>JAMPIV010010115.1:40000-320000 GCA_024509875.1 Oreohelix idahoensis | reverse complement strand
GTTTGAAATTTGGTACATCCATTCAATAAATGTGACACTGTTTCGTATGGGTGGTTACATATTTTGCACATTTTCGTGTATGTCTGTGGGTAGTATAGATGTAAAAGACTTTCGCATTCCAGCAACTGTAACCTCGATCTCACAGCAAATGAAAGTATTTTATCACTTAATTTAACATTAGATAGAAAACTAGATGACAATGAGTGGTTTACACATTTCATTTCGCGCACTATTCTCCCTTGTGACGATTTACTTTTTAGTTCACTTAGAATTAGGTTAAGTTTATGTGATTTAAATCCAGAATAAAAAGCATTTGCTGACTTGTATGTTAGACTTACATCTTCATCTACGTCTAATTGTACACTGTAATGGCCACTGTCATCCACTTTCACACTCACTCCTTCACGCGCGCATTCTTCATTCAGTTCTACCCAAAATGATCTTGGCCAATTCACCTTCGATCTTTTAGCTAGATGGTTTGTTTCGTTTAACTCGTAGCTTGCAAAGTTATTCCTATCTTCACCTACTTGGTCTATTTTACGTTTTTTCATACATACATACATACATACATACATACATACATACATACATACATACATACATACATACATACATACATACATACATACATACATACATACATACATACATACATACATACATACCCTGGTAAAATCTACTCTAGAATCCTAGAGCAGAGACTCCGACGCCTAGCTGAGCCACAATTGGATGAGGTCTAGTGCGGATTCCGAGCAAACCGAAGTACTCAAGACCTAATCTTCACACTCAGACAGCTGAGTGAAAAGGCCCTTGAGTATAAGAGTGAGATGCATCTTTGTTTCATAGATCTGGAAAAGGCGTTTGACAGGGTCCCCTGGAGCAAACTTTGGGACTGTTTGGCAAGGAAGAATATTCCAGCACCTCTGATTCATGCTATACAGAGCTTCTACAAGTCTTGCAGAAATTATGTGAGGACAGCAAACCATAAGTCGGAAGAGTTCAGGACCACCACTGGTGTAAGACAAGGTGATATCCTATCACCTTACCTCTTCATACTCCTTATGGACGATGTCATCAAGGCATGTAAGGAGAGAACAAGAAAGTATTCAGTGGGGTACTGGAAGATGAGACAGGTCTATATTTCGGAGCTGGCATTTGCTGATGATGTTGCCCTGATTGCTAAATCAGAGGCACATCTCCAATCCAACCTGCAAGTCTGGAAGGAAGAGCTGGAGAAGAGAGGGATGGTCATAAGCAGCTCTAAAACAAAATCCATGGTGATATCACGAGAAGAAAGAAAACATCAGATTAAGCTGGGAGAACAGGTCCTGGAGCAGGTCGACCACTTTAAATACCTCGGAGCTATTATAGACCGAAAGGGAGGCATCAAAGAAGAGTTGGCCACTCGAAAAGCAGCAGCTGGGAGACTTTTTCAGGCCATAAATCGAGGATTCCTCAGCAAGAGAGAGGTTGGTAAGAAAACGAAGATGGCTGTATACCGCTCCACCTATGTCCCAGTCTTGACATACGGATGCGAGTCATGGGCAATGACTACAACCCATAAAAGCCAGATCCAAACCTCAGAAATGAGGTATCTGAGGAAGGTGGTTGAAGTAACAAGAAGAGACATGGTACGCAACCAGACGATACGTCAAGGCCTTAAATCCTACCCCCTGCAGACCCAAGTAGAACAGTCCCAATTAAGATGGTTTGGCCATGTCTGCAGAATGGGAGAAGATCGGATACCACGACAAGCATGGGAAACAAAGAGCCAAGGATCCAGACCCCGAGGACGACCCAGAGTCCGCTGGGAGGACAACATTAGACAATCTTTGAAGGATCGAGCACTAGAATGGAACCAGGCCAGGAGGAAGACAGCCGATAGGATAGTCTGGCGCTCTCTCTTCCAAACCTCTACACCTCACGGTAGAAGGGGAACGACTAAGTAAGTAAGTAGATATATATATATATATATATATATATATATAATAAAACTATAATAAAGTTGTTATTAATTTTTATTATTTTTATTATATTATTTTATAAGGTAGTATGTTTTGCTAAGTGTTGCAATTCGTACGGAATATTTGTTGCTAAATAGTGAAATTCTAACGGAATTTAAAATTCAACGGAGTATGTGTTAAAAATTCACGCTACTGATTCTATTCAATAAACCGGTAAGTAAACTAGTTTTCTTCTTTTTGTTTTGTTAGTTGAAATACAAAGAATAGTACAAATATGTGCTACTGTATTTGCATCTAATTTTATTTCAAATTATTAGTTAACCTAAACGAAAATGCACATTAGGTCTGAAACTCGCGATTGGGTCCATTTTCCATCTATTCGGGTACAGCCGAAAATGGCGGCCAAATTTTAGTTGGCGTAACTCTTATATGATAAAGGGGCACTAGGGTAGGCGCTTTTCTCAATAGTGATTCATGGCAAAAACGAACGTGACATGTAAGCGGCACAGCAAGATTAGCTGTTAGGTATAAATTATGTTTGCCTATACCATTTGACAGTCGGTAAACCGACTTTAAGGATAACAATAAATGGGAAAATCCCGGAACATGTCGTTTCTCTTATCTTGGTCATATAATAATAAAAGATGGCAGGTGTGAAACAGAAATGTGAGACGAAAATAGGAATGACTAAACCTACTTTCAACAGGTAGGCCAACGCTCTAACCATTCTGTCAATCGGACGCTCGACAACATAAGGCAAATACTGACATCTAAACAATTTATTAACTTACTTTTTAAAAAAAAAAACAATTTTTGTGTGTGCTTCCTATTGGTGAGGCACGCCTTGTTCAACCTAGACACAGGGTCCGTCGGTTACATTAGGGCACACGTCCAAACATTTAAAAAATCTTACGGTCAGGGTATCGCTTACTTTCTTGTTTAGTTGTTCCTCTTTTACCGTGGGATGTAGAGATTTGCCAGATAGAGCGCCTATCGGCTGTCCTTCTGGCCTGGTTCCACTCTAGTCCTCAGTCCTTCAGAGATTGTCTAATGTTGTCCTTCCAGAGAACTCTGGGTTTTGAGGTCATGACGTATTGTCATAATATCATCATGACGTAATATGATTTCTGATATTTGGAGCTGGCTTTTGTGGGTTGTAGTCATTGCCTATGACTCGCATCGATAGGTCAAAACTGGAATATGGTGGAGCGTTATACAGCCATCTTCGTCTTCTTGCCAATTTCTCTTGTACTGAGGCCTTAAAAAGTCTCCCAACTGGACCTCTTCTCCCAGTATAATCTGTTGCCTTCTTCCCTCTCGTGATATCACCATGTTTTTGGGGGTTTTTTTAAGCCAACAATTCAAACTGAGAGTCACCAGGTTTTAATATACACTCTTCATTACTCTATGGCAGGGTTCTTAACCTTTTTTGGACCATGGATCCCCTTGATTATCCGATGAAGGACATGGACCTCTTTGATTTCACGATGAAGACTATGGACCCCTTAGATTGTCCATTGAAGTTTATGAACCTTTTCTTGAAACAAAATGTACTTAAAAACATAATTAAAAAACTTTGCATTTTAAATTTTAGGTTATGTACACGGGCACCCACGAATTCGTTCATTGACCCCCAAGGTGTTCGTGGACAACACACTAATGGACAATGAACAAGCAGTTTGAATACAGAATTGAGACCCTTGAGATGTGGATGTATAGAAGAATGGGGCACGTCTCATGGAAAGAGAAGAAAACAAATAAAGGTGTTATAGAAAACCTAGGAATAAAAAGAGAATTAATGAAGGAGATACAAATTATACAGCTAAAATATGTTGGCCATGTCAAAAGACATTGCTGAAAACCATAGTGAAAGGAAGGGTTGAAGGCAATCTTCGGGAACTGGTGTGGATCTACTGTCCTGGTCATGCAGTAGTACGCGGCAATGAGAGAGCTGACAGACTAGCTTCAAGAGCACGCATAGTAGGTGCCCTGAATATGAATAAGGGAGAGATACCGAGGACAATTAATGATCATCTATTAGAGAATGACACTGCATTCGATGAATCATCAAGGCTAAGCTTGCTGGAATTTGGCATCAAACGTAAGACTAGCAGTGATGGGAGTTTGAAAGGATGCCCGGATGTCGATTCTGATCAACAAGAACAATTGTCATCCGTTCCACACTGGAGATCTTGGTTAGAGCGTTATTCTCTCGCGGCAAATGCACCGGGTTCACATCACGGTACCAACAAGCTCCAGTTTACCCACCTGTAAATGGGTACCTGACTGATCTTTGAGTTAGGGAAGAAAAGGCAGAGAGGAAGGGAATTGGTCACCCCACCTCTCGATGCTAGACCTAGTCTAGTAGGGACCCAAAGATGCAGCAATAGAAAATGCAATCAGCGACCCATAGCTTGACTGCTTGCTTCAGGGTCAGCGAACCAGAGCTGACCAAGACCCTACTCCACCTCCAAGTGGTGGTCCTGGAAACAGGCTGCATCACTGCAGTCTGGCTGAGAGAGTAGGGATCCAAGTGGGAAGGCAAACTCGGTCCCAAAAAATGCCGTGCTGAAGGCGGATGTGTCGACCGAAAGGTGCAGATATCGCAGCTTTGCTGTAAACGGACACAACGCAACCAACGTCCTTTTCAGGACGAACGAGGAAGAAGAAGGAGAAGACGTAGTCTAGTGATGTCTCTTTTTTTTCCGCTATTACTCCAGGCGAAATCTCCGGTTAGTATGTCTAACCTGTGAATGATTTTACGTGAGTATCCTATTTTCCCTGTACGCTGACATGTGTCCTCTCGCCATTCAGGCAGATACTCGCCGTCTTCGGAGGGTACCCATTAGAGCTGGGTCGGCTCAGGAGCCGTTCAGGTTATTCCAGTCCCTGTTGTTGTTGTAATTCTCCATGTTTCACTGCCATACAATCGACTGCTTTGATACGTGAATTGAAGATAATTATTTTTCTATTCGATGTGATTTATTTTGACTTGGAACATAAAGGTATGTGTCAGGCGCACGTGACAAATAAAGAAGTAGAAACTAGAAAATCAGAAGTGATAGGCTCGCCGGAGAATCCAACCCATGACCATCTGAACGCCAACACCGCCTAGCTACTGAAGCGAATCCCTGCCTAGTAGGCACCACATTTCCCTTCGCAGCATTTCATACGTTTTAAATAACTGAAAATGTCTATTTTTGTTATTTATTTAGTACATTTTTTTTTTAAAGTTCGTTTTCTCGTTATAATTTATTTTATATGATATTTTGTGAAATATGATGTGAAATAGATTTTATTCGAAAACTGAGAAATTGTTTTTTTTTTTTGCTTGCGAGGTTTACCATCTTATTTTGACTATACTGTAGCGTAGTCCTGAACCAATATCTAAGGGCAATTAACGAGAGCCTACATTGCCTACATATATCAAAATATGTCAACAAATGTTTTCTACCAATCGCTGCACGAGCTGTAAACCGGTCTCAGTAACCGTAGGCGGCAGGATTGCTAGATGGAATCTGTGCAAACGTGAATGTGTACTTGTGACTTCAGGCCAAAAGATAAGTTATGTCCCTCAGAACAGTGAGCACAGTAAAATAACAGGAATCGTAAACTTTCATTAGATACATGGATTTAGTTGTAGAAGCATGGACACAGGAGTTTTGAGTGATTACATGCAGTATAACTTAGAGCGAAGACTGTTTTCCCCGGTTTCAACTGTGATTGCAAACGCTACAAGGGAGGCAGAAAAAGGTTAGCGTGTTTAAATGGTAGCGCCCAAATGGCCGGTTTAAACAAGACCGGGATGGAAAGAATCGGTTGGGAAACACCGGAAGAATAAATTATCGAAGTTTTGTATGATCGACAGATCGGGCAGAAAGGGTGTTTTTACAGAAATTTTTGTAAACATAAACTGACCCAGCCAGCCAATAGAATCGCTTGTCTTCCTTTTGCCCGCTACCTGTAATAAAAAGGGGAAACAAATCTGGAATATTTCTCTTGAACCGCCAGAACCCAGCTCCTTCGCCAATTGCCAGTGAAGCAGACTGCATGGGTTTAATTAAAAGCCTGTTGAATCTGAGATTGTGGGTCAGAGGTATCCTGTCACTCATCTTGTAGCAGAGAAGAACATTGGTGTTGTACCTAGCGGTGTATGATTTAAACAAGCACCCTGTACCTACATCAGTTGGAAGAGTGGGGACCCTCAGTGTTGGGCTTCTCCATCTTATATTCTGGCTTCAAGGAAAAGGCGGAAGCGAAGAAGTTAAGTTCTATTAGACAAGACTGACTCGCAGAGCATTGGCGTACCACACCCAGTTATAGTAGTAGTGATGAAAACAGTGATGATTAAATTAGTCTGGAAGCAACATAGACTTTAGTCAGTGTGACATTCTCAAAAGCTACATAACATAGAAATAGTTTGAACTCAAGTGATCTCAATAACATTGTAGTCAGTGTGACATTTTCAAAAGCTACATAACAAAGACTTTATTTTTAGTGATTGACTTTTATTTGGTGTAGAATGCAACATCATCAGTGTGTTTTTATTTTTAGGGTTTGTGTTTACACAAACAAAACTAAACAGATGACTGTACATAAATAAAATTAAGAAAATTGTAGTGCACTGTTTTATTACTTTATGTCAGCTTTGAATTACTTTGAATTTAATTAAATCCCCTAGATACAATAACAGCCCATAGGTATAATTCTGAGAGGGGCACCATAGAATTCTGGTACTGAATATTACTATCTCGGCCAGAAATTCTTTACAGCCTGACTTTATACCTATGAACTCTATACACCATTGCTCTTTTCTGAGAATGGGGTATTTCTTTTAAGACCAGACTCTTCTCTGGCAACTATCCTAGTATCACCTGATACACCTTGTTGTCTTATACTTCATAAATTAAGGAACCTCTCGCGACATATACAGTTCGTGTTTTTTTTTTTTGCTTGACGCTGTGTTATCAAAACCTTTCCACCGCGTAAGATTCAATAGTGTTGTATTCAAATTTCGTCCTGTTTAGCTGCACTTAATGCCCCCTTAGGTGTGGCTTCACGTGCTATTCTGTTTTTGATCCACGTTATTTTTGTTGCGAAGGATGAAAGGCTTCCTGCCATAGGGGAGTGAAGTGTTAGAGACTACACCATACAAGGTCCAGCATAGAGAGATGGGGTGACCAGTTTCCTTCCTTGATGCCTTTTCCTTCCCGAACTCGAAGAGAAGAGTCAGGTACCCATTTACAGCTGGGTAGACTGTAGCGTGTCGGTACCGTGATTCGAACCCGGCGAACTTTTGCCGCGAGAGACCAGCGCTGTAACCACTCTGTCAATCTTGAACCTTCCATTAATAATATAAGTGACGTTGTAACACCCGGTGTACTTAGTAACTAAACAAAAGTCACTTTTATATATTCATAAACTTTAACCACAGAAAGGATTAAAAAAATGGGCTGGGATTGGTTTACAAAATCTTAATCGATTAATCGAATTTCTTAAATCGAAGATGAATCGATCAATTTCGAACAATTTGATAAATTAATATAAAAAAATCATAAATAACATTTTTTTTTAAATTGAAATCACTAAGGACGTTATTTATGTTACTTGTTATAAGACAAAGTCGTCCTGAGAATATAATAAAAATGCTGAAAAGTTACAACCAATCAATTTATTATTATTAACCATACTTGCCTAATTCCATATCACATACTTTATGAGTTCTGATTATCTGCCCCCCTATTGTGATTATTTTTCCGAACAAATGATATAATATCGAATGTAGGTTTAATGATGATGTTTGCACTTTTCAACATTTTTTATTTCATGGTGATACTTAGTTTGTACTTTTCAACATATTTTATTTCATGTTTATAATTAGATACTGTGAATGTGAGTGTGCTATTATTTTACCTTTACAACGTTGAATTCCTTAACATTGATATGTAAAATGCTTCTCAGAATAAATGAAATCAGTATAAAAGACGAGAGAAAGGAAGGGCAGAATGTCAGACGGGACTGCGTGCCCAATTCTCAACCTTTTGAAAAGAAAGTTCGTTCGTTCGTTCGTTCACAAACCTCTAACACAGCACATGCTCTCGCATTTAAGTAACAAACCTAAACATAGCTAAAAGTAGAATCATCGATTAAAATTTGTTTTATCAATTAATCGATATAAATTATTTAAACTAATTAATCGATTAATTAATCGTTAAAGGTCCAAGCCCGAATAAAAACCTTTTATTTTCTTAGGGCTGACAAAAATACTTACTCCAATAAATTAAAATAAAAATGTGTATGTGTCTATTTATGCAGGTATAGTACTATTCGGTTTGTTTCGTTAATTTTAAGAAGGTAGCAAACATTTACTTTCGCTGCATTGTGTTATACTTTTTAAATAACTGAATATCGCAACTTTTGTAATTTATTTGTTACACTTTTTTGTTTAACTTTATTTTCTGCTCGTAATATATTTTACAATATATTTAGTGAAATAATAATGTCAGATAGCTTTTATTCTGCTTCTTCTGGCACTGTTCGGCGCCACCTTCAATATATTCAAAGAAAGTAGTGGTCGGCTTGAGGCTACTTGTATCTCCATGGAGTTTTTTTTTTCAGGAATGGTACTGGGGACCAGAGGCGTTCCTAAAATATTTGGCACCCGAGGCGGATCCTACTTGTGGCACCCTCCTGTCATAAAGAGAAACACTTGCAAGTATATTTTTAACAGAAAGTACTCGTACTATCATAATAGTGTCCGCTGGCACCCACTTCCTGGATGTCACCCGGGGCGGATCGCCCCATCGCAACCCATTTAGTACGCCACTGCTGGGGACGACCATATGCGCTTTCTCTGTTCTTCATAAGTTGGGTATTTTTTTAAGCAGAAGTTCAGCAGTCATTTTATCGGTGCCACACTTAACTCATCTGTAGTTCCTATCTTTAGCTTGTTGAATATATGTGTTAAGGTGTGTCCGCCCGTTAGTTTGCTTCAGTGAATTAAAAGAGTTTATCTGCAATTTTATATAAAATCACTCTTCCAAGATTTGTCTATATGAGTGTTCGACCACGGGTATACAAGGACTGTGTCCCACGAATGTTTCTATCGTGAGTATGCCAACAGCACTGAATCGTCCCTGTATTATTTCGACAGTGTCCCCTCAAGGGATAAACGAACATAGTAACATCACAAGTAGGAACCAACAGCTCAAAAGTAACGAGGTGCAAAGCCAATGCTGGTACGTTATAAAAAACAACAGCATTTATTGAAATTCATGATCAAGGTGAAATGATGAGTCGTCAGTTGGTTATGTCGTTCCGTCCATTAGTAACATAATACTCTACCCCTTGACGGTAGTACGGATTCGTTTTTTCTTCCTAGTAAATCATTATATATATGTATTGAGTATATCCGTGCCATTGTCACGTAGCCCCTTTTCAAATTCCTTTAAACTTCATTAGAATGAATTTCTCAAAGCTAGTACACACTTCAGCGACAATGCAAGGTCATTAAGAACTCCGATTTTTACGGTGTATAAACCTACCCGTCCATGAAGGTGTCTGCATCAACCTATACACTTAAAACAGTACTTCTGTCGTGTATTCCTATTCGTTGCACGAATAAACATAATCTCTCAACGGGTTTTTTCAGACCATCAGCAAACAAGGCTGTCCCCGTCTTGTTTATTTTTTTTTCTCCTACGTCATTATAACAACACACAAAACTCCTACGTCATCTTCCAATCTAACCCATCGATTAATGAGCACAATTATCATTTTTTATATTAATTTTTTACTACGTTCATGAATAATGTACCTAAGCGCACTATTAAAACATCTTCACTATTCCCCAAACTCCATTCAGCTCTTTTTGATGCGCAACAACAACTGTTTTAAAAACCCATATACAACAATATCTTCTTTCTTCTTCTTCTTCCGTCCTTAGCCACCGACCGTCAAAGCAGTCAGTGGCCATTACGCCTAGTGGCGTCTTAGGGCAACAGCAGATAGGTTTTCTTTGCCATTGTTTCCCATCACGCCTAGTGGCGTCTTTAGGGCAACGGCAAATCAACCCATTTGCTGTTGTTTCCGTAATCGAAGTGACTGGCAAACGGGTGATCAGCCCGTTGTGAATACAACAATATGATATCCCAAAATATTCTAAAACTGAGCAATTTTATTTTTGGTTGAGGGGGTGGACTGCCTTTCTAGAGCCATATTTTGACTATACGCGGTTTTTTTTTTTTAATTTACGCTGTGTCCTCAGAAACTAACCATCGCTTAAGATGCGATCGTACTGTATTTAAATGTATCATCCTGTTCAGATGTACTTAATGCTCCCTTAGATGTGACATGCCACACAATTCTAATTTTGTGGTTTCAAAGGATGAACCTTTTGATTGTCATAAACATTTTCTACGGCGAAGTTGATTTCTGTCCTAACTTGACACCAGGAAACTTAAAAAGTCGTTTGGGCTAAAACACTGAATTAGTGAAACAAAATTGATATTCGAGGCTATGTTTTTCATGCTCTGAAAATTATGTGTGACAAATTTCAAAATGTGTACGCTTTTGTGATTTTGTACCTATGAAAGGCTTTAAGGACAGGATTTTCTGCGAATTTCAAATTTGGTTTGTGTTTTTTTTATTTTAGACCTAGATATTTAAATTATTATGGTTTATAATTATGACCAATGCTTTTAGACCTAGAGGAATGCACAATATAGTAAAACAGTATATAACAAGAACTAAAATCAATTTATCAGGATCAGTGATGGTGTGAGGATAAGGGGTAGTCTGATGGGGTGCTCGTGTGGATGATGGCAGTGGTGGATTGGGTGTATTCTCAGACACCCCTGGGCTTTCTCACACTTTTTCACCTTGTAAACAGGAGGGCAGTTATTAGAGACAATATTTTTATTTTATTTGTTTTTTATTTTAATTTTTTATGTGTTTGTTTTTATTTGCAAAGGGGAGAGCACACACACAGACACACACACTCACACATACATTCACATAATTTTACAGTTTTGATATCACAGATACTATATTAGATATCAGAAATCAGATTCTATTATGTTGAATTTACTACACTATATAACCTAATTATAAACCATCAATGTTTGAACAGGATACTTTGTCTTTGTAGTGGTGTTGATGGTATTGTATGATGGTGATATTACTAAATGTAATTGTTTGAGGCCAGCTGTGAAGGTTCCTGAGATAAAATGTAGTTGTGAATTGTCAGAAGGCCTTTCTTGCTACCACTACGACCTCACACTTAATTTTTTTTAATGAATGTGGCTACGTAAAGTGTCTAGGGTTATGATATGTAGTATGGTGTAATAGGTTATAGATATACCCACAGATATTTAACAAGACTAATAATATTAATAAATGTTAAAATACACTGAACTAACTCACGTGTGTAAAATTTTTGATAAAATTATATTACATTTATTTTGTTCTGGATCAATTTTTAGGTTGACCAGAACTTAAAAGGATTTAGAGATTATGAAAGAAATGCATGGAATATTATATCATAAATGCAATAGTGTACATATATATGTACTATACTAGTTAGTTTTATTAAAATGTTCTAGTAGTCATCTACTTGGGAGGATAGTTACTGTTTGTGCTGTTGGGGTGGCCTCATCACACCTGTCTATATTGACTACACAGTGTCCAGAAAATGGT
This sequence comes from Oreohelix idahoensis, assembly GCA_024509875.1. Taxonomy (NCBI): domain Eukaryota; kingdom Metazoa; phylum Mollusca; class Gastropoda; order Stylommatophora; family Oreohelicidae; genus Oreohelix; species Oreohelix idahoensis. The sequence continues at coordinate 308,340 of JAMPIV010010115.1, read as the reverse complement.
GGGAATTTTTATGAGGGTATTAGTAACTAAACGTGGTTGGTGAATGTCCAGCAGACCAGAGGCTCACTCATCTTTTAATTGTAGCTCTGGTGCTGAAATCTGGTGGTCCCACCTCTCTGTGCTGGCGGGCAATAATGGTGGTCTCTGTCACAAGTACTGCACAGATACACTCGAGTAAAGTCACCAACTGAATAGACACTGCTTGGTTGACAACAGAAACTCCCAGCTCTGCAATCAAAGTATGGGCCATGTGTCAAAATCTATTCTCTACCCACGTCTGGACACAACACTGACACAACAACCACATCATACAGACAGGTCAGATCTATCTGACCAAACAGCACATTTACCATGGTGGTTTTACATCAGATAGATCCTCCCAGACTATAGGTTCTGAAAAATATTTATTAGTTGTCTGCCCTAAAAGAGGATAGGTAATATGTTTCATTATTCTCAACACTTGATCTGTCTTGCATAATCCTTGCTGGAGTTTATGTACATTGTTGGTCCCTAGACCCTGACTAGGGCGGGGGGTCTAGAGCAAATCCCTACTTGTTTGTAAGGCTAGATTTTGATATGGCAGTATCAAATCACTCGAACATGAAACAATATTCAAAATATACAAAGAAATAATTTCAATCTTACCAGATTATGAATAAATAACACAGAATTGCTAGCAAAACTCAGCTGAGCTGCTGGCTATAGTATGGCGTCCCTAAATTTATTACACTTTCTTTCATATGGAAATCACCACACTTTAAAATCTGTGTCTATCACTGAACAACTATTGAAGAATGGCCCCACTTTCGCGTCTGAGCGCTAATGATATGATTGTCTGTGGCCAATCACTGCCTAGGTTTATTTTAATTTCAAATTTCCTACCATAAAGTCATTTCAGTCATGCTTCAGTCAAGTATGGATGGTTATCTGTTAGTCTGTCCGTCTCTACTTGTGTTTCTACAAAATGTACTCGATTTTTGAACCAACCTTTCTCTCCCCTCCAAAATTTTGTCGTTAAAAGTTATATTTAGACACAGCTACCACCCAAAAACCCTCTCTTCCATACTACGTAGATTTGAACACCTGCGTTTCGAGGTCGTGTTTTTTTTTGTGCAATTAGCGACACTTTTAGATTCAATACAGTCTGTCGAAGATGTGAACAACACTGTCTTTTGTCATTATCTTCAATATTATCTATCCGTCTGTAAAATTAAGAACATATTAGTTCACTGCTCAGAATAGGCCATCCGGCCAGCTAATTTTTATATTCCTAACATTAATATTAAGAAAAAAGTACTTTTTAATTTTGTAATATTCCAAACATCTGCGTTTTAGCCGCTGAATTCAAATCAAGGGCTTGGTATCGCAAAAGCGTCCATTTCCGTACCTCGTGTCAATTTGGGGGACGTGAATTTTTACTTTCCTCCATCCCCCCCAATTGCGTCTCCTTAGCCTTGCCAGTCTCACGCAATCTTTCCAGTCATATTTTTTTCCTTTTTGATCCGCCGTTCCCCTCCTGTCTAGCAAGTCAATTTTTATGGAGGATGATGACCCGCGGTCTAGGCGATCATGTACTATTCGCAGCCTACGCATTATGTTTTTATCCTTAAATGTTATCTTTGGAGGGATTTTACCGTTGTATCTCTGTCAATTTCACTACAGTCTTTAAACAACAAGAAAAACAGGTTTTATTTTGCAAATTTTAGAAATACATTTCTCGGCGCCTGATTTTAGTTGCTGTGTTGGGATTTCATTTTCTTCTCTTCTCTTCTCCTCTTCTCTTCTCCTCTTCTCTTCTCCTCTCTTCTCTTCTCCTCTCTTCTCTTCTCTTCACCTCTCCTCTCTTCTCTTCTCTTCTCTTCACCTCTCCTCTCTTCTCTTCTCTTCTCTTCATCTCTCTTCTCTTCTCTTCTTTTCACCTCTCCTCTCTTCTCTTCTCTTCTCTTCATCTCTCTTCTCTTCTCTTCTCTTACCCTCTCTTCTCTTCTCTTCTCTTCACCTCTCCTCTCTTCTCTTCTCTTCACCTCTCCTCTCTTCTCTTCTCTTCTCTTCACCTCTCCTCTCTTCTCTTCTCTTCATCTCTCCTCTCTTCTCTTCTCTTCACCTCTCTTCTCTTCTCTTCACCTCTCCTCTCTTCTCTTCTCTTCTCCTCTCCTCTCTTCTCTTCTCTTCTCTTCACCTCTCCTCTCTTCTCTTCTCTTCTCTTCACCTCTCCTCTCTTCTCTTCTCTTCGCTACTCTTCTCTTCTTCTTTTTTTCTTTTAACGTAAACACTATATTTAATTTTTAAAAAGAAAATTTTTTAACCTATTGACCTTTTCATGACTTGCATCCGTAAGTCAAGATTGGAACATAGGTGGAGCAGTATACAGCTATCTTCGTTTTCTTGCCAGTTTCTCTTTTGCTGAGGAATCGTCGATTTATAACGTTAAAAAATTCTCCGAGCCGCTGCTCTTCGGGTAGCCAACTCTTCTTTGATGCATTCTTTCCAGTCTATGACAGCTCTGAGGTATTTAATGTGGTTGACCTGCTCCAGGACCTGGTCTCCCAGCATAATCTGATGCCTTTTTTCCTCTCGTAATATCACCATGGTTTTTGTTTTAGAGCTGCTGATGACCATCCTTCTATTCTCCAGCTCTTCCTTCCAGACTTGCAGGTTGGATTGAACATGTGCCTCTGATGTAGCAATCAGGGCAACATCGTCGGCTAATGCCAGCTCTGAAATACAGACGTATCTCATCTTTTAGTACCCCACTGAATACTTTCTTGTCCTCTCCTTACATGCTTTAATCACATCGTCCATGTGGATTATGAAAGGATAAGGTGACAGAATATCACCCTGTTTTACACCAGTGGTGTTGAGATAGCTGGAGGGTTTTCACTGTGAACGCAGAAAAAAAAAAAAATTACTTCTAATCCAGGGGACATCGTGTTAGTTCAATGCCGACGAGGGAGGTCTAATCTGAAATTTCATGAGCTTAAAAATTGTTTTTCCCCGTGCATCACCCAGAGGTATACCAAATCATCCTCTATGATCTACCAGTAGACTCGATCGACCAGTTCACGACCCCTGCTATAGAGTATCGAACCACCACTGCAGGAAAAACTGCACCAAAGTATTTCCATGCTTGTACAGAGGTGGTTCCTGTAGGTTGTGTTTGATGAGTTAGCCAGCTCCATGCAGTGCTGACATTAGAAAGATAAAGACATTACCCCTGGCAGGTACTGCTGTCGGGGAGTAAAGTGTTAGAGACTTGGCTATAATAGTTCACAGCCATATGAAATAAGGTGTCCGGTTCCCTTCCTCGCTGCCTTTGCCTTCCTTAATTCTATAGCAGAATCAGGTAGCCATTTACAGCTGTCTAAACTGAAGCGTCATGACGAGTTACATGCCCAAACCAGGCAAGCTTTCGACGTTTCACTACTGACAAAAGTGGTTCTTGGTAACCTGCATATGTGTTTATTTTCTGTCTAACTCGTCATGACTCCCTTTGGAAAACGATCCTCCAGGGAACAGTCGAAGGTAAACGGAGAAGAGGAAGGTAAGAAAATCCTGGGCTGATAACATCAAAGAATGGACAGGGCACGGTGTGTCCACACTGTAGTGAAATTGACAGAGATACAACGGCAAAATACTCAAAAGATAACATTTAAGGATAAAAACATAATGCGTAGGCTGCTGATGTACATGATCGCCTAGACCGCGGGTCATCACCCTCCATAAAATTGACTTGCTAGACAGGAGGGGAACGGCGGATCAAAAGAAAAAAAAAATATGACTGGAAAGGCTAAGGAGACGCAATGGGGGGGAAATGGATGAAAGTAAAAAAATTCAAGTCCCCCAAATTGACACGAGGTACGGAATTGGACGTTTTGCGATACCAAGCGCTTGATTTGAATTTGAGCGGAAGAACGCAGATGGTAGGAAAATTACAAAAATTTAAAAAGTAATTTTTCTTAATATTAATGTTAGGAATATAAAAATTAGCTGGCCGGATGGCCTATTCTGAGCAATGAAATAATATGGGCTTAATTTTACAGACGGATAGATAATATTGAAGATAATGACAAAAGACAGTGTAGTTTACAACATCGACAGACTGCCTTGAATAAAAAGTGTCGTTATTTGCACATAAAACACGACCTTGGGGACGCAAGTGTTCAAAGTTACTTATTATGGAGGAGAGGGTTTTTGAGCGGTAGCTGTGTCTAAATATAACTTTTTACGACAAAATTTTAAGGGGAGAGAAAGGTTGCTTCAAAAATCAAGCACATTTTTTTTAGAAACACAAGTAGAGACGGACAGACTAACAGATAACCATCCATACTTGACTGAAGCATGACTGAAATGACTGTAGTGTAGAAATTTGAAATTTAAAGTACAACTAGGCAGTGATTGGCCACAGACAAGCATATTATTAGCGCTCAGAGCGCATTTGGGGTCATTCTTCAATAATTGTTCAGTGTTAGACACAGATTTTAAAGTGTGGTGTTTTCCCATATGAAAGCAAGTGAAGTAAATTTAGGGACGCCATCCTATAGCCAGCAGCTCAGCTGAGTTTTGCTAGCAATTCTGTGTTATGTATTCATAATCTGGTAAGATTGAAATTATTTCTTTATATATTTTGAATATTGTTTCATGTTCGAGTGATTTGATACTGCCATATCAAAATCTAGCCTTACAAACAAGTAGGGATTTTGCTCTAGACCCCCCGCCCAAGTCAGGGTCTAGGGACTAACAGTGTACATAAACTACAGCAAGGATTATGCAAAATATATCAAGCGTTGAAACAGATTACCTATCTTCTTTTAGGGCCGACAACTAATAATTATTTTTCAGAATCTATAGTCTGGGAGGATCTATCGGATGTAAACCCACCATGGTAACTGTGCTGTTTGGTCAGAGAGATCTGACCTGTCTGTATGATGTGGTTGTTGTGTCAGTGTGGTGTCCAGACGTGGGTATAGAATAGATTTTGACACATAGCCCATACTTTGATTGCAGAGCTGTGAGTTTTCTATCGACAACAAAGCAGAGTCTATCCGGTGGGTGACTTTACTCGAGTGTATCGGTGCAGTTCTTGTGACAGAGACCACCATTATTGTCCGCCAGCACGGAGAGGTGGGACCGCAAGTTTTCAGCACCAGAGCTACAAAAAGATGAGTGAGCCTCTGGTCTGCTGGACATTCACCAACTATTGGTAGTGACTAATATCCCCATAAAAATTCCCACCAGTTTCTGGACACGGTGTAGTCAATATAGACAGGTGTGATGAGACCACCCCAACAGCACAGACAATAAATATCCTCCCTAGTAGCTGACTACCAGAACATTTGAATAAAACTAACTATTCTAGTACTTAAATATGTACACTTTTGTATTTATTATGTAACATTCCATGCATAATTTTCATAAATTTTAAATCCTTCTTTTAAAACAAGTTCTGGTCAAAATAAAACTTGATCCAGAACAAATAAATGTAATATAATTATATCAAAAACTTTATACACGTGAGTTAGTTCAGTGTATTTTAACACTTGTTAAACTTATTAGTCTTGTTAAATATCTATGGGTATAGTTATAACTATCACACCACATTACACATCATTACCCTAGACACTTTACGTAGCCACATTCATTAAGAAAAAAAAAAATTAAGTGTGAGGTCGTAGTGGTAGCAAGAAAGGCCTTCTGATAATTCTCAACTACATTTTATCTCAGGAGCCTTCACAGCTGGCCTCATACAAGTTACATGTAGTAATAACACCATCATACAATACCATCAATACCACTACATAAATTGGGGTCTTGTCCAGGGATAATTAGCCCAACAGTAAAATTAGGATCTCCTGGTGGGAGAAATAAAAGTAGGGAAATAAATTGTAAAATTTCCTTTAAAATTAAAAGTGTCCCTGCAGATAAAAGTTGGTGAATCTTCACAGCCAGTAATAATTAATTAGTTAACTGGTTAGTTAGAATTAGTTAGACTATAGTCATATAGTAATTAGAAGTACTTAGTGTATTTACTGGTTAGAGATTTATCTTGTATATTATTATATTGTCCAAAAAGTATGGCAGAGCTAGCAAAGTTTAGATCAGCTGCTGTGCTCACTGCGAAGGAGATGGGGATGGATGGTCAAATTTTAATTCAATACGTAACGACTGAATGTGATAAATATATTGAACGGGAAGAAAGGAGATTAGAAAAAGAGGCTGAAAGAAAATTAGAGGCTGACAGGTTAGCTGAAGAAAAGAGATTACAAATTGAGGCTGATAGAGAAATTAAGAGGCTGCAGATTGAGGCAGAAGAAAAACGACAGCAAAGGGAGGCAGAAGATAAAAAAGGCCGAAAGGGAGGCAGAAGATAAAAAGGCCGAAAGGGAAGCAGAAGATAGAAGGTTGCAGAGGGAGCATGAATTACGACTAAGGGAGCTGGAATTACAAGGCCCGGCTCCTGAAAATGGTGCCAGCCCTTTTGCCTCAGATGCTACGCCCAGTATGGGAGCCTCAAACTCAGCTATGGGGTTTCATTTAGACCATTTTGTTGAAAAAGACGATGACATAGAGGGGTACCTAGGACGTTTTGAGTTATTAGCTACTACATATGGGTTAGAGAGAGAGAGGTGGAGTTTAAAGCTATCACAGGGATTGAGGGGTACTTCTTACGAAGTATTTGCCAAAATGAACAGGGAAGACCAAGACAATTATGACATGTTAAAGCAGGCTTTGTTATTAAGGTACGAAAAGAATGGTGAATTTTATCGTAAGAAATTCAGAAATGCCAAACTGTTGTCTGGGGAGACATACCACCAATTCTCTGCCAGACTAGAAACCTATTTGGAGAAATGGACGGCTCTGGGGAAGACCCAAGATCTTAAAGAAATGATCATGATTGAGCAATTGAGAGAGTCCATGGCTCCAGACATGAGAAAATTTCTCATGGAACAGGGTGCAGAGAAGTTGGGGGAAATTTTAAATGTTGCTGAGAGGTATCAGGCAGCTCAGGCAGAGGTAAGTGGTGCTAAGAAGAAGCACATAGACAATTTTAAAGCTCCACAGCAATTTAATAAATTTGATAATAGAGAGCAGGGAAATAAGGGTAGGACAAATTTTTGAGCGGCCAAGAAATGACTATCGCGACAGAAACTCACAGTTCAATGACCAAAAGTTCAATGAAAGAAAACCGTTGAACCAAGGAAAAAGATGGTGCAAATGGTGCAAGAAGGATAACCATAACACCGAATTTTGTAGAAGGAAACCTTCAAACATTGCTGCAATGAAGTCGGGGACGCAAAGAGTAAAGGTTAATCCTAAGGGACAACAGGAACCTTATCACCCCCCAGTTTGTGAGGATGTTATTTGTAATGGGGTCACCATAAGGTGCCTTTATGATACAGGTTTGGATTATGATTCAGTTGTGAAGTCTAGCCTAGTGGACCCAAGTCAGTATACCACAGAAACAGTGGAAATACAAGGGGCGACTAAGGACATACCACTCATGACACTTCCCATCGCAAGGATAACGGTGAAAACTCGCTATGTGGAAGGAGAAATCAGAGCAGCAGTGATAGATGAACCAATCTACCCTCTGATATTGGGGTGTAGATACGTCTTCTTGGGGAATCCCGAGAAACCTGTGATCATGGCGACAGTGCAGACCAGGTCACAGAAGAAGGAGGAAGAAGGTGAACCTATAAATGCTCATCCAGAGGAGATGAGGAAGGCGCAGGCTGAGGATAGGACACTCCAGCCAGGTTTTAAAAAATTACCCAAATGCCACACACCTCCGAGCAAGGGGGAATATTTCATGAAGAACAAACTCTTATACAGGAAGGCCGGAACTGGAACAAATGGTCACAACCAGCTGGTTCTTCCCATTGCATATAGAGAGAAAGTGATGGAACTCGGACATGCAATCCCCTTCAGTGGTCACATGGGGATCAGCGCCACAGGACAGCGTATAGCTTGTCATTACTTCTGGCCAGGGATAACGGAGGATATAAAAAGATATGTCAAATCCTGCCCAGAATGTCAAAGGGTAGCTCCAAAGCACTGGACTGCCCCTGCAACTCTAGGGGAAATGCCCATAGTGGGAACACCTTTTGAGAGGGTTGCAGTGGATATTGTAGGACCTCTCACTCGGACCAAGAGGAGGAACAGTTACATCCTTACTCTGGTGGACACTTGTTCTATGTGGGGAGAGGCGGTAGCCCTGCCATCAATTGATTCAAAACATGTAGCAGAGGCACTACTTACAATATTTACCCGATTAGGATTCCCGCATCAAATCTTGACGGATAATGGTTCTCAGTTCAAGGGGAAACTAACGGAAGAAGTTTTTAAGCTATTTCAAGCCAGGCACTTTCATTGTAGTCCGTACCATCCACAAGGGAACGGCCAGGTAGAGAGGTTCAACGGGACTCTCATTTCTATCCTGAGAAAGCTGGCACACGAAAAACCGGATCTGTGGGATCAATTCCTGCCCGCCGCATTGTTTGCGTACCGGGAGGTACCACATAGTTCAACCGGGATGGCTCCCGCAACTCTGCTATTTGGGAGGCCAATAAAAGGGCCTTTAGAAGCTCTATTAAGGACCTGGACAGATGAGAAGGCGGAAGAGACTGTTACCTCATCGTATCAATACGTGAACGAACTGACCACTCGTTTGAAAGCTGGATGGAAACTGGCAAATGATAATTTGAAACAAGCCAGGAAGAAACATGCAGCATATTTTAATAGGAAGGCAAAGGACAGGGAACTGGCAGTCGGAGAGAAGGTGCTGCTTTTACTACCCGGAAGCCAGAATAAATTACAAATTGGTTGGCAAGGTCCATATACGGTTCTAGAGAAGGTGTCTAGAACAAACTATAAAATTGACAAAAAGGGGAAGGAAAAAGTTTATCATGTAAACCTGTTAAAAAGAAGTATCTGGACAGACCACTCCAGGAAAGCACCCCCTTATTGACCTTAGCTATTGCAACCCAGATGCAAAAGGAACCACTCACCTCACATGAATACCCATTACATCCTTGTGAAACCGCAGCACAGGGAAAAGTCAGTAAGCACCTGACTAAAAACCAGAGGGAGAGAGTTCAACAAGTTCTGGAGGAACATACAGATGTATTAACAGATAAACCAGGCCATACAAATTTGCTACAGTATGACATGAAACTGGTAGACTCAAACCCAATCTGTATGAGAGCCTATTCTATTCCGTTCGCGAAGGAGAAGGCATTAAAGGAAGAAATAGATTATTTATTGAAGGAGGGGATTATTTCGCACAGTGAATCATCTTTTAGTTCTAGTGTCGTTTTGTTGAGGAAACCGTCTGGGGAACACAGACTGTGCATAGATTACAGGAAACTGAATGCTGTCACAGAAGGACAAGTGGATCCATTACCAGACACAAAACAGTTATTTGCCAGACTGAACAAGGCAAAATACTTTTCAAAAGTGGATCTTAGTAAAGGCTATTACCAGATCCCAGTGAAGCCTGAAGTGAGACCTTATTTGGCTTTTAGCACTTCGGATGGACATTATGAATTCAATATGCTACCATTCGGACTGAAAAATGCTCCGAGTGTGTTTTCAAGGATGATGCGAAAATTGTTGGACCCCCTGAATAACCCATGTATCACGAATTTCATGGATGATATACTCGTCGCCACAGAGACATTTGAAGAACACATTGAAGCTCTGGAGATGTTGTTTGATAGACTTCGGGAGGCGAACTTAACTGCTAGGCCAACAAAATGTTGTATTGGATGCAAAGAGTTGGAATTCTTGGGGCACACTGTATATCAGGGTAATATGACCCCTGATCCTAAGAACTTGGAAAAACTGCAGAGAGCACCTAGGCCGCAAACCAAAAAGGACGTGCGATCATTCGTGTCGTTATGCGGATTTTATCAGAAATACATCAAAAATTTTAACGCCATTTGTGCTCCTCTGACTGATCTGACTCGCAAGGGACTTCCAGATAAAATTATTTGGACTGCACAATGTGAATTAGCGTTCCAAGAGTTAAAGGAAAAACTCACTAGCAAGCCTATTCTCAAACTGCCTGATTTGACACAGGACTTTGTCTTAAGAACCGATGCCAGTAATGTAGGACTTGGAGGGGCTTTGTTGCAAAGATCATCTTCACCTGATGGGGAACTGAAACCAGTCGCTTATGCAAGCCGTAAATTGAATAAGGCGGAACAAGGATACTCCACAAGCGAAAAAGAATGTTTAGCATTAATCTGGGCAATAAAGAAGTTTCAAATCTATCTGTATGGTAGGACATTTGTGGTGGAGACGGATCATCAGCCTCTCGTGTTCTTGTCTCAGGCTAAGCATGAAAACGCAAGATTGCTGAGGTGGTCTTTATTGCTTCAACCGTATCAGTTCAGTATCCAATATATCCCAGGCAAATTGAATGTCGGTGCAGATTTCCTCAGTCGGCACCCCTGTGATCAAAATTAGAGTAGTGGCAGACGTGAGGAGTAATTTTACCTATGTGTATCGCTGGTTTTGGAACTTGCCATAGGCATGTTTTCAAGTGGGGAGATGTGTAGTGAAATTGACAGAGATACAACGGTAAAATACTCAAAAGATAACATTTAAGGATAAAAACATAATGCGTAGGCTGCTGATGTACATGATCGCCTAGACCGCGGGTCATCACCCTCCATAAAATTGACTTGCTAGACAGGAGGGGAACGGCGGATCAAAAGAAAAAAAAAATATGACTGGAAAGGCTAAGGAGACGCAATGGGGGGGGAAATGGATGAAAGTAAAAAAATTCAAGTCCCCCAAATTGACACGAGGTACGGAATTGGACGTTTTGCGATACCAAGCGCTTGATTTGAATTTGAGCGGAAGAACGCAGATGGTAGGAAAATTACAAAAATTTAAAAAGTAAATTTTCTTAATATTAATGTTAGGAATATAAAAATTAGCTGGCCGGATGGCCTATTCTGAGCAATGAAATAATATGGGCTTAATTTTACAGACGGATAGATAATATTGAAGAGAATGACAAAAGACAGTGTAGTTTACAACATCGACAGACTGCCTTGAATAAAAAGTGTCGTTATTTGCACATAAAAACACGACCTTGGGGACGCAAGTGTTCAAAGTTACTTATTATGGAGGAGAGGGTTTTTTGAGCGGTAGCTGTGTCTAAATATAACTTTTTACGACAAAATTTTAAGGGGAGAGAAAGGTTGCTTCAAAAATCAAGCACATTTTTTTTAGAAACACAAGTAGAGACGGACAGACTAACAGATAACCATCCATACTTGACTGAAGCATGACTGAAATGACTGTAGTGTAGAAATTTGAAATTTAAAGTACAACTAGGCAGTGATTGGCCACAGACAAGCATATTATTAGCGCTCAGAGCGCATTTGGGGTCATTCTTCAATAATTGTTCAGTGTTAGACACAGATTTTAAAGTGTGGTGTTTTCCCATATGAAAGCAAGTGAAGTAAATTTAGGGACGCCATACTATCGACAGCAGCTCTGATGCGTCTTGCTAGCCATTCTGTGTTATGTATTATTCATCTGGTAAGATTGAAATTATTTCTTTATATATTTTGAATATTGTTTCATGTTCGAGTGATTTGATACTGCCATATCAAAATCTAGCCTTACAAACAAGTAGGGATTTTGCTCTAGACCCCCCGCCCAAGTCAGGGTCTAGGGACTAACAGTGTACATAAACTACAGCAAGGATTATGCAAAATAAATCAAGCGTTGAAACAGATTACCTATCTTCTTTTAGGGCCGACAACTAATAATTATTTTTCAGAATCTATAGTCTGGGAGGATCTATCGGATGTAAACCCACCATGGTAACTGTGCTGTTTGGTCAGAGAGATCTGACCTGTCTGTATGATGTGGTTGTTGTGTCAGTGTGGTGTCCAGACGTGGGTATAGAAAAGATTTTGACACATAGCCCATACTTTGATTGCAGAGCTGTGAGTTTTCTATCGACAACAAGCAGAGTCTATCCGGTGGGTGACTTTACTCGAGTGTATCGGTGCAGTTCTTGTGACAGAGACCACCATTATTGTCCGCCAGCACGGAGAGGTGGGACCGCAAGTTTTCAGCACCAGAGCTACAAAAAGATGAGTGAGCCTCTGGTCTGCTGGACATTCACCAACTATTGGTAGTGACTAATATCCCCATAAAAATTCCCACCAGTTTCTGGACACGGTGTAGTCAATATAGACAGGTGTGATGAGACCACCCCAACAGCACAGACAATAAATATCCTCCCTAGTAGCTGACTACCAGAACATTTGAATAAAACTAACTATTCTAGTACTTAAATATGTACACTTTTGTATTTATTATGTAACATTCCATGCATAATTTTCATAAATTTTAAATCCTTCTTTTAAAACAAGTTCTGGTCAAAATAAAACTTGATCCAGAACAAATAAATGTAATATAATTATATCAAAAACTTTATACACGTGAGTTAGTTCAGTGTATTTTAACACTTGTTAAACTTATTAGTCTTGTTAAATATCTATGGGTATAGTTATAACTATCACACCACATTACACATCATTACCCTAGACACTTTACGTAGCCACATTCATTAAGAAAAAAAAAAAAATTAAGTGTGAGGTCGTAGTGGTAGCAAGAAAGGCCTTCTGATAATTCTCAACTACATTTTATCTCAGGAGCCTTCACAGCTGGCCTCATACAAGTTACATGTAGTAATAACACCATCATACAATACCATCAATACCACTACACACACTTGTACGCATTGCTGAGGATAGAGAGCAGTGGAGGACCCTGTCTGCTGATTCTTCCACCATGGCACCCCTACGACCCATGACGGGTTACGGGTTGAGATGATGATGATGAAACTGAAGCGTCCCAGAGGGTCTCTGAAGAGACACAGAAAGAATAGAACTACTTATCCTCATACATGTCGTACAAGGCTACTAATACAAGGTTGGTCATGAGGCTGCCAACCTCATCATACAAAACACATTGCTACGAAAAGCACTGCTGTAAGGGCATATGAATGCGTGGTGCAGGTTTCCTGCAATGGGGGCTAGCTGTATTAGTGGCCCCTTGCTCTATATGGAGCGAAAAGGACAATGGTGAAACTGGAACGTGACGCTACCTGGTTTCAAAACCGGTTACGGGGAGCCGAGCTGGTGTAATGGTTACCACACTGCGCTAGCGATCGGGTGATCCAGGTTCGAGCCTTGGCGAGAACATGTGAAGAAGTGTCGTCGACCGGGACTTGGACTGGAATAATACGAGCCCTGGCGAAGATATTTGAAGAAGTGTCGTCGACGAGGAACTGGAATAACCTGAACGGTTCCTGAGCCGACCCAGCTCTAATGGGTACCTCCGAAATCGGCGAGTATCTGCCTGAATGGCGAGAAGACACCTGTCATTGTACAGGGAAAAAGGGATACTCACGTAAAATCAGTCTCAGGTTAGACATATTGACCGGAGATTTCGCCTCGAGTAATAGCGGACGTACGATTAAAAAAAAAAAAAAACAAGACCGGTCACTTTGCCTCAAGAATGTCTCAGGTTCTTTATTTTTGGCTCGTGAAGGCTAAGAATTATTTTCCTGATGTCATGTTATTTTGGTTGACCTGAATACTGTGAAATGACCCCAACATCAACATGCCCAAGTCAAGAACCCGAATACGACAGCGAACAAACAGAGCCAACCTGATGAAGACATTGTCTATAAAGGGTTATCAGTTTTATAATCGGTTCCATCTTTTGAAATCCTACAAGTTGTAACCGAGCTGGTTACGGCATCAATTTGAAGATATGTGCCAGCGTGAGTTGTATGCGCAGGTCACGGCATCAATTTGAAGATATGTGCCAGCGTCAGTTACTTGAGCGCAGGTCACGGCATCAATTTGAAGATATGTGGCCGTGTAAGTTTATACGGCACTAGTAGTTATATTGATTTTATTTAGCCAGAGTTAATCCTTCATATGTTGTTGTGGTTCAAGTGCTAACTGGCCTTCCGCCAGAGATGGTAATACTTGACCTTTTGTTATTTTTTTCAACCCAGGAATGTTCTTCCCTTTGAGTTTGGTGATAAGCAAAACAGTTTCAGCACAACAACGTATATCCAAAAGAAATTACTGTAAATTTCCACAAACAGCAATTCAGTAGAAAATTATATTAAAGTTTATTGATGTCATTAGACAAACACTGTAAATTTCACAATGATTGGTTGTTTATCCACAAGGAAAATATACATATATCCACAAGGAAAAATACATCCAACAGAAAAATAAACTGGTCTTGATAACCTCAAAGACGAAGTTCACCTAACATCATGTGTAAAATCCTCTAGTCTAAAATCATGGAATTATTGGAATCATAAATCCTAAAATCACAAAATTACCCCTTTATCGCCCACACCTCTTCTATTTATACTATTTCTTCTTTTTTCCCGCCTTCTTCCACACGACCCGTTCTTTTTTCACACGGTACAATTTCTGCACACGACTCTCTGTTTTCGACTTTTTGCACACGACTTTCTGTTATTTCGACTTTTTTCACATGTGTGATCTTTTCCAACTTAACAATTGGATTAAAAAAAACCAGATCACACAAACATTCATTTCCCACTTTCCGCGCATAAAACCCATTCATTATTATCTCGGACTGACCTACGTTTTCCCTGTCAGAGCAGTAACTGCCAACTGAACTTTGAATGATACTGCGTTTTGTGTAAAAACGTCTTATTTGCTTTTGAGGTGTGTCATTCTTATATGTAGCATATTATAGGACGTATAAATGCTTAGCGTGGAAGTAGTAGGGATAATGCTAGCGTGGAACGCCACGCGGTCTTATACGTCCCTGGCCACACAACTGTATCCCAGAGGGAGACATTTGCGTACTATCAACTAACTACCTCATGCTAGTGACTGTTATAAACGACTAACCTATTGGTAGAGTCTTACTTACTTACTTAGTCGTTCCCCTTCTACCGTGAGGTGTAGAGGTTTGGAAGAGAGAGCGCCAGACCATTCTATCAGCTGTCTTCTTCCTGGCCTGGTTCCATTCTAGTCCTCGGTCCTTCAAAGATTGTCTAATGTTGTCCTCCAGCGGACTCTGGGTCGTCCTGGAGGTCTGGATCCCTGGCTCTTTGTTTCCCATGCTTGTCGTGGTAGCCGATCTTCTCCCATTCTGCAGACATGGCCAAACCATCTTAGTTGGGACTGTTCTATTTGGGTCTGCAGCGGATGGGATTTTAGGCCTTGACGGATCGTCTGGTTGCGGACCATGTCTCTTGTTACTTCAACCACTTTCCTCAGATACCTCATTTCTGAGGTTTGGATCTGGCTTTTGTGGGTTGTAGTCATTGCCCACGACTCGCATCCATATGTCAAGACTGGGACATAGGTTGAGCGGTATACAGCCATCTTCGTTTTCTTACCAACCTCTTTCTTGCTGAGGAATCCACGATTTATGGCCTGAAAAAGTCTCCCAGCCGCTGCTTTTCGAGTGGCCAACTCTTCTTTGATGCCTCCCTTTCGGTCTATAATAGCTCCGAGATATTTAAAGTGGTCGACCTGCTCCAGGACCTGTTCTCCCAACTTAATCTGATGTTTTCTTTCTTCTCGTGATATCACCATGGATTTTGTTTTTAGAGCTGCTTATGACCATCCCTCTCTTCTCCAGCTCTTCCTTCCAGACTTGCAGGTTGGATTGGAGATGTGCCTCTGATTTAGCAATCAGGGCAACATCATCAGCAAATGCCAGCTCCGAAATATAGACCTGTCTCATCTTCCAGTACCCCACTGAATACTTTCTTGTTCTCTCCTTACATGCCTTGATGACATCGTCCATAAGGAGTATGAAGAGGTAAGGTGATAGGATATCACCTTGTCTTACACCAGTGGTGGTCCTGAACTCTTCTGACTTATGGTTTGCTGTCCTCACATAATTTCTGCAAGACTTGTAGAAGCTCTGTATAGCATGAATCAGAGGTGCTGGAATATTCTTCCTTGCCAAACAGTCCCAAAGTTTGCTCCAGGGGACCCTGTCAAACGCCTTTTCCAGATCTATGAAACAAAGATGGATCTCACTCTTATACTCAAGGGCCTTTTCACTCAGCTGTCTGAGTGTGAAGATTAGGTCTTGAGTACTTCGGTTTGCTCGGATCCGCACTGGATCTCATCCAATTGTGGCTCAGCTAGGCGTCGGAGTCTCTGCTCTAGGATTCTAGAGTAGATTTTACCAGGGACACTGAGAAGGGATATGCCTCTATGGTTTCCTCATTGTCGATTGTCACCCTTTTTAAAAATTGGTGTTATGATGGCAATCTCCCAATCCTTTGGTATGGTCTTGTTGCACCATGCTACCTGTAGGACCTTTAAGAGTAATAGGTCGCCTGATGCTCCCATGTACTTAACCATTTCTGGTGTTATACCATCATGCCCTGCTGCTTTGCCCATCTTGATTTTCTCTAGTGCTGCCCTCAGTTCTTCCATCTTTATGTCATCTTCACCATCATTGGTTTTCTCTTCTGTGCTAGTGGTTATCATTTCTGATGCTTCACCATGCTCACCATCCAGAAGTTCTGAGAAATATTCTTTCCATCTTTCCATTACTTCCTTCGGGGCAGTAAGCAATTTGCCTTGCTTGTCCTTTATAAATTTGAGAGGGCATTGTTTTTCCTTCCTCATGTTCTTTAGGGTCTTATAGAACAATTTCTGGTTTTCTTGTGCATCTTTTCCTAGCTTTTCTCCAAATTCTTCCCAGGACTTCTGTTTTGCTGCTAGCACTTTGTTCTTTGCTTCTGTTCTGAGTGTCACATATTCTCTATATTTTTCCATTTGTCCTGTTGTGTTTTTAGCTCCTAAGTATTGTTTCCATGCCATTTTCTTCTCTCTTATTTTCTCTTTGACTTCCTCTGTCCACCAAGGTGTCCTCTTTCTCTGGTTCCCAAGTCGGACTTCACCGCATGCTTCTGCAGCAGCTGTCTTTATGATATTCTTGAATTTATTCCAGAGGGTTTCCAAGTCATCAGGTCGTTCTTTTGTGTTGCTCACTGCTGTAGCAATAAGCCCCTGATACCTGGTCTTAATTTCTGGCTCTCTCAGCTTGTAGGTCCTAATGCTCATTTCTCCTGCTCGTTTACTTGGTTTCTTGCGTGATGTTGGGCAGTTCCTAGGCTGAGCAACTCTTTCAGTTGTTCGTTTGATTGTTAGCAGGTAGTGATCACTTCCAATCTCTGGCCCCCTCCAGACTCTTGCATCTCGGACATATCTGAATGAGCTTCTCCGAACAATGGCATAGTCGATCACTGACTTCTCATTCTTGGTTGGTTCACATCTAGTGTATGCATGTATGCGCTTATGGGGGAACTTTGTGTTTGTAATGATCAGATTCTGCTCACTGCAGAATCTAAGGAGTCGCTTTCCATTGTCATTGAGAGTATCTTCTCCATATCTTCCGATAACTCCACCCCATCTAGCATGGTCATTTCCAACTCTGGCATTAAAATCTCCGAGCATGATAACTTCATCTAGGCAGTCATCCACTGTCCTTTGAAGCAGCTCGAAGAATTCCTCCTTGACCTCTGCTCTCTCATCCTCATTTGGCCCATACACTATGACCAGGTTGACTATGGTTTCTCCTTCTTTTAGTTTTACAACCATAATGCGCTCCGAGACAAAGTTCCATCCCTTGATACTATCTTTTTGATTTTGGGCCACAATGCAACCCACGCCCCCTTTAGCTCTTTCAGATATGGGTACACCACTATAGAGCAACGTGTTGCCATCGAGATCCATGACTCCTTGTCCTTTTTTTCTTCGTTTCCGTTATAGCCAGGATTTCTAGTTTTGCTTTCCTCATCTCTTCCACCAGCTCCTCTTCCTTCCCACTTATACTTCTTGTGTTCCAAGTTCCATAAGTCGTAGTCCGTAGTCCGTTCCAGTTCGTCGCCTTTAGAATCAGTCCGGTTTTCTCTCTTGTATTGCTCGTAATCATAGTTTAAGACAAACAGGTGATTGGCCTGTTGTGCCTTTGCATGGTGGAGGGGCTGCCTCCTTACGGACTCCATGCAGGCCGCCCTCCTCCTTTTTCATCCGGGCTTGGGACCGGCATAGGCGGAGTTTTGGTAGAGTCTCTCAGAGAAAAAAAAAAAAAAAAAAAAAATTTTTTTAATTAATTTTTTTTTTTTTTTTTTTTAAATATTTTGTTCGTAAAACGAGGGATCCCAGTATATTTATAATGCGTAACACGGGGGATACATAAAATTTGTTAATACACTTCGCCATTGAACAGTATTGATGTACACTACTTCTTAACAATATCTTACTTACTTAGTCGTTCCCCTTCTACCGTGAGGTGTAGAGGTTTGGAAAAGAGAGCGCCAGACTATCCTATCGGCTGTCTTCCTCCTGGCCTGGTTCCATTCTAGTCCTCGGTCCTTCAAAGATTGTCTAATGTTGTCCTCCCAGCGGACTCTGGGTCGTCCTGGGGGTCTGGATCCTTGGCTCTTTGTTTCCCATGCTTGTCGTGGTAGCCGATCTTCTCCCATTCTGCAGACATGGCCAAACCATCTTAGTTGGGACTGTTCTACTTGGGTCTGCAGGGGGTGGGATTTAAGGCCTTAACAATATCAATATGAACAACGCTGTGCGTTAGTCATCACCATAATGATAACATACTTAATGATAACTTTAAAAAAAAAAAAAAATAATTGCATACGATTTTCATGGGTTGTGCAAACAACACAAATAAAAACAAAACAAAAAAATACTTCGGCAATATTTAACAGAAGTGACTAATATTCATTAAGTATTTAACAATCTTAAATGTAGTAGCTGCAACGAACATCAGCCTAACAGCATAGAACTAATGGTCAAACATCAGACCGTGGGACGCAAAAAAATGTAATATACGAGCTCGTATATATATATATATATATATATATATATATATATATATATATATATATATATATATATATATATATTTATTTATTTATATATTTATATATTTATATTTATATATTTATATTTTTATATTTATATGTTTTATGACATGGGAATATACATACATGGCAATGTTAATCTATAAATTTTTTTTTTTTTTAAATATGAACTGGAGCTGTACGCTCTCGTAACTGTCAATATAGAATGTGGTAAATATAATACAATCATATGATACAGGCGACCCCAATACTGCCACTGCGGTCAGTGATTTACCAGGATGTATATGGGTCTTAAACACCAAAAATCTGGACAAGTTTGGTGAACTGTCTATGTGTTCGTCGCACAATATAAATATAGCATTATTAATCTGGTTACATGGAGTTACAAAGTATTTATTAAAAAGTGTCTCTAATCTCCAACTTATGTAATGGTTGTTACTATGAAGGAGGACAACTATACCGATACAAATAACTATCGGGTGTTGGAGTATGAACTATCTCAGTTACCCTGAACCAAGTACCAAACTGTTTATAGGTTCGTCATCAAATATAAAATCTGCATACAAATTGAAGTTCATAATAATGGACAACAATTTGTCAAGAAAATATACTGTAGCGTTCCGGTTACAACGTGACAAATGGTCAGGAAAATACAGGTACATCAATATGTGATGTTTATTTCTCAATACAAGGTATAATGGACAACAATTTGTCAAGAAAATATACTGTAGCGTTCCGCTAACAACGTGACAAATGGTCAGAAAAATACAGGTTCATCAATTTGTGATGTTTATTTCTCAATACAAGGTATAATGGACAACAATTTGTCAAGAAAATATACTGTAGCGTTCCGCTTACAATGTGACAAATGGTCAGGAAAATACAGGTACATCAATATGTGATGTTTATTTCTCAATACAAGGTATAATGGACAACAATTTGTCAAGAAAATATACTGTAGCGTTCCGCTTACAACGTGACAAATAGTCAGGAAAATACAGGTACATCAATATGTGATGTTTATTTCTCAATACAAGGTATAATAGACAACAATTTGTCAAGAAAATATACTGTAGCGTTCCGCTTACAACGTGACAAATGGTCAGAAAAATACAGGTACATCAATATGTGATGTTTATTTCTCAATACAAGGTATAATGGACAACAATTTGTCAAGAAAATATACTGTAGCGTTCCGCTAACAACGTGACAAATGGTCAGAAAAATACAGGTACATCAATATGTGATGTTTATTTCTCAATACAAGGTATAATGGACAACAATTTGTCAAGAAAATATACTGTAGCGTTCCGTTTACAACGTGACAAATGGTCAGGAAAATACAGGTACATCAATATGTGATGTTTATTTCTCAATACAAGGTATAATGGACAACAATTTGTCAAGAAAATATACTGTAGCGTTCCGCTTACAACGTGACAAAATGGACAGAAAAATACAGGTACATCAATATGTGATGTTTATTTCTCAATTCAAGGTTTATCAACATGTGAACATATCCGTTACCATGTTAGCGATTTCGCATGGAATCGTCATGGTGTGCATGTAACAATGTAGTATTTCGCCAATCCGCGAACTGTGTTGATTAGCATAAAAGTTTTACCCAACTTGCAAAATACTTGTATATCACCAAGTCAAATTTTAGGTGAAAATATATGTCTCAGTTATTTAGTGGAGTGGGGTGTATATTGGGATAAATGACGGAGTAGGGTTTATCACCGTGGGAGGGGAACGAATGTCAGTCATGGGAATGTACTCGGGGGTCTTAGGTGCGTTAGCTGTGTCAGTGGTGGTAACAATGTCCTCATTATCTTTTACCGATGTCAACTGTTGACATCTCATCTTCTTGTACACATGGTATTTATACACTAAACAACTTAAAATTCAAAACACCAATTATGCTAGGCAAAATAAATAGTACTGACACTCTAGTGTGTCGGGTCATGACCTCTGGTGTATCTCACTGGACTCAGGAATGCGAAGAAGTATTTATAGAATTTGATAGACACGTTAACATAGGTAAGTTCCTGTTGAATAGTGGGGAATGCTCGGAACGGGGCGTCGATTTAGAAACGCTCCGTCTGTGATGGAGCTTGTCGGAGAAGGTGACAGGAGATGGACAGGCGTTTAGATGTGTAGGGAAGAATAAATTTGACGTCTGATTCGTCATATATCTGTGAGAAAGGGTCGTCGGCTTGAATAATGTGAGTAGCCATATACGATCATTGAGGTTGTAAACAGCATCATTAAGAAAAATCGCCAAAATACATTCTCGATGCGATTGAACATTATAAAACGGTCTTTCCATAACACAAAAGGAAAACTGTGAGTTAACACATAAAAAAAATAAACTCTGTGTCACAAAGGAAAAATATGTGTGTGCGTACAGTGTGTTTGCTTTTGTCACAAAATTCATCAAGAATGGGAAAAAAAACTGTTGTAAAGCATAAGTCCTATTATAAAGATTTTCAAAGGCAAAAGTGGTGTTATTTGTAGAAATGAGATAATTTAAAGTTCTGTTTAACCTGGGTAACATAGTGTTGTAGATCTGCGAATGTTTGCGAAAGTTCTTAAATATCATGACGTAGCGGTGCAAAATATGTAATCATCATGACAGTCCATGTTGACGAAGAATCTGAAATAATTGAATAAAACTCAAACACAGTGGCGTCACGCCATAATTAATTTGTAAGTATATCTTGTGTTATAGACGTCGTAACTGTCACTATCATCAGCAGGATCTTGACTGAGGCTGACATCTTTCTGAAAAATAAATTTCCTACCAAAAAAATGGATACTAGTGACTTTAGATGATGGGGAACGAGGGAGAGTACTATTGTAGAGGGAGTACTCGTTGGGTACTATAGCTGGGTGAGTACCTTTTTGTTATTAGAGAAGATTGATTCTCCAATAAACCAATAATCGTTGAACTGGACGTTTACGAATTTGACATGAGGAAGTTGGCGATTTCCATCAAGATAACTTTTTTCCTCGTCAATCGTTGATCACAAGAGGATGGCGTATTTCGCACTGTCGAGTGGGTGGTGGCTGCAGTTGTCGAGGGTAAAGATGAAGTAGTTGTTTAATTGGTGTACATCATGCTGCGATTTGTGGGGCTGTCTGCGTTTTCTTCGCAATTTCATACGTACTTGCTCTTGAGGTAACCGGACAAATGTTGCTAACGGTGGGGAGTCATCCGTTGATCCAGAATGTGGGCGCTTCGTTGCTGTGTGAAATTCAGGGTTGTCTGGACTGTTCATACTTTCGTGGTCACTCTCGGGACCTGCTGTATCTAGGTCAGATTCGTGTCTTAATGAGATATGTGCCAGCGTCAGTTGAATGTGCGCAGGTCACGGCATCAATTTGAAGATATGTGGCCGTGTAAGTTTATACGGCACTAGTAGTTATATTGATTTTATTTAGTCAGAGTTAATCCTTCATATGTTGTTGTGGTTCAGGTGCTAACTGGCCTTCCGCCAGAGATGGTAATACTTGACCTTTTGTTATTTTTTCAACCCAGGAATGTTCTTCCCTTTGAGTTTGGTGATAAGCAAAACAGTTTCAGCACAACAACGTATATCCAAAAGAAATTACTGTAAATTTTCACAAACAGCAATTCAGTAGAAAATTATATTAAAGTTTATTGATGTCATTAGACAAACACTGTAAATTTCACAATGATTGGTTGTTTATCCACAAGGAAAATATACATATATCCACAAGGAAAAATACATCCAACAGAAAAATAAACTGGTCTTGATAACCTCAAAGACGAAGTTCACCTAACATCATCTGTAAAATCCTCTAGTCTAAAATCATGGAATCATTGAAATCATAAATCCTAAAATCACAAAATTACCCCCTTATCGCCCACACCTCTTCTATTTATACTATTTCTTCTTTTTTCCCGCCTTTTCCCACACGACCCGTTCTTTTTTCACACGGTACAATTTCTGCACACGACTCTCTGTTTTCGACTTTTTGCACACGACTTTCTGTTATTTCGACTTTTTTCACATGTGTGATCTTTTCCAACTTAACAATTGGATTTTAAAAAAACCAGATCACACAAACATTCATTTCCCACTTTCCGCGCATAAAACCCATTCATTATTATCTCGGACTGACCTACGTTTGCCCTGTCAGAGCAGTAACTGCCAACTGAACTTTGAATGATACTGCGTTTTGTGTAAAAACGTCTTATTTGCTTTTGAGGTCTGTCATTCTTATATGTAGCATATTATAGCACGTATAAATGCTTAGTGTGGAAGTAGTAGGGATAATGCTAGCGTGGAAGGCCAAGCAGTCACAAAGTTTTCTTCTGGTAATTCTGCCTATTTTACCAAGTCAAATGGGGATATGTTACAATTTCAAAAGTAATTACTCTCGGCCCCTTTTCATTGACATTGGTAGTGGTCCTCTATTTTTACATTTTACTTCGCGAACCGTTCGTAGTCAAGACTTTTAACCTCCATTCTTTAACGACAGGTAAACTTACCCTATAATTCATTCAATTTTATAGAGGTTGACCAAGATGTTCCATCCTTTCCAGAATCATCCGCTATAAGCTGCCCAATACCATCTTGGATTCAAGGTCCTCCCTTTTTCATGACCTTCCTTCATAGCGTCTCGATGTTATCTCTCCGTGTAACTATGTGTCGTCATCGTTGTTCTCTGACGTGGTACTCTATCTTTTATTTTCTTTCCCGTAACCAGCATCGAGAGTATTACTTTCATTCTCATAGCCAACATAATTGTCTCTATTTCACGTCATGCCGAACCGTATGTCACTGCTCCTGTGACAAGAAGCAATCACTCAACCCACTCTGCCATTCCTCCCTCGCCCCCGAGACTCATTTCACGTGTTGTCATGCACGTCATTGTTGTGATGAATCCCAGTTATCCAATGCTCTTGATCTAAATAACAGCGTGCGCTACCGTGAAAGTAGGAAGTTAATAATAGTGTGGCGAGAGGTTTTATTTTGGCTCTAAGATCAGTATAGTACTGACAATTACAGAAATAGAATTTCTGCAGAAAATGGTGAAGTCCCAGTGTCTGAAAGAACTACTGGTATCACAAATTAGTTACGGCTGTGAATGTTCTGATCTCGAAAAATTAGTAGAGAGGAGACCGACATAAAGCGCCACCTCCGCTGTGTAACTAACTGTGATATTAATAAAACAAGGAAACAGATTTTGCTTAACAATGATAAAATTGACAAGTCTTCAAATACAATTTCCTAAGTATTTATTTAGTATATACACTATCTACTCTTGTGCTGAAGGGTGAATGTTGAAAAATGGAAGGTAATGGATTTGTAAGTTTACATATGATTTACAAATGTTTATTTTTATTAAAAAAATATATAAATATTTTACAACAAGTTTTCCAATTATAGGAACAAAAAATTATATCAGCTGTGCTGTTATTTAATTATAGTACATGGATCAGCTGTGCTGTTAATTAAGGATATAACACTTCTCAGCTATGCTATTAATTTTGTCTCTTGCTATGTTAAGTCACTTTCTCATCACTGACAGTTTCTATGCTCACAATGCTGAAAGAAATGGTACGAATGAGTACTCATCTCTTAAAACGTTCTGTTCTCCTTAGTTTGGTTCACACCACTCCTGCTGAGGCTCGTTACTTTAGCCCACCCAAGACTGAGGGGGACTAAAATGTAGCTTCTGTACAATCTCTATGCTCCTGCGAAGTTCCAGGCAGCGGGATTGACTCGAACATACGACCTCAGGTTTTTAGGACACAAATAAACCTGTAACAAAGCAAAAATAGGGGCTAATTTCTGTTCTCAAGCCCACCTATTTCTAGTGTGAGTGAAATGAGCGTGTCTCAGATGTATGCATGTAGGATGAATGACAACATGGCTCAGTATGATTTAGCAATAGCGAGACAAGACATGTGTCTACTTGCAAAGCATTCTTTCTGATAAACTAATACATGGATACATTCAATAATATAGATTCAATACATGAATACATTTAATACATGAATACATCCCATAATATAAATCAATACATGAATAAATCCAATAATATGTACACCTAGGTGTGATACAACAATGTCCTTCCCCCTATACTATACCACGTCCTCTCTGTCAAGTGCTATACTAGCTGGTAACATATATCCTAACAATATTGTTATGTTCTTATGATAGGAGTATATGAGACGAGGACTGTTTGGTGATATATCAGGTGGGAGTTATAGGAGACAATAGATTGGAGTTAGATGCGACAATAGATTGAGTCCTGACAAGGACTGTTTTGGTTATATTGCAGTTGGTCTTATCTGAGACAATAGACTGAATATAGGAGACAATAGATTGAAGTATGAGTCCTATTAGTCTTCGTCTATTCAATCATATACATTCATAGGGAACCCAAAATATATTAAATATATACAGGTTTAGGTAGTATAATGACACACAACAAATACCAACATTATATGCCTGCTGAAGGCCTATTTTCCTAAAGGTTATCGTAAATTTATATTTACCCTCCAAGATTTAAAAAACGGCCAGTTTGACTCGACTAGTGAAGTAGGTTGCAGGTCGATGCCCTCAGGTAAACAATCAATCAAGGTGACAGCTTCTTCCTCTTCAGTCAGTATCTCTGGCGTCAAGTTCGGGATTGCGTGTTTAGCATAAAATTCCGCCCTATTATATAGGCAGGTAACTGCTTAAGAAAGGCTTTCGGTTGGTTCCTGGCGGAGCAAAATGATTGGTTTCCTCCGGTTTCGTCTTTTGCTCATACAGCCTAATTTTATTCAGTTTTTAGCCGCCATCTTGCGTGAACTGCGTGAACAGTATAATTTATTCTGTCTCAGAGACTGGTGAACGGTGCAAGTGGATTGGTTGAAGCAAATCTGTATCTCGACATAGTGATTAACAAAGTAGTGGGTTACACTTCGTTTCACGACAAATAGCAACACTGAAATCTATTTGTTTGTTTGTTTGTTCGGTTTTTGCCTTCTTCTGGCGAGGCGCGTACCTTTCAACGTATTTGGTTATATCAGAGCGCATTTACCATCCAAAAAAAAGTCAACTCTGTTGACCGCTATCCCGATCAGCGTTGATAGATACTAAGTCCTGAAAAGGACTAACACTATCTATCTGCCAGCATAAAGCCCCAAAAAGGACTCGCCAGCGAAGTCAACGCCCGAGTTCAAGTGAGTTATTGAATCACAGTTATCTAATGCTCTTAACCTAAATAACAGCGTGCGTTGCCGTGGACCAAAAGGGGAGTTAATAATAGCACTTCTGAAATCTATTACGTAATTTCGTAAGAGGAAACAAAGGAGACAATCCAATCCTATAGAAATTTTAAGCCACAAAATACTTATGGATAATACAAAAAAGACAAGATGTGCTTTCATTGCAAAAGGAAATATATAGACATCAAATGTAACCAGGTCCAAAGCAGAAGATAAGAATCTTCAGTTCAAATGTCAACTCAGTTCTATTGTATGGCTCTGAAACACGGAGGAAAAAGAAATACAACCAAACAAAGGTACGAACTTTCATAAGTCGATTCTTGCGTAGAATAGAAGGATTGACGTTCCATGACAAGATCATTAATGTGGAACCGATGACAAGATCAGTAATGTGGAACTGATGACAAGATCACTAATGTGGAACTGATGACAAGATCACCAATGTAGAACTGATGACATGATCACTAATGTAGAACTGATGACAAGATAACTAATGTGGAACTGATCACAAGATCACCAGTGTGGAACTGATGACAAGATAACTAATGTGGAACTGATGACAAGATCACTAATATGGAACTGGTGACAAGTAAGATCATTAATGTGGAACTGATGACAAGATTACTCATGAAGAACTGATGACAAGATCATTAATGTGGAACTGATGACAAGATTACTCGTGTAGAACTGATGACAAGATCACTAATGTGGAACTGATGACAAGATCATTAATGAGAAACTGATCACAAGATCACTAATGTGGAACTGATTACAACGTAAATAATGTGGAACTGATAGCAAGATCACTATTGTGGAACTGATGACAAGTTCACTAATGTGGAACTGATGACAAGTTCACTAACGTGGAACTGATAGCAAGATCACTAATGTGGAACTGATGATAAGATCACTAATGTGGAACTGATAGCAAGATCACTAATGTGGAACTGATAGGAAGATCACTAATGTGGAACTGATGACAAGTTCACTAATGTGGAACTGATGACAAGATCACTAATGTGGAACTGATAGCAAGATCACTAATGTGGAACTGATGACAAGTTCACTAATGTGGTACTGATTTCAAGATCACTAATGTGGAACTGATAGCAAGATCACTAATGTGGAACTGATAGCAAGATCACTAATGTGGAACTGATGATAAGATCACTAATGTGGAACTGATGACAAGTTCACTAATGTGGAACTGATGACAAGATCACTAATGTGGAACTGATAGCAAGATCACTAATGTGGAACTGATGACAAGTTCACTAATGTGGAACTGATGACAAGATCACTAATGTGGAACTGATAGCAAGATCACTAATGTGGAACTGATGACAAGTTCACTATTGTGGAACTGATAGCAAGATCACTAATGTGGAACTGATAGCAAGATCACTAATGTGGAACTGATGACAAGATCACTAATGTGGAACTGATGACAAGATCACTAATGTGGAACTGATGACAAGTTCACTAGTGTGGAACTGGTGACAAGAACCAGTGGAGCAAGAGATGAGCAGTTATATGCTGGCGATGGATAGGACATACATTGAGAAAACCTGCTGATAGCATTACAAGACAGTTATTATTCTTGAATCTCCAAGGTAAGAGAGACAGGAACACCAAAGAACACACGGAAAAGAGAACTGGAGACATCCTTCGTGAGGATGGTGTAGAGCAGGAAAAACCTTCAGCTGATGGCACGGAACAGAAAGACTCGGCAAAAGTTTTTAAAAATCTATTTTGGTAGCTGAAAGGTGATGATAATGAATATGATGAAGATAACGAATATTTCGTCACCCAGCACGCCTCTCCTGTTGAATTTCCATCCCAGATATCCGCGACGTAATCCTTTGTTTGATCACGCGACCACACAAGGGAGTTCCCATTTCGATTCACTATTTCCTTGACTGTATGTTATCTAAGCAAAAAACTATACTAAACATCTTTTTAAACCATCTTTATGGAGAACTTTTTGTAATAGTCTTACAGTAAATCAAAATATAATTCTTCGTTCACTATGACCCTACATATTCTTTTCCTAATAAGAACTTTTCTCTCGTTGAACCAGAATCCTGACATGACCTATTTTCGTTGCTTTTTATAGGCTTAGGATTTCCAGTCTGCTTACGTGAAAGTATTTTCCAGTTCTATTTTAAGATGTGGTTTTCTTTATTCGAGTTGGTAGATTTTTGTTCCTCTCGCAGATTTGAACAGTAAGTATTAAATATTGTTGTGTTAACGTTGTATATTTTCAATATGGTCATTTAATTACCTAAGTATGTAATGTATTAGATAACGTTTTGCTTCATCTAGCGAAAAAATATTAAGTTTTCGCCTTTAATTACGATGATTATGGTTTTTCAACCCTGAGGCGGCCCGTTAAACGCGTAGTTAAGCCCATATTTTGTGTCCATCGAGTACCTGTTAATTACCTTTATTTATTTACTAGTTTATTTACTGTTCACTGTTTCCTCCCTTATTTAACGAATAGCTAGTGATGTTAAACTGGCAAGTTTATTAAATATATTAGCAGAGAAGTGTCAAGCTCGCTTATTTACAGATCTATTCTCTGAACTGCGATTGTAAATTTGGCGTTTCATGTCGAAATACTTTGCTGTCACACCAAACGACAGATAGTCTAAAACATGTTAGCAAACAGGATCTGAATTATACATACGCGTAAAATCTAGCTCGAGCTTAAAGCCTAATGCTTCGTAAATTCACCTTCCCTGTTGTTGTGCAGCTTAAAGTTCACATTTCAGTTTCGCCCCCAGGACCTTCTGTATCCCCCCCCCCCCCCCTTTTGTTGTATTATTTTGTATGTCCCTTTACTCTCCTTATGGGGCATTAGGGCAACATACAGCTGATCGCATCGTAAGAAGCCTACATCCAAAGCATTCTCGTGTACTTACTTATTCATCTTCTTGCATCGTTCAACTGTCCAAGGAGCATAGGATGTCAACAAACATATGCCACGTCTATCTGTCCACTACCATCGGTCTTTCCATGTCTTCTTCGTTCCAGTCATTCTGTCTTCGATTCTCTTTTCCATGTGTTCTTTGGCCTTCCTCCACCTTTCTTGTCAATGTGTTCTTTGGTCTTCGTCCACCTGTCTTGTCCATGTGTTCTTTGGCCTTCCTCCACTTTTCTTTTTCATGTGTTCTTTGGTCTTCCTCCACCTGTCTTTTCCATGTGTTCTTTGGTCTTCCTCCACCTTTCTTTTCCATGTGTTCTTTGGTCTTCCTCCACCTGTCTTGTCCATGTGTTCTTTGGTCTTCCTCCACCTTTCTTTTCCATGTGTTTTTTGGTCTTTCTCCACCTGTCTTTTCCATGTGTTCTTTGGCCTTCCTCCACCTTTCTTTTCCATGTGTTTTTTTGGTCTTCCTCCACCTGTCTTTTCCATGTGTTTTTTGGTCTTTCTCCACCTGTCTTTTCCATGTGTTCTTTGGCCTTCCTCCACCTTTCTTTTCCATGTGTTTTTTTTGGTCTTCCTCCACCTGTCTTTTCCATGTGTTCTTTGGTCTTCCTCCACCTGTCTTGTCCATGTGTTCTTTGGTCTTCCTCCACCTTGTCCATGTGTTCTTTGGCCTTCCTCCACCTGTCTTTTCCATGTGTTCTTTGGTCTTCCGCCACCTGTCTTTTCCACGTGTTCTTTGGCCTTCCTCCACCTTTATTTTCCATGTGTTCTTTGGCCTTCCTCCACCTCTCTTTTCGATGTGTTCTTTGGCCTTCCTCCACCTGTCTTTTCCATGTGTTCTTTGGTCTTCCTCCACCTATCTTTTCCATGCGTTCTTTGCTCTTCCTCCACCTGTCTTTTCCATGTGTTATTTGATCTGCCTCCACCTGTCTTTTCCATGTGTTCTTTGGTCTTCCTCCACGTTTCTTTTCCATGTGTTCTTTGGTCTTCCTCCCCCTTTATTTTCTATGTGTTCTTTGCTCTTCCTTCACCTGTCTTGTCCATGTGTTCTTTGGTCTTCCTCCACCTTTATTTTCCATGTGTTCTTTGCTCTTCCTGCACCTGTCTTTTCCATGTGTTCTTTGATCTGCCTCCACCTGTCTTTTCCATGTGTTCTTTGGTCTTCCTCCACCTTTATTTTCCATGTGTTCTTTGCTCTTCCTCCACCTGTCTTGTCCATGTGTGTAGTGGATTTTGATGGCATTGTATGGTTGATGTCACCTAGTGTGATGTATGAGGTCAGTTGTGAAGGCTTCTGAGATAAATGTAGATGTGAATTACAGAAGGCCCTTCGTACTACCACTTACGACCTCACACATATCTTTTTTACTAATGAATGTGGCTACGTTAAAAGTCTAGGGTAATGATATGTACTGTGTTGTGGTAGATTACACATACACACACACAGATATTTAAGAAGTCTAATAATATTAATAAAATGTATGACACACTGAACTAACTCAGGCTGTTTTAGTTTTACAAGTTAATCTTTTGATAAATTTATTTTGTTCTGAACCAAATGTTTAGTTGGTCAGAACATAAGAAATATTATGGAGTCATAAATGGAATGCAAAATCATGATATAATAAAATGGAAAATGTGTACTTAATTATTTCAAATGACTGGTTAATAATAATTATATTAAGATAGTCACAGGAGAACTTATTACTAGATATGCTGTTGGGGTGGTGTCATCACTCCCAGTCTATGACTGCCAAACATTGTCCGTTGACTTAAGGGATAAATATATATAGTTGAATTTCCCCAATGTCATGGCTTTATTGAATGGTGAATTAGGAATAATTTAGTGAAAATGTCGTTGGTGAAAGTCCAGCAGGCCAGATATGACTTATCTGCCTGCATCGATCCTGTACAGAAGTCTGGTGGCCCCACCTCTCCGTGCAGGGGGCAAAATACGGCTGCTCTGACACAATGACAGACTGCTCTGGTCCACACTTGTATATATTAATACATCATTTGACACCGCTTTGGTGCCAAATAGAAACTCACAGTTCTGAAACAAAAGTATTGGTCATGTGTCAGAACTCTATCTTCTGAACCACTTCTGCACACAACACTACACACAACAACACCACATAGACTAGGTCAGATCTCTCTGACCACACAGCACATCTTACCAAGTTGGTTTCACATAGTATCAGTTCCCCAAGACTACATTACATCTGAGATATGTTCAATAGCTTCCTGCTATTAAATAAGATAGGTGATATGTTCCACTGATCTCAACACTAGATCCGTCCAATTGAAAGCATATTATTTCCCTGCTGTCTCGATCAAGAGCTAATGTCCTTTTCTTGTCCATTTCCTTACTTTATGTCAACTCGGGACGTGAATTTTTTTCCTTTCACACCCCCTTGCGTCTTTTTGCCGTTCGAACTTCAAACACGTGTTCAGTCATATTTTTCCTTTTTTGTGTCCTCCGTTCTCTCCCGTCTACAAAGGGTAAACGTTTCGTCTGCACTTCTAACTCGTTAGTTTTAAATGGCGGTGGGAAATCTGGCATGGGCGAGCATGTCTCCTAGTATCTTACGCATTATTTTTAACCCTACATTTCATCGTTAATTTTGGAGATATTTTAACGTTGTATCATTGTGACATCATCACAATGTGTTCTTTGGTCTTCCTCCACCTTTATTATTCACGTGTTCTTTGCTCTTCCTCCACCTGTCTTTTCCATGTGTACTTTGGTCTGCCTCCACCTGGCTTTTCCATGTGTTCTTTGGTCTTCCTCGACCTTTATTTTCCATGTGTTCTTTGCTCTTCCTCCACCTGTCTTTTCCATGTGTTCTTTTGTCTGCCTCCACCTGTCTTTTCCATGTGTTTTTTGGGTCTTCCTCCACGTTTATTTTCCATGTGTTCTTTGGTCTTCCTCCACGTTTCTTTTCCATGTGTTCTTTGGTCTTCCTCCACCTGTCTTGTCCATGTGTTCTTTGGTCTTCCTCCACCTTTCTTACCATGGAGGTTCCAGAACAGGGACTGCCTTGTAATGCTATCAACAGGTTTCCTCAATGTGTGTCCTATCCGTCGCCAGCATCTTCTTCTCATCTCTTGTTCCACTGGCACTTGTCTAGATCTTGTCATCAGTTCTACATTAGTGATCTTGTCATCAGTTCCACATTAGTGATCTTGTCATCAGTTCCACATTAGTGATCTTGTCGTGCCACTTCACTCCTTCTATTCTCTGCAGGCACCCATTTGTGAAAGTCTATAGCTTTGTTGTTGTGGTTCTCCATGTTTCACAACCATACAATAGGACAGACTTGACATTTGAATGGAGGATTCTGATTTTTATATTGGACCTGATTTCTTATGATCTCCATATGCTTCCCAATACAATGAAAGATCCTCGTGCTTTCTGTTTTCTTGTTTTGAGATCATTGTCTGTCTCTCCAACTTTGTCTACATTGCTACCAAGGTATGTGTATGTTTCTACATCTAGTAGTGTTTCTTCTAGTACAATCTTGTTGTCGTTTCCTGCATTTATTCTCATTATCTTACTTTTCTCCCTGTGTACTTCAAACCCATTTGCTGTGATCTTTTATCAAGTATTTTAATTATGTGTAGCATCTTGTAACGTTTATGTGACACTAGTACCAGGTCATCGACAAAATCTAGATCGTCAAGCTGTTTCGTCAGAGTCCACTGGATTCCATTTCTGTTGGTTGAGGTCGATGTTCTCATAACCCAAACGTAAGCAAACAGCAACTCATAAAGCAGCGCATTCCATTAGAAAAACATGAGTCAATCTCAAGGGAAATAAATAAGAAGGTAGCATACAATAAATCAAAGTGCAAACATCTCTAAACTCAACAGGGTGACGGGAGATATACTTAAAATAAGGAAGAGATGATCTTAGACAATAGCACACCAGAGAATTTAGTCTTTTTTTTTTTAAATTAATGAAAAATATCCCGTTCAACCTCTGATGGGTTATAATTAGGATATATATTGTTTTCAATTCCAAATAATATGAACAACTGCCGATATGAGAAAGTGGCATCACATTTGTCAAATCGTTGTAAATAGGGACAATCACAATTGTGCGTATACGTTAAATAAATAAACAAACAAAAAAAAACAAACAAAATCAAGAAGAAACTCTGAACAAGAATAATATTAAAGTGGAGGGGTGTAAAGGCCTGGTGGTTCTAGTTATATAACTGACTTTAACAGATATTTAATTGACTTTCATCTGTTAAAAGTCATATGCATTGTAAGAACAGCATCAGACCTTCACATTCCCAGCCACTATATATTAACATTTGTTCGTGTTAAATATTGTTTGACTATATTATGCAGTTCCCCAGGTCTGTCTATTCTTAACACCTCTTCTATATTTATAGGTAAGTTTGATGCTTGCAAATAATATAATATTGGTATTTTCATTTGTTCATACCTCTTACATTTTAACAAGAAATGTTCTATATTATTGTCTTGAAGACAACGTGCACAGTCAGGTTCTTCTTTTCTGAAATAGCCTTTTCCCAGCTGTAGTCTAATTTACAGTCTGGAAAATTAATAAATGTATTGTACTATATAGAAAAAGGAACACTATATACCCAAGTTATAACCCATATGGGGTTGAACCGGGTAATCCCATGCAGAAAACAAAATCCAGTGGTTTGTGCAAGGCCCTAACATCAAGAACAACAACAGCGACTCATCAAGTATTTTAATTTTGTGTGTCGAGCATTTGGTAACGGTTTTGGGACAGAAGTGCCAGGTAATAGACAAAATCTAGATTGTCAAACTAAATATATTATCTAAATTTATTGACGCCACATATCACAATTATAACCCTTCAGTAGTTAACAGGATATTTTTTTCTCCATCAATCAAATAATAAAAGTTCACACGTAAACACAAACTTGATATAGTAGAGAGAGATAGCGGAAAAAAAATAAAAAAATCCAGGGGCGTCTACGTGCTAGCAGGCATGAGACGGAATGTTTCGATACTTAGACACACACTTAGATTCTGCGGCTTACACTAGAGCCCCTTGATGTATAGAGAGTTACGTGAACTATGTCAGAATCGAAAACGAGGCTGAACGACGTAGACGCCATTTTCGGCTGGACGGTACCAGGCCTAGTAGCGAGAATAAGCATCGAGTAAGATTTTTTTTTTAAAATTAATGAAGAAAAATATCCCGTTCAAACTCTGATGGGTTATAATTAGGATACATATTGTTTTCAATTCCAAATCATATGAACAACTGCCGATATGAGAAAGTGGCATCACATTTGTCAAATCATTGTAAATAGGGACAATCACAATTATGCTTATAAGTTAAATAAATAAACAAACAAACAAAATCAAGAAGAAACTCTGAACAAGAATAATATTAAAATGGAGGGGTGTAAAGGCCTGGTGGTTCCAGTTGTTATATAGCTGACTTTAACAGATATTTAATTGACTTTCATCTGTTAAAAGTCATATGCATTGTAAGAACAGCATCAGACCTTTATAATATATATATATATATATATATATATATATATATATATATATATATATATATATATATATATATATATATATATATATATATATATATATATATATATATATATATATATATATATATATATATATATATACTACTGGACAAAAGTTAAGGGCCGCCATTCAGTTTAGACAAGGTTTATATAATTCTTCCTGAGCAGGGTCGATTTTCCAAATGTCCGGTAGCTTCAAATCTCTCAAGAAGTCTCTGAATGGTAGAGTGGGACACTGCTAAACGTCTTGCAACATGACGAACAGATTGACCATCCTGAATCCATGCCATGGCTCGACCACGGTCTACAGTGCTGAGACTTCTCTTTGGTGGCATGGCTAATGCAGTGATCATTTCGACCACTTGTCATACTGATTTATTGCATACCAACGGTGAACACTCTTTACCGGTGATCATTTTCCACGTGCATTCAAATTCAACTCACTTTTTCACCTTTTGAATTAATGGGGCGTGTTGCAAAAACCACGAGTTTTTGCAGCAACAATGGCAATTTTCACGTGCGGGTTAAAGTGACCCAGTTTTTGGACATTTAAAAAATTAACCTAGTGCACACAGAAATGTATACACATTTCTCTGAGCTCAGATACATTTTCACTTTTCTTTACAGTTTGCCAATCAATTATATAAACCTTGTCTAAACTGAATGGTGGCCCTTAACTTTTGTCCAGTAGTATATATATATATATATATATATATATATATATATATATATATATATATATATATATATATATATATATATATATATATATATATATAAACAAATAAAACGGTATTGAATAAGTTTTACAAATTAACGTAACATGTTATTTATTTATTTCCTTATGTTTAAATTTTTTTTTTTGGTTCTCACTTTAATTAATTGAATATGCATGAAATAATGTCAAAATAATGAACAATCATTGCGTTGTTTACTTGTAGCTAAAAAAAAAAAAATACAATAAACCAAAATAAAAGGAAACAATCAAAGGGCGTGAGTGATAGGTCGGGGTACGTGGATTGATATTTAATTTCATAATTTTTGGAGCATAGCTTCAACTGAGCTAAGTTTTTATTTATTTTTTGTTTTTTGTTACTAGTGTGGTTCATTGTTTGGTCCATTTTGCTCTGTCTAAATTGTTGTTTGTTTATTTCATTGTTTAAAAAAACTCACTACCTTTGCTCTGTTTGTTTTCTGTAATGAAGGTACTTGGTTTTTATGTTTCTTGCCAGAATGGCAAATTGTCCAACATTATTTGTCTTTGACTTCTTATATCTTTTTTTTTTTTTTTTTTGGTTTTAACCACTTTTATTTAAGATCACGCGAGCTTTGTTAATCTGTCGCCTTTAAAATCTTTAACGCTCAAAATTCTACTGTTGCACTCGGTGCAGAAAGTTTAAACTTTGCTTGCGCCTCCCTTTCTCGGTACATTTATTTTGTATAAGTTTTGACAGGCATTGACTTAGCTGATTTGATGTCATAACTAACATATTGTAGAATAACGCCATTCAAGTAATGGCTTTAAAATAAGGTTTTGGTTTGGCTTGGTTTGGTTTAGCTTGGCTTGGTTTGATTTAGTTTGGTTTAGTTTAGTTTAGTTTAGTTTGGTTTGGTTTGGTTTGGTTTAGTTTAGCTTGGTTTGGTTTAGTTTAGTTTGGTTTGGTTTAGTTTGGTTTGGTTTGGTTTAGTTTAGTTTAGTTTGGTTTGGTTTGGTTTGGCTTTAAGGACCATCTTCATTACACACCGACAACTCCATCAGTGTTTAGATGACACAAGGAGGATCTCTGGACAGTGCACGAACTCGGTATCACCGGCGAGAATCTAAATTTGTTTTTACACGAATCACAGATTCTATAAATATTTTTGTTGTAGGTAGGTTTTCTAATTTTTAAATTTCGCCAGGGCAGCGGCCGTATGGCTTACTCTTTATGATTTCCAACCTTCGTGGGATTTTTAACGTTCGCAACTTGAACACCGGACCTGTTATTTTTCTTCATCCTTATTGAAGAAGGCTAGGCATCCAATCTCATTACCCAGGAGTAAGAAAAAAGGAAATAATGAACTGCGAAAATAGATTATGTTTCATATTTGACACTGCAGGCGTCGGATGGTGACCGATGATATGACGATTAAACCAGTGTGTTTCTTTAAAGAACAAGATCAGCGAGGTTGTTTTTGTTTTTTTTACGTTTTAAACACAGCTCTAGTAATAACCACCTTTGTGTGGGCTTCACAATAGGAAGTTTAGACTTGACACAGTTTATTAACAGATACATTTTCGCTCTACGCAGGGGACAACGGCTCCGAAAAAAATAATATTTAATTGAACAATAAAAAAAAACACGCTTTAGGGACCATTTGTTGTTACCAAGTCCACTAAAATACAGAAAACAAACATTCATAGAAAACAAGTTAAAATTTCATTGGAAAAGCCTGACATTTCACACAAAAATGAAATGCGAGATCATTTAATTTGAAACTTTGAAACGCTATGACACAAATAAGGATTATCTGTTTTTAATGATTCATTTGCTTGGAGACGAATGCGTTTTCAAATATAATTTTAATTTCTACAACTTCTTTGGAATGTGTTTAAATGTGCTTGGGGCCAAACTCAGCTTTGTTCTAAAAATGTGACGTGTCAGGTTTTTCCAATGAGGTTTTCAAGTGGGTGGCCAGGTACTATTAATCACTAGTAGCCTACTCCAATCATAACCAACTGGGGATGATGCATTTTGCTTTATGTTCCTTTCAGCGTGTTCATTTCTTGTCCGTGTATTGAAAGAGCTTCTTTTCGCCCAATCTGAGGTGGCGCCATAGGGGCAGTGTCGGATTATCCATTAGGCTAAGTAAGCTGAAGCCTAGGGGCCCGGGGCTCTTGGAGGCTCTTGCATAAGTTAAAGAATACATCACAAATGAATGCCCGTGTGGAACTGAAACCCAGATCCCTGAACACATTCTTCAAAACTACCCAACCCATGATGATCCACGACGTCTGATCTGGTCAGGGGGTGTTGAACTCAAGCAGAAGCTATGGGGCTTTCGCGCTGACTTGGAAAATGCTGTGGACTTCGTCCTGGCGACAGGCCTACAGATCTAGCATGACTACAAAGTGAACGCAGAAGAAGAAGAAGAAGAAGAAGAAGAAGAAGAAGAAGAAGAAGAAGAAGAAGAAGAAGAAGAAGAAGAAGAAGAAGAAGAAGAAGAAGAAGAAATGCATAGATTTATGTACAAAAAGAAAATGTTTGAACTTTACAATCGCATTTATAACGTTCTATAAAGACAGTAAAAACAAACAAAAAAGCTGAACAGACACAATGCACCGTGGCAAAATCATAACGGCGCATGAACTATTGTTTTCACCTTAATAATAATAATAATAAAAATAATACTAATAAACATTAATAAACAATAATTACAAATAAATGAGGTAAGCAATGCTAAAAAACTAACATACCAGTCTATTAATAATACTAGTATATACCATCACCATGGTAACAAACTAACATACCAGTATATTAATAATACTAGTATATACCATCACCATGGTAACAAACTAACATACCAGTCTATTAATAATACTAGTACATACCATCACCATGGTAAGGGGTTTGCATATTATGAGAAAAAGGGAGCGGGGGAGGGCCAAACGCGTAAAAGCTTACAGGCCCTTCTTGGTTTAGTCCGGCCCCCTGCATAGGGGGCATCTCTACTTGGTGCGATCGAGAGCTTCGAGATCCGTAATTCATCATATATCTCCCGTGTTGTGTCAGGGAGTCTCTAAAAAGACGAAGAAAAATAGGACCTCTTTACCCACAGGAATGTCGTAAAAGGCGAATAATATGAGCTAGTGCGTGGGGTCTGGCAACCTCACCATGTAAAACCAATTGCCAGATAAACTACTGCTGCTAGAGCATGGTAATGACTGTTGCTGGCTTCCTGCAAGGGAACTAGCTACCGTGGTGGTTCGATGCTCAGTAAGGAACGCAACATAAAATTTTAACAGCGGCGAATTCGTCAAATGGTGCACATATTCATGATTTTTTGTGAAATTTGTGACGAATTAATAATTAATAATAACTAACCATCTAATTTTATTCTCTGCAATATAATGGCTGGGAATTTTCTTTCCCTTTTTTTTTTTTAAGTGCACTTGGTAACAACAAAAGCAACTGATCCATAAAACGTGTTTTTTTTTTTTCTCCAGCAATTTGGCCTCTCGTCACATACAAATCTGGCCTAAATGTGCTCTTCTTTAAAACACGCCCAATGACTCTTACCTTCAGATAAAGTTATAAAACACACACACACACACACACACACACACACACACACACACACACACACGTACACACACACACTCACACTTTCTTTCGGCTCTGGTCTATTTCAGAACTTCCCCATTAATTTTTTGTCCTCCTACACAGGTCCGGAATTAGGCCGATTCACCTTATTTGACCCAATCGAACCGCGCGCTTACAGGGTCCCCCACTGGGGTTTTCCACTTCCAGCTTTGAGAGAGAAAAAAAAAAAAAAATGAGAACGCAAGTTATTTCAAATTAGATATTAGAAGTGTATGCTGTTACATTGTATCAACAATATCTATATTTATTAGCTCTATTTTGACATAAAAACGTTTTACAATAAAACTATAATCACGGGATCCCACCAAAATGATCAGAATCTGACCGCGCAATAACTAAGGCACAAGAATCAGACAAGCTCCAGTGGAACTAACAATGACAAGTAGACGGTGGGGATGGATAGGACACACACTGGGGAAACTTGCGGATACCATTATCAGGCAGTCCTTGTTCTAAAATACCCAGTGTAGTGGATGTAGAATAAGACCAAAGAATACGCGGAGAAGAGAACTGGGAACAGACATGACATGTTTGGTTTGGTTTTAAAGACCATCTTCAATGTTAAAAATCCCACGGCAGTTGGAAATCGTAAAGAGTAGGCCATAAGGAAATCTACATACCACAAAAAATATTTATAGAATGTGTGATTCCTATATACAGACATTGGGATTCTCGCCGGTGCTACGGAGTTCGTGTACTATGCTGAGATCTTCCTTGTGTGATCTAACGGAGGAGATTAGAGCACCGATGGAGTTGTCCGTGAGCAGTGAAGATAGAACAAAATCAAACGAATGAATTACTAAGTCCGACCCTGCTCCTACGTCCCATCCATGTTATTGCCAGACAGCCAGAACTCATTTGTCTTCAGAGTTGCTTTTACACGTCTACTCCATTATTCACTTAATAATTTCAAACGCGCAATTATTTAGCAGTTTTGAATTTTTCCCTGAAAGGATGTGTAGGAATATCATAAATATTCCGCAGATGTGTTTACCAGTAAATGCACTGTCATTGCACATTCAGGATGTGTCTTCTTCTTCTTTGATCCTTAGCCGCCGACCGTCAAAGCAGTCAGTGGTCATCACGCCTAGTGGCGTCTTGTAGGGCAACAACAAATTTATTCCACTTTGCTCGGTCGGCGGCCATCCTTCGTACAGTACCCCAACTCTGATTCATTCTTTGCATCTCAGCCTCCACAGTCCTCCGCCAGGTTGTTTTTGGTCGGCCTCTCTTTCGCTTTCCTTCAGGGGTCCAAAGCATAGCTGTTCTTGTGATGGCATCGGGGTCTCTTCTGAGGACATGGC
Source organism: Oreohelix idahoensis (assembly GCA_024509875.1). Taxonomy (NCBI): domain Eukaryota; kingdom Metazoa; phylum Mollusca; class Gastropoda; order Stylommatophora; family Oreohelicidae; genus Oreohelix; species Oreohelix idahoensis. The sequence continues at coordinate 267,990 of JAMPIV010010115.1, read as the reverse complement.
CACCCCAGCTCCAGCGTCTGCCAGCTATGGTGGTGTGCATGTCCTCTTGCTTGCTCCGAGTAAGCAGATCTTGGTTGGTGATGATATTCGGCCAAAAGATTCGGCGAATGTTTCTTAGGCATGTTGTGTGAAAAGAGGACAATTTCGACATTTCCTTCTCTAAATGTGTAGGAACACTTTAATACTTTACTTTTCCCCCCTACGTTTCCAGTCCACTGCTCTTGTCGCGAATCCACGTGGGAGATTCAGTTATCGTTCTTTAAGTCTCAAAAGCCGATATATCGTACTTCCTTCCAGACCCATTTGACCCAATGAACGTTAAATCGGCTTTCGTATCTTTTGCTCTTTTCTGGAGCTGTTTTCTAATTTTAACAACCCAAAACATCATTTCTGACAGGAAGTACTTTCATTTTAAAATACCTAGTTTTTATGCATATGAACATTAAAAAATGCTTTTTTTCCAAACAACAACAATAAAAAAGCACTGGGTTGGCCATTTTTGTTTGGGCCAAACCCATCTTTTTGCTTGGGACTGAAAGAGTTAAGCTTAGTGTGTCGTTTTGGCTGATTTAAGCCCGTGTTGTTGGATTGATATGGTATTGTCAATCCATTTGCTTGTTGCGCTTCCCCATTCCCTGAAACCAAGTCTGATACAAGGTGTATGCGCGTGGTTGTAACTGATCAGGCTCCATTCTCATGGGATGACCAAACCACTTAATTTTCTGTCTCTCTATATACTTGATGCGGGATGTAGTTCCGACTTTGGTTCTTTCATCATTTCTCATTCTATCTCTCCTTGTAACATTAATGGCTCGATTTAAGTATGCCATCTCCCTAGGTGTAAAACAGATGAGAATCCCGATATTAGATTATTTTCAGGCATCAAATTTATCTATAAATATAGAAGAGGTATTGAGAATAGACAGACCTAGGGAACTGCATAATATAGTCAAACAATATTTAACAAGAACAGAAGTTAATATATAGTAATTGGGAGGGTGAAGGTATGGTGATGTTCTTATAATACGTTTAACTTATGACAAGTGATTGTCATATCTAAATGGAAACACCAGGCCGTTACACCTCTCTCCCTGAATATTACTTTTGTTTATTATTTTGTTTTGTTTTATCTCGTTTTTGTTTATTTTTTTTTTTTTTACATACACGCAAAATTGGTAATTTTGATTTGCTCTATTTATAATGATTTAAGAGATATGATGCCACTTTCACCATGTCGGCAGTTATTCATATTATTTTGAATTTATAACAAAATATATCCTACTTAAAACCCATCAGAGATTGAAGGGGATATTTCTCATCATTAAATTTAAAAAAAAACATACACAAATTGGTACAGAGTTTGTGCTTTGGTGTAAATTTTATAGTGTTAGATGTATGTTTATAAGCTAGTCTCTGTCCGTTTTCAGCTCTCACATATAAAATTCGTAAAATATAGGGTTATTGAAAAGTCACGTCATATTTTTAAATTGTTATTTCTTCATTCCTATCTTAATTTATATGAAGCAAATGTCAACGAACGAACGAACTTCATTTTTGAAGGGTTAAGAATTGGGTTGCGCAAGCCCGTCTAACATTCTGCCCTTTCACTCCCTCTTATCTTGCATACTATATCCTTTCATTCCCACATGCTACGTTATGCATTAATTTAAAGGCATGCAACATTATAAAGATAATATAACAACAAACATTTACAGTACCCAATGATAATCAAAATTACGTATGTTTTTTTTTTTAAAACAAACAAGAACGTAATGAAAAGAAGAAAAAAAAAACAGCAATAAAGGCACAAAAGAGAACAAACAAACAAATCCAAAAACATCTATACACTAAATCAGACAATAATTCGAGTATAATCACACTAGGGTGGCATAGAATCAGAACTTCTGAAATATTTTAACAGACTACTAATGAATGAATAGGGAAAAAATATCCTGTTCAACCTCTAGTGGGTTATAGTTAGGATATATATATATATATATATATATATATATATATATATATATATATATATATATATATATATATATATATATATATATATATATATATATATATATATATATATATATATATATAGTGTTTTAACTTCCAAATAATATGAATAACTGCCGATATGGGAAAGTTGTATCACATCCATCAAATCATCGTAAATATGGCAAATCAAAATTATCAATTTTGCTTCTATGTGAAAAAAAAAAAAAAAACCAAATAAACAAAAACGAGAAAAAGCAAAACAAAACCAAACAAAAATAATATGCAGGGGGAGGGGTATAATGGCCTGGTATTTTCAGTTACATATTTAATTGACTTTCACTTGTTATAAGTCATATGTATTGTAAGAACATCATCAGACTTTCGCCTTCCAAATTATTATATATTAACTTTTGTTCTTGTTAAATACTGTTTGACTATATTATGCAGTTCCCTAGGTCTGTCTATTCTTAACAACTCTTCAATATTTATAAGGCAAATTTGATGCCTGCAAATAATCTAATATTTAGATTCTCATTTGTTCATACATCTTACAAGTTACCTTGGACACAATAACACTATATCATATTTCCACCAACTAACTTTATTTTCTTTTTCTTCGTACATGTATAATTTTGCATAATAAGGTATCATATTACATGCTTCTTTGAGGCGGCCATCTGAAGCCGTGGTTTCGTGGAGCGAAAATAGAAATTATGAAAATATATAGTTGAAAGATTATTGTCCACTTATGGAATAACAACTTCCTTACTTAGTCTTTCCTCTTCCACACTGGTGTGCAGAGTAATGCCAAAGAGAGCGCCATTATGTCCTATCGGCTGACTTCCACCTGACCTAGTTCCGATCTAGTCATCGGTCCTTCAGGGATTGTCTGATATTGTCCTCTCAGTGAACTATGGGTCATCCTGGAGGTCTGGATCCCTGGCTGTTGGTTTCCTATATTTGTCGTAGTAGCCGATCTCCTCCCATTCTGTAGACATGGCCAAACCATCGTAATTGGAACTGTTCCACTTGGATCTGCAAGGGTTGGGGTTTGAGACCATAGCGTGTCATCTGGTTGCGGACCATATCTCTTCTTTTTACTTCAACACGGAGTTAAAAAAAAAAAATTCAAAACGTAGAGTAACTGGGTTTTCATTAAAAACTAACTATTTCTATTCCTGATAATATTTCGGTTTTTACCTGGGAACCAAATTTTCCGCAGGTGATGTTCTGAAGCAGGGGTTAGCAACCGGTTTATCGCGATCTGCTAGCAGACCACAGGAGATCAGTTGGTAGCTTTCTAGGTGACCCTGGGGGAGGGGGAGAACTTTTTAGCTAGGGAAATATTGGACTAACCCTCTCCTGCCATCATTTAAAAGAGTGGTGTCGCCAGATTTGAAAATATGATAATTAGCAAAACAGACGATAAGCCAACGTTAAAGATAAGAATAAATGGGAAAATCCTGGAACAAGTCAGGAGTTTCTCATATCTTGGTCATAAACTTACAGAAGATGGCAGATGTGCAACAGAAATCAAGAACAGAATTGGAATGGCCAAAGCTTCATTCGACAACATGAGGCAGAAATTGTCACAGGTTGTCTCCTCTGCTCTGCAGTGATGATCCAACAATGACCACTGTTTTGAGTATAAACTGAGGGACTTTAAAGGCATCTACCTTCGTTCAAGATTACTTTTGGCAGAGTTGTAAATTGAAGGATGGTGCTTCTATTTTAGGAAGTCTTCATTTGATATTTCAGAAATCAAGCACGACGCTGAATTTTTCAAGGCTATTGTGAACTTTGCATCTGCCCGCCCCTATTGTGAAGAGAAAGATATATTAGCTCGTTCTAAGCCCCAACTGAATTATTCAGTAAAATATTACTTAAGTAGCTCTGTTGTATTTATATTTAAGATAACTGATTCTTACGTGTGCACTTCTGTCTGTAATAATTAAATCAGCTATTAGTTTGTAAATACATAAACAAATTTAATAATCAGTTATTGTTTAACATAGCAAATAAATAAATGAATTTAGAAATTGAAATAGGGATTTTCCTCCCAGAAAACGGAAGTGCAGGTAGGTTGTGGACATTTTGAGTAGAGTGACTTTTGCTATGGCCTGGTTAAAATCACTTAACTCGCCAGGTCTTGGTCTGGTTTGCTGACTGCTCCGTCAGTTGTAGACTTCTATGGTGGGGGAACGTCCCAGACGTAGTTGCTCATACAATCTAATAAATGTAGAGATAAGTAAATCAGAGATTTAAAGCGCATTAAAGAAATAACAGATGAATGGAAAGCAGAGTGGGATAAAAATCTGAAAGGAAGACATGCATATAAGATGTTCAAGGCTCTAACAAGAAAATATTAGATATCTAGGGAATTGAAAATTCCCAGTAACAAGGAACTTTTTTCCAGTAATAAGAAACTTCTCAGACTACAGCGGATAAAAGGCTATGTCAGAATAGAAGAGCCTTACTGTGTCTTCAAGACAATAATATAGAAATTTCTTGTTAAAATGTAAGAGGTATGAATAAATGAGAATCTAAATATTAGATTATTTGCAGGCATCAAATTTACCTATAAATGTAGAAGAGGTGTTAAGAATAGACAGACCTAGGGAACTGCACAATTTAGTCAGAGTTAACAAGAACAAAAGTAATATATAGTAACTGGGAAAGTGAAGGTCTGATGATGTTCTTATAATACATAGGCCTATGACATAGTATGTCAATTAAATATCTAACTGGAAACACCAGACCTTTACGCCTCTCCCCCTGACTATTATCTTTGTTTGGTGTTTTTGTTTGATTTTGTTTTGTGTTATCTCTTTTTTGTTTGTTTGGCTTTTTTAAAAACACAAACAAAATCGGTAATTTTGGTTTGCCATATTTACAATGATTTGACTGATGTAATGCCACTTTCCCGTATCGGCAGTAGTTCACATTATTTGGAATTGAAAACACTATATATCCTAATTATAACCTATCAGAGGTTGAACGGGTTATTCTTCATCATTAAAATAAAATTAAAAAATCTATCACCCTCCAGCATGTTATACAAGACGACTAATATCAGATTGTGCATGAAGCTGCCAACCTCACCAAGTTAAACTAATTGACACAGAAAACGCCGCAGCAAGAACACGTGACTAGAGTGAACAAAGCATCTGTAGATGCAATTCATTTTCCTGAATCCAAACTGGGCCTTTCCTTTCTTTTTAACTCTTGAATAAAAAAAAATATCTTGTTCAACTTCTGATGGGTAATAAATGAGGATATTTTGTGTCCTTAATTCCGTATAATATGTTCAGTTACCAATACCTAATCATGGCATCATTTCCCCTTGCCAATCATTGTAATTAGAGGAAATTAAAATTGTCTGGATGTGCGCGTTTTTTCCCACGTCGCTAAATGGGAGCTTCCTCACACGTCATGATATTTTGCAAAGGGGGAAAGGTAGAAGTGGGTGAATGCATATGATGTTTGAGATGATACTTAAGTCGCGATGAGTTTAGCATTACCAATATGTATGACTAGACCTTTACTTTCCCGCCAAACTCTCAATATTCATTATATATATTTTTATTTGTTCTTGTTATATACTGTTTTACTATACTGTTGGCCTTCCTCAACTGTGGATCGAAGATGGGTCATACTCAGTACATCATTCATGACAGGAGCAATCATGAAAAGACTTAAAAGGATATTTAGTATGAGCATCACGGCTGTTGGTACGTTGTCATGTCTATACTTCCGGAAGTTCGCCATTAATAACTAAATGGGGACGAAAAGTTGAGAACATCAATATTTTTTTCTTGTAAACGCCACCAAAATAGCATTAAAATGGACATACCAATGGTATTTGTGATGTATTAGAGTTTACGAACGGTGGACATTTCTGGGGCGTTATATTTTTAGGGAAAGCTTGAGGGATAGGCAATGGGTATGTTTTCAAGAGTGATAAATTATACGGTGTAAGTACTGTAGCCTACTTAGTTAAATAAAATGAATCAAGTTGCGTGCGAATGTATTATTTATTTGATGTCCTGTTGCTGTAGATAGGCATACCTCTTGATATCTTAATATTTCATGTAATAATGATCCTAATTCTTAAAAAATCGAATGAATAAATTATAGGGTAGGCCTGATGTTTATAGGCTATAGGAGTACGTCTGCTGTGCAGTGTTTCAGTTTCATTTTTAGCTTGACTGACGCGCCATCTAACGCAATGTAGGCCTAATATTAGACTGAACGAAAAAAATTGGGTTATATTACAGTCTACTGTGCGGTCGGCCTTTTTTTTTTTTTTTGCCGCAAACAGGGTTATGGTTGAGGTTGGCTTTAGTCGGTTTTAATGAAGAACAGTGAGAAGTGTCCAATTTCCCCCAAATGTCTATGATTAATTAACTTGCCCATGTCATTAGGGTCAACTTAGGGTAAGGATTCATAGCCCTTACCTCATATTACTAAGTCTGAATTCTAATTTAATTACTAAGTCTGAATTCTAATTTAAGGCTGTATCGATGTTGGCGACTTAATTGACAGCCAGATCAATAGACATTGGGGTGAAAGTGGACAAATGTTCCACCGTTCTTCATTTCAACTGCATTAGTAGTTATATTTATGTCTGACCCTTAATCAGATCATATTATCTTTAAATAAATACTTAATGGCGCTTGTAATTTACTACAGTAGCCTACCACTAACCATAACCCAAACTCCGCTTCTTTCAAGATTGCATCAAGATGGCCAACTAAATCCCAGTCCTAAGGGTCTTTTATATTTGGACATGCTCCCTAATATAACCGACTAGGTTGAACGGGACGTGCCTCGCCAAAACGAGGCAAAACTTTATTTTAAAAAAAAAATACACGGTAAACTGTAATTCAACTCAAAATTGTAGCAACATGAATGATGAATATGATTATGAAATACACCACACTGTATTGCACCCAGTTAACGTTTACTTTGTACGTGTGAACTTTTTCATCTGCAACTACTTACCTTATTATATTTGACAAAGCCCAAAATAGTGTTAAGGTGAAGGTTAACATAAGTGGATATTCTCTAGTCTCGGCATCCAAACCCTAAATCGTAATGATGAACCCCCTAGCTGAGCCTATTAAGGCTGCATTATTAGCCTCCTCCAATCATAACTGACTGTGGGAATGATACTCCCTTGAGGTGATATCCCTCAACTACTTTTTTGGCCTGGTGTTCTTTTTGGTGTGTTCTTTTCTCTTCTTCTTTTGTAAGAGCTTTTTGCCCAATCTGAGGTGGCACCTTGGGATCATCTCCACTTGGTGCGATCGACAGCTTCATCGTCCCAGGTTGCAGGAGTTATGTCCAGTGCCTTCATGTCTCTCTCGCACACATCTTTAAACCTCAGCTGTGGTCATCCGGCTGTTCTTTTACCATCCTCCAGTTGTCCGTAAAAAATATCTTTGGGGATGCGACCATCTTCCATGTGGCGAACATCGCCAAGCCAGCGCAGTCTGTGCTGTCTAAGCAGTGTATACATGCTTTGAGGGACAGCACCTCGACATTTGTCACTTTGCCTTTCCACAAAATACCAAGGACATCAGACAGTCAAACATTATCATGTTAACCTTTTCATTTCAGGAGCAAAGCTAACGACTGTCCCTCCCCATGTCGATTAACATCAAACCAGAGGCAGTGTTCCCACCAGCACTGTACAGCCTAAGACGAATGGCTCACCAGAGCCCCTGCACCAATGGTAGTAAGGGCCCGTATGACCTGCATGATTCACAACAGACAGTTGTGACCTCGTTTGGAGAGAAGAGACTTAATGGCATTAGTGGGTCAGCTCCAGGGAGCCCTGCTTCTGTACATGACTATAAGCGGGTAATTTAATCCATTGAGGATGTTGGATCCTTTATAAATATTATCATTTTGCTTTGCGCTTCTTACGGAGCATAGTACCACCGCTACAGCTGGTCCCCATGCAGGAAGCCTGCCCCAAGGAGTTACATGCTCTTGTAGGGTGGTTCTTGTCGCAATACGTTTTTACCTCGTATTAGTTGTCTTGTACGACATGCCCGAGGGTGCAGTAAGCCTGTTCTTTCTGTGCCTCTTCAGAGACCCCCTTCAATAAATGCACGCCGTGTCCTCTTTTGCTGTGCCGTCTGCTCAAGCTTCTTCCGTGTCTTTTTTATCTCTTTCATTTCTATTTCTATTTCTCTTCTCCATGTTTCTTTTGGTCACTCTGTACTTGTTGTACCCTGGGGATTTAAGAAAAAAGGCTGGCCTTGTAGTGCTGTCTGCACGTTTCCTCCATATGTGCCCTATCCACTGTCAGCGTCTTCTCATGTCGTATAAATATATACTGATTCGTATGTATGAATATAAATAATAGAACCACTATCCAGCAGCTATTGTAAAGTTGTGCTACAAAAAAAACCAACACTTCAAGAAGGCATGAAGTGTTTTGGCACAGGCTTCCTGTAATAGGACGAACTTTAGTGATGGTCCATGCTCCTTAAGGAGCATAATAGGATGGCTATCATGTATTTATCTGTTTCTCTGATGATAAAAATTGGTTTTATCTTGAGCAAAGTTTAATCAACCTTATGAGATTCCTTAAGCCTGATGGTCTTAACACCCATCACTTCTTTATCCGAAGCTGTCTTCTATATCTGTGTATTTTTTATTTATTCTTTTAAATTTAAAAAAATGTATTTATTTAATTGATATTGTTATTTCTCATTTTCTATAATAGGTTTGTTTCTTCCTGGAAACCTCTGTCTCCACTAGCTGTTCTTGTCAAAAATCTTGTTCCTAATTTTTAATTGCCTTCACGTCGTATCTGAATCTATTTGAGAGGTCATTTTGTTCATGCGGATTTGCAAGAGCGTTACCAGCTACTTCCATTTACGTGTCGTTTTGTTTTCAGTAGTTTTTAAAAATATATTTAACATATATTTAGGGTGTATTTTTGTTGTTGCTGACAAAAACTTTGTGGCCTTACCTTATACAGTTCTTTTCATCCCAGTAAGATACATTACCTATTTTTGTCTACCTTGTATGTAATAGAATAAGTTTTGAGCATAGATAAAATTTATAGACAAAAGAGTTGAAGGATGACGAAGACCGATGATACTGGACAGTTTACCAACATGGCATGGAAGAAGTCAGCAACAGAAGTAATTTATTTCTTTGCCAAGTAGAGATCAAGTAACTATTTTCAGTCTTAGAACCAGCTACTGCAGAATCAAATACTGTCTGTTACATTTCTTGTTATATTCCTTGGTCTTGCGGTTTAAATTCATTGTCATATTTCTTGGTCTTGCAACATAAATTACTTGTTATAATTCTTTGTTTTGCAACTTAAATTAGTTGTTTTATTTCTTGGTCTCGCTCCTTAAATTCATTGTTATATTTCTTGGTCTAGCAGCTTGAATTCATTGTTAAATATTTTGCCTTATATTCAGTTTTAAATTTCTTGGTCTTGCAATATGAATTCTTTGTTATATTACTTGGTCTTCCAGCTTAAGTTCATTGTTATATTCTGTGGTCTTGCAGCTTAAATTAGTTGTTATATTTCTTGCATCTTAAATTTATTGTTATATTTCTTGGTCTTGCAACAAATTCATTATCATATTTCTTTGGTCTTGCAACATAAATTCATTGTTGTATGTCTTGATCTTGCAACATAAATTCATTGTTGTCTGTCTTGGTCTTGTAACATAAATTCATTGTTGTATTTCTTTGGTCTTACAACAGAAAGTCATTGTTATATCTCTTGGTATTGCAACTTAAATTTATTAGTATATTTCTTGCAGCTTAAATTCCTTGTTATACTTCTTGCAACTTAAATTCATTGTTCTATTTCTTAGTCTTGCATCTTAATTTAACTGTAATATTTCTTGGTCTTGCACCTTAATTTAATTGTTACATTTCTTGGTCTTGCAGGTTAAATTTATTGTTATATTTCTTGGTCTTGCAAGTTATATTCATTGTTATATTTCTTGCAACTTAAAATCATTGTTATATTTATTGCAATGTAAATTCAATGTTATATTTCTTGCAGCTTAAATTCATCATTATCTTTTATGGTCACGTAAATTAAATTCATTGTTATTCTTCTTGGTCTTGCAGCTTAAATTCATTGTTATATTTCTTGCAACTTAAAATCAGTTATATTTCTCGCAATGTAATTTCAGTGTTATACTTCTTGCAACTTAAATTCATCATTATATTTTATGGTCTTGCAACTTAAATTCATTATAATGTTTCTTGCAACTTAACAGTCATTGTTATATTTCGTGGTCTAACAGGTGGTAGGGAACTTGCAACAAGAGTTGGAGGAAAGTAAACGGAAGGGTTCGGAACTCCAGCAAATCATCGCTGAGCTAAGCAGCTCTAATGCTCAGTCCAGTTCTAGTTTGGCGGATAGTCAGTTTTCAGAAGGTGAGGTGTCTCATTCATTCTGTCATGGAATGTCTGTGGCTGAAAGATGGAGTGTCTGTTTTGGTTGAGTGCCACTGATATTATCATGGAACTTATGACGTGTATGTTTTGGGTCAAAAGTCAGGGGCCCCCTTTAAGTGTAGAGGACAAACCAACTTGTAGCATTGCATCACGCGCCAGTTAGTGGGTCTGGTGGGACCTCAACCAGTGTTGAGCACGCTGAGCTGGGGAATGCATCTGGGATTGCAAAAAAACCCAAAAACCTATCCTTAATTGCCGCAAAGGCAGAGAGTGAAAACTAAAATCACTGGGGTTCGACAGAAGAAGAAGAAGGGTCAAAATTTCGTAATGTTAGTCATAATTTTATGCACTGGAACACCGCTGCCCGCGATGAATCAACAAAGCTAAGACTACTGGAGTGTGGAAAGAACCAGAAAAATAGCAGTACAACAAGTGGTGACGGAATATGCTGGCATTGGATAGGGCAAGCATTGAGAAAAAAAACCAGTTGAAAGCATTACAAGGTAGTCCCTGTTCTGGAACCCACAAGGTAAAAGAAAAATGACACCCAAAAAAATACTTGAGGAATTAGAATTAGACATGGACAAGAAGGGGATAAAGAAGATATGGAAAGACATTGAATGGATAGCACAGGACAGGAGTGACATCTACCGTGAGGTGGTGCATAGTGCTGGCAGCTTCATCTTGCAAAACAAATAGCTACAGAAACCATCATGGCAAGAGCACATAAATGCTTTTGGTGCAGGCTTCCTGCAAGAAGACCAGCTGCAGGGGCTCCATGCTCCATAGGGGGTGAAAAGGTAGATGATGATAGGTTAATCATTTTACTGTATGGTCATATGTTTGAAAATGTATGTGCTAGATTATTTGTCTGCTGGGTCTTTGTTACGCCAGTATCTTATATGTTGTTGCATGGTAGGATCGTTAGTCCAACACAAAAGTGAGAACCTTCAACTGAAATGTCAAGTCTGTCCTATTGTATGGCTGTGAAACACGGAGAACAACAAAAAAACAGCAACCAAAAAGCTACAGTATGTTTGTGTAGAATATACACAGGGAAAAGACAAGTATAATGAGATTAAATGCAGGCAGTGACAACGAGGTTGAACTTGAAGATACGCTACTACAAGATGTAGAATCATATATATATGTGTGTACAGTCATGCCCCGCTAATACGGTGGGGGGGTTGTTGTTGTTTAACTAGGGCTGCTGAGCTTCTCGCTCTTTTGCAGCCAATACCATGTTAAAGAAGCCTCAGTATTATCTACACTAGATCTAGGCTTTTCCTGTTGCTTTTTGCCATTCCGGAACGTGCTGAGTGGAAGTCATGGGCTTAGTTTCTCCAGCCTGGCTCGCATTTAAAGGATCATCACATCTGGTCCCAAGCTAGGAGTAAAAAGCGCATGGCATACTGTGCATTCCCCGCCATCTAAGGAGGCTCTCCAACTATGCAGAGCTAAAATACTGTGCTCTGTTTCTGGCCTCTCCAAGGAATTGTCCTGCACAGTGCCACTTCTCAACTTCCCCTGCCTACCACTGGGTCCATAGTGAGATCTTCCTGCATACTGTCAACCATGTCAAAGAATCATGTCTGGGGCTGAAGTGACTTCTCCAAGCTTAGTGTGCAATGCTGGGATCTCAACAACTTTCAGCACAGGGGGGAATCCTTGGAAGTGTGTGGATGGTTTCAGGAGTCAATGAGGGTGTAATTAGCCTCACACAGAGGTTCACTTCCACATATGCATATTTTTGCACTGTGCATAGCTGGTGGTCATATAAAGATGACTCCAGATATGCCTCCATGCATAATATGGTGGGGTAGGAACCAGACTCTTGCCGTAAGGCGAAAATCACCAAAAAGCGAATCATAGCCTTTTTTTTAACTTGCAAATGCATGTAGGGTGCCTAAAAGCTTAAATAACATGCTTACACTATTCTATATTAAGTGTTCAGTAATACTAGGCTCATAATAACAATATGGCAGTAAAATGAATAGAGCTTGGCCTAAACACAAGCCTTAGCATTAACAATAGTACTAAATATTTGGCAAGCTAGGCCTAGCTTACGGGCTATCTCAGCCATAGTCATACCTTGCTCACTTAGTTTAATCATACGTAACTTTTCTTTTAAAGTAAGATGCTTACAACTTCTTTTTTTTTTTGTCAGTACACTTAATTTCCGTTATAAATAAACACAAACATATTACACTACATATACAATAATAAGTAAAAAGTTATGAAAATTGCCAGAATACACAAAGAGATGCAGAGCGAACAACTTCTGTAAACATACTGAATGACACAGGTGCTGAACGGCCGAGAATAAAATGACGCAGGCGCTCTTGCTTCTCTTTCTCAGCTGGCGAGTGCAAGCATGTCATGTCGAAAATCGGAGAAAATAATGAACATAAATATGATTGAAAAGTGCTGTATTAGCGAAGCAGGGCATGACTGTATCTTGGCAGTAAGAGAGGCAGAGGAAGACCAAATAACACATGGAGAAGAGAACTGGAGACAGAGGTCTCCTTCTTCCCCGTTCGTCCTGACAAGGACGTTGGTTGCGTTGTGTCTGTTTACAACGGAGCTGCGATATCTGCGCCTTTCGGCCGACACATCCAACTTCAGCACAGCATTTTTTGGGACCGGGTTTGCCTTCCCTCTTCGATCCCTACTCTCTCAGCCAGACTGCAGTGATGCAGCCTGTTTCCAGGACCACCACGTGGAGGTTGAGTAGGGTCTTGGTCAGCTATGGTTTGCTGACCCTGACGCAAGCAGTCAAGCCATGGGTCGCTGACTGCATTCTCTATTGCTGCATCTTCGATCCCGGAGACAGAAGTGACAATGATGAGGAAGACCCCGAAATAATTTGAGGTGATGGCACATCACAGGAGGACTTGGCGTAAGTTCATTGAAGGCCTATGCTCTTTGGGGTGCTAAAGGGATTTGGTTGATTGATAGTTAAGTCATTGTCTTGTCTTATCTTTAAGCATCCTCGTCAAATGACAGTATTGAAGAGCATGTCAAGGATGCTCACATCAAACATCTTCAGCGGCAGGTCACAGTGTTACAGGCTAAACTGTATAAGTATGAAGGATGGGCTAATCGGTAATATTTTCCTTTTTTCTTTGTTAATTTTGTATTTTTAAATCGTCGTCATGGTAATTTTCATTTAAGCTCCTTACAAAGCATGAATCTACCACTTTAGCTCGTCCCTGCAGGAAGCCTTCATCAAGTATCTGCATTCTCTTGCAGCAATGGTTTCTGTGGTAGTTTCTTTTACATGCTGAGGTTGCCAGCCTGATGCACAGCTTCATGTTAGTCATGTTGTACAACATGCTTAAGGATGCAGTAGTTGTTTTATTACAGATATTGGTTGATTTGGGGACCACTTTTTGTTTGTTGTTTTAATTTTATTTTTTAATGTTTGTTTTGCTATAGGATTGTTCCAAATGTTGGTTAATTTAGGAGATAGCTAGTTTTGTTTCATAAATAAATGCTTGCATAGAATAGAAAGATTGAAGTGGTATGACAAGATCTGTGATGTGATACTCTGTACATATGTGGGGATAAAACACTGATATTGGTGAACAAAAATCTTTAGGTAAGTGGAGAAAACACCAAGACATTGGGTAAAAATAGGTAAATAAGTGGGGAGACAATACCAAGACTTTAAAACTGTAAATAAGTGGGGAGACAATACCAAGACTTTAAAACTGTAAATAAGTGGGGAGACAATACCAAGACTTTAAAACTGTAAATAAGTGGGGAGACAATACCAAGACTTTAAAACTGTAAATAAGTGGAGAGACACTACCAAGACTTTAAAACTGTAAATAAGTAGGAAGACAATACCAAGACTTTAAAACTGTAAATAAGTGTTGAGACAATACCAAGACTTTAAAACTAAATAAGTGGGGAGACAATACCAAGACTTTAAAACTGTAAATAAGTGGGGGGACAATACCAAGACTTTAAAACTAAATAAGTGGGGAGACAATACCAAGACTTTAAAACTGTAAATAAGTGGGGAGACACTACCAAGACTTTAAAACTGTAAATAAGTGGGGAGACAATACCAAGACTTTAAAACTGTAAATAAGTGGGGAGACAATACCAAGACTTTAAAACTGTAAATAAGTGGAGAGACACTACCAAGACTTTAAAACTGAAAATAAGTAGGAAGACAATACCAAGACTTTAAAACTGTAAATAAGTGGGGAGACAATACCAAGACTTTAAAACTGTAAATAAGTAGGGAGACAATACCAAGACTTTAAAACTGTAAATAAGTGGGCTGAAACACTAAGTGATGGGTGAATAATAATCTATATGTAAGTTGGTCCCATAATCAGATGCAGGACAAAATTAAAATACTTGATGAGAGATCACGCAGGGTGAAAACTAAGAACATGAGAATAAATGCAGGAAACTATAACAAGATTATAGTGGAAGAAACACCGCCACAAGATGTAGAAACATACCTGTACCTTGGCAGCAATAAAGACACAGTTGGAGAGACGGACAAGGATATCAGAATAAAAACACAAAATGCTAGATAAGCTTTCATTGCATGTGGGCAAGATATGGAGATTAAAAGAAATGAGGTCCAACACGAGAATCCGAATGGTCAATTTAAATATAAAGGCACTCGTACTGTATGAGTAACAAAAAACTACAATCTGCAAAGCTGAAGACTTTCATAAATGAGTTCTTACAAAGAATAGAAGGTTTGAAATGGTATGACAAGATTACTAACGTGGAATTGATGACAAGATTACTAACGTATACGGAGCGAAGGATTCAGGCTTTCGAGCATAAATGTTATAGAAGAATTTTGCGCATTTGCTATAAAGAGCACAAAACAAATGTCTATGTTAGAGAGAAGATAAACACCTATGCAGGCCATCAAGAACCACTTTTGTCAATAGTGAAACGTCGAAAGCTTGCCTGGTTTGGGCATGTAACTCGTCATGACTCCCTTTCGAAAACGATCCTCCAGGGAACAGTCGAAGGTAAACGGAGAAGAGGAAGGCAAAGAAAATCCTGGGCTGATAACATCAAAGAATGGGCAGGACACGGTTTCTCCACACTTGTACGCATTGCTGAGAATAGAGAGCAGTGGAGGACCCTGTCTGCTGATGCTTCCACCATGGCACCCCTACGACCCATGACGGGTTATGGGTTGAGATGAGAGAGATGATTACTAACGTGGAACTGATGACAAGAACCAGACAAGTGCTAGTGGAACAAGAGATGACAAGAAGACACTGGTGATGGATAGGACACACACTGAGGAAACCTGTTGATAGCATTACAAGGCAGTCCTTGTTCTAGAATCCCCATTGTAAGAGAGAAAGAGGAGAAGCAAAGAATAAATAGAGAAGACAACTGGAGACAGACGTGAAGGGGGTGAAGAAGACATGTAAAGACCTTGAGCAGACGGCACATGACAGGACCAAAAAACACACGGAGAAGAGAATTGGAGACAGAAGTGAAAGTGATGAGGTAGACCTGGACAAAATTATTTCTTCTTCGTTCGTTCGTCCGTCCTGAAAAGGACGTTGGGTGCGTTGTGTCCATTTCCAGTGAAGCTGCGACACTTGCACCTTTCGGCAACACATCCGACTTCAGCACGGCATTTTTTGGTTCCTGGTTAGCCTTTCCCTCTTCGATCCCTACTCACTCAGCCAGACTGCAGTGGTGCTGCCTGTTTCCAGGACCACCACTTGGAGGTGGAGTGGGGTCTTGGTCAGCTTTGGTCGGAAAGAATTTGAGGTGATGGCACATCACTTGGCATAAGTTTCTCTAAAGCCTATGATCCTTGGTGAGCTGAAGGGTGAAGAAGGAGGAAGCAGTAGGCAAATTTTTTTTTTTTTTTTGGTGTCTTCCCAAAGACAGAAAAAGTATGATGTATTTTTTTAACAGTAGTTTGATTATTTTCCTCCAATCAGGGTTGCCGCTGTGATGAAAGAGAGAGACATGGCTTTGGATAATGTCACCCACTTGACAAATGAGATCAAAAACTTGCAGGGAGATAACCAAAAGCTGCAGCAGAGGATTGAGACACTCAGCGCCGCCCTGCAAGAGATGCAGCAGAACTTGCATCGAGTAACAGAGGAACTTCAGAACCAGATGTACAACGGTCAGCTGGTGGTACAGCTAAAAGAGGAAGCTCAAAGACAGAAGTGCGAGATTACAACCCTGCAGGTTGGTGTTTGAATCTTTAATTTGACATTTGGTGTAAATAATAAGGAAGGGTAGGGGGGCTGCTGTAAAACTGGAAGAGAAAGTGAAGTAATAAAAAAATAAGTATAGAGTCTGACAATCGAAAGATAACCACAAATCATGCGGTGTTTTGGGGTGTACCCTTTGTCAGTCATAGTTACAAACAGGAAACTAAGACAAAAAATATAGACAGGTTAAGAAAAAAAGATAAAGGTCACTGCAAACTTATTTAAAAAAACATGAAAAAAAATTGTGCTCATATGTTTTGGTGTTTTATTTTTTGATGTAGAATTTCTGTAAGATTTTTTATCCGTCTGCCTCCTGGTCTAAAATCTGGTCTTCTGCTCTTGTTAGCACAAAGTTGTAATTGATCTGGCTCCATTCTCATGAGATGGCCAAACCACTTTATTGTCTGTATGGTTGGTTTGGTTTGGTTTCGTTTCGTTTTAAGGGCCATCTTCATTGCACACCACAGGCATTCTAGACTGGTGGTCCATGGTTCGATCCCCAGTTGAGGTGGGATTTTTTAGACCGCAAACTGCTTCGGGGTCGACCCAGCCTCATGAACTGGGTACCAGAGCAACTCTGGGAAGGTTAAGGCAGCCGGCATGATGCTGACCACATCACCCCTAGTGTGCCGATGGTCGAGAAAATATGGGCCTAGCACCATATTCCCAATACGCCTCAATGGGCGTGTAAAGTGATTCTTTCTTTTCATTGCACACAGACAACTCCATCAGTTCTCTGATCTCCTACTTTAGATCACACAAGGAGAATCTCAGCTCAGTGCATGAACTCCCTAGCACCATCGAGAATCCTATTGTGTGTATATAGGAATCGCATATTCTATAAATATTTCAGTGGTGGGTAGGTTTCCTAATTTTTAAAAATTCTGCCAGGGCAGTGACCATATGGCCTACTTTTTACAATTTCCAACTGTCAAGGGATTTTTAATGTGCACAACTTATTCACAGGGCGTCCTGTTTTTCACCCTTATCCGAGAAGGCTAGGCATCCGATCTCACTACCCAGAAGATCAGGAGGGAGTATGACATCATTAGGAACCATTGGTTCTGAAAAAAATTTCCATCAACTATATTCCATCTGTCTATACAGGCATACCTCTGAGATATTGCAGGTTCGGTTCCAGACCACCGCAGTAAAGCAAATATCGCAATAAAGCGGGTCACACCCATTTTTGTGTGTGGCTTCCCAGTGCATATAAAAGCCTAAAATCATGTTTACATTATGTCTATTAAGTGCGCAATAACACTAGGTCTAAAAAAAACAATGTACTGTAAAATTAAAAATACTTTATTGCTAAAAAAAAATGCTAATCTTCATCATCTGAGCCTTCAGGGAATCGTAATCTTTTTGCTGGTGGAGAGCCAAAATCTGTCGGAAGAAGAAGGCATGTTCTAATAAATAAACATGAATAATTTGAAAAAAAAGCGCAATATCTGCGCAGCGCAATAAAGCGAAGCGCAACAAAGCAAGGTATGCCTGTATATTTGAGGCAGGATATACTTCCTATACTTTATCTGATGTCTTAATATCTCATTCTGTCATTGTTGATCATAATCCACATCATTGCACTCTGGGCAAACCCATAGGTGCTCAGTCTCCCTCCGCAAATGTCGAAGGGTGTGAATGCTAATTGTTCCTGTAATGGCTCTTCTTAACCATTACTAATGAATGTAACTGTGGCACTGATAAAATGACTGCTGAACATCTGCTTCAAAGTTGTTCAACATATGCGGAACAGAGAAAGTACATATGACCGACACCAGTACCATTCCTGGAAAAGCTTTACGGAGATTCAAATAGCCTCAAACTGACTACTGCTTTCTTTGAAAACATTCAAGCAGACGTCTGAGAGTATATGAAGAAGAAGAAACATTTCCAGTCGCACGATGTGATTTTCCTCTGCTGTGCCAAGGTCATGGGACATGTTTGGCACTGATAACAAAGAGTTTATAGGTGTGTGTCATATGTCAATTTGTAGCTTAGTTTCCATAGTGATATTCTGATGTTTGAGTAGTAGTGACAGTTTATGTCACGGCACTGGCTTTTGTGACATCTTGTTTCAGTTTCCCTGTCGAGTCTTCCATCTTCTGTGAAAATACTTCCTAGATATTTAAATTCTGGAACCTGTTTGAGCTGAACGTTGTTTACATTTATGTTAAGGGACCCTGGTGATCTACCGATCTGCTTGAAGTACTGATATATCTAAATATAGTTTTGGCACAAATTGATCATCATTGCCACAAGAAACGATGCACAAGTGAGAAATGTGATACTTTTTTTAAAAACTCAGAGCAGTTCAAACAACAATATGTTGAATAATTCCTATTGTTTATGATTTTCATTTATGTAAGTTAGAATCTTTCTTTGTTAATGGAAGTAAGAAAGAGAGTTCTTTAGTGTTGTATAGAACCAATCATGACATGGGAGTAGGTCATGGACAATTAGTAAACAAGTAGGGAAGGCACTAGAGGCAACAGAGATGTGGTTTTACAGAAGAATGTTAAAAATACCATGGACAGCTAAAAAGAGAAACGAGGATGTCCTGAAAGAGGCCAATGTGCAAAGGAAACTTATTTCACAAGTTAGAAAGAAGCAATCCACTTTTTTGGGGGGCATGTTATGAAAAGAGGAAAGCTGGAATATATCGTAATAACAGGTAAGATTGATGGAAAAAGTGATAGAGAAAGACAAAGAGAGCAAATACTGGACAGTTTGACATCGTGGCATGGAAAGAAGTCAACAAAAGAATTGATAAATTGTACAGGAGACGGGAAGTTGTGGAGAGACATGATCTCTTACGCCACTAGACATGGTACTTGAATGAAGTTAGAATTCTTATAATTTATCACATAATTTCTGAATTACTTATCGCTATTTGCTACATTCAGGGTTAAGATTGTCGGAATTTGGCATCAAACGTTAGACCCGGAGATATGGTCGTTTGAAAGGATGCATCCAGCGTGAATACAGCCAGCATGCAACAGTAACAATTAGCATTTCTACCCTTCAAAATTTGCTGAGGGAGACTGAGCACCTATGGGTCTGCCCAGAGTGCAGTGATGTCAATTCTGATCAACAATAACAAAGTTACATTTATGACTCCAACATGTTTATTATTCCTGTTTTGGAACATTCTTCGTAATCTTCATTTTCCCATTATTTTTCCCCCCCCAGGAGTCCCTGACTCGACTGGACTTGGAAAATAGAAGTCTGAAAGATTCCAGTTCTAATGGAAGCAGCCAGTCATTAGGAAACATGCCCTGCAGCCAAGAGCTGGAGCATTTGCATATGGTGGTGGACAAGCTGAAGGATACAGTCCTGGAGCAGAGATCTTATCTCCTCCACATGAGTAAGTTTTCATGTCATATTTTTGTATGTGCTTTCCTCACAGATATCGTCACGATTAACTTCCTGTCTTACAGCTCATGGAGCTTGAAACCACTGCTACAGGTGGCCTGCTTGCGTCAAACTCGCACCTAAGCATTCACATGCTCTTGCCGTGGTGAGTTCTGTCGCAGTTTGTTTTGCATGGTGAAGTTGCCGGCCTCATGCTAAAAAGACTTAGCTTGGTTGCCTGTTATGACATGCCTGAAAGAACTGCAGTTCTTTTCTGTCTTTGTCTTCTCAGAGATCCCTGGGAGCTGTATAAGGCAGATGTCACTCTTAATTTGAACATTGTAATCATTATTGGTGAAACACCAATACAAGATGTAGAATCGGTCACATATCTTGGCAGCATTATAGACAAAGTTGGAGGGACAGACAGTGATATCAAACTAAGAATACAAAAAGCAAGAGGAGCTTTCATTGCATTGGGAAATATGTGGAGATCAAGAGAAATCGGATCCAGCACGAAAATAAGAATCTTCAACTCAAATGTGAAGTCAGTCCTATTGTATGGCTCTGAGACATGGAGAACAACAAAGACAACAACCAAAAAGCTACAGACTTTCATAAATGGGTGCTTGCGTAGAATAGAGGAATTAAAATGGTATGACAAGGTTACCAACGTGGAACTGAGGACAAGAACTAGACAAGTGCCAGTGGAACAAGAGATGAGAAGAAGACGATGGCGATGGATAGGACACACACTGAGGAAACCTGTTGATAGCATTACAAGACAGTCCTTGTTCTGGAACCCCCAGGGCAAGAGAGGCAGAGGTAGACCAAGAAGCACATGGAGAAGAGAGCTGGAAACAGAGGTGAAAATGATGAGGACAACGTGGAAAGAACTTGATATGATGGCACGTGACAGGAGGACTTGGCATGTGTTTGTTGAAGGCCTTTGCTCCTTTGGGAGTGGAGGGTTATGAATGAATGAATGAATCATTATTGTCCTGTGTAGCTTCTTTTCATCTCTTTGTCATACAGCATTTGAGTAAAGGCAATAATTCATTATTTATTATGTGCAAAGGAGCCATCAAAGATGTTTAACTTGGGCTGCTGAGCTTCTTGCTCTTTTGCAGCCAATATCAAGTTGAAGACTCCTTGGTATTATCTTACACTGTAGATCTAGGTTTTTCCTGTGGCTTTTCTGCCATTCCAAAACATGTTGAGTTGAAGTCGGGAGCTTCAGTTTCTCCAGTAGGGCTTGCATTTAAAGGATCGTCACATCTGGTCCCAGGCTAGGAATAAGAAGCACATGGCATACTTTGCATTCCCCGCCATCCAAGGGGGCTTTCCAACTATGCAGAACTAAAATACTGTGCTCTGGTTCTGGGCTGTCCCAGGGAATTGTCACGTCCTACACAGCGCCACTTCTCAACTCCTTCCTTCCTACCACTGGGTTCATAGTGAGATTCTTCTGCATGCAGCCAAACAGGTCGAAGCCAAAGAGTTACTATCTGGGGCTCAAGTGACTCCTCCAAGCTTAGTGTGCAATGTTGGGTTCTCGACAAGTTTCACCACAGGGGTAATCACTGGGAGTGTGTAGATGATTTCAAGAGTCAATGAGGTTCACTTTCACATATGTATATTATAGTATTGTGCATAGCTGGTGGTCATATAAGAATAACTCCAGATATGCCTCCGTGCATTGAATCAAAGATATATATATAATAAACATTTCTTTGCTGTGTGTGTGTATGTTGGTAAATTATCATAATATAGCAGCATCATCATCATGAGGCCTGCGCAAAGCTTTCACATACTCTTGCTGCAGAGGTTCTTGTAGCAATTTGTTTGACATGATGAGGTTGCCAGCCTCCATGCACAATCTGATATTAGTTGCCTTGTATGACACATACCTCGGAGCCTCGGTAGCGTAGTGGTTAGTGCACTGGCTTCCTAGCTCGGTGGTCCATGGTTCGATCCCCAGTTGAGGCGGGATTTTTTTTTAGACCGCAATCGGCTCCGGGGTCGACCCAGCCTCATGAATTGGGTACCAGAGCAACTCTGGTACCCAGGTTAAGGCGGCCGGCGTGATGCTGACCACATCACCCCCTAGTGTGCTGATGGTCAGGAAAATACGGGCCTAACACCATATTCCCAATATGCCTCAGTGGGCGTGTAACGGGATCCTTGACCTTGGTATGACATGCTGGAGAGGGTAGTAGTCCAGTTCTTTCTTTGTCTCTTCAGAGATACCCAGGAATGACAAAAGCCACACAATTTGAGCATGACAAAAAACAGTCGGAGATTTGAGGACCTGTTCTCTAGTTTTAATGTTCATAAATACACTCTGTGTTTACTTTACACAACAATCAACAGCACGACATACCTCCCTGTGGAGCATATTTCCCGGACACTTAACAGTTTTCGTTGTTTCTATCGATTTTCAGAAAAACCAAGTGTCGGCAGAAATGCAAAATCATTACCTGCATCATCAGTTGCGAACCTTTGTGAGCTCTTGAACCAGGATTTCACCATCGGCAGAAAATTATCCAGTCCGACATTGAGGGCAGCTGGAGTGAGTTCAGCAGGAATTGATGTTGCTTTGGGGGCAGGATTTGGACATTCCAGCCAGACAAGTGGGTTGAAATCAACACCTGCGAAAGAAAGTTTGCTGGAAGCCAAACAGTCCTTGCAACGTAATTTCAGCGCTTCTGGTTTTGACCAAGAGGGGGTAACAGGTATGAAAAGAAAGTTAAGCTCTGATGACATGCTGAACGAAGTGTTTAATCTAGGCGATTCAAGCTCACCTCATCTCGTAGGCATGCAGCGGGAAGGGTTAATTGGCTTGGAACCTAGACCTGCTCCCCAGATAGATGGTAGCTCTTACCTTGTTCCAAGTGTGAGCCAGAAGACTCCAGAGTTTTTCAGGCAGCAAGGCAGCGGAGACATGGCTGAGAAGAATGGAGGTCGTTCAGGGCTCTCATCCACCAATGATTTTGGTCCAAGGAAATCACCGCAGCATAGAACTTCACAGTCCGAAGTCATAGCTACCAAAAGTGGATCAGAAAATATCAACAAAGACCAGAGGGGCACTAAATCTGAGGTGATTTGGGGTCAGCCACGACATTTGGTTCTAACCTCAGCTAACAGAAATCCAATACTGACCAACAAATCTGCTGGAAATGGCATGGACAAATTTTCCCAAGTAAGTCCTGGGTTAGCTCAGAGATATTCTACAGCTAAGCCATTTCAGCAAGAACCAGAAAAAAATTTTTATTTAACTTCTGCAGATGCTCAGAGGCAGTTTGTGCTGAGTGGAGGTACGACAGAGGTGAGATCTGACAGTAAAGGGGTGGTCCAGTATGAGAATTTCAATCGTAATTCTCCAACATTTCAGCCACAGCGAATGCGCCATCCAGCTTCGAGAAGTCAGGAGGGGGGTCCGGTCTGTGTCATCAACCATATGACTGGAGACAAGATGACAATCCCTGCCCCTCATGCTCACCACGCATCATCCCAGGGATCTGACCAAGAGGTTTTAAAGAATTGGACTTAAGATGTTTTTTTAGCAGACGTCGCACAGTGAGGCTGAGTAGTTTCTGCAGAGCAGACGGTACTGTTTTTTCACTTAACAGAATTCATTGGCCTTATATGTCCATAGCGATGTTTGTTAGGATAAATCGGAAAAATGTAAAAGTTTGCAACTTGATAAAACATCAAGAGATGAGCAATACATAGTTTTTAACTTGACAAACCATCAAGAGGTGAGTAATACAAAGATTGGAGCTTGTTAGAACATCTAGTGATGAGTAATACAAAGATTAGAGCTTGTTAGAACATCTAGTGATGAGTAATACAAAGATTAGAGCTTGTTAGAACATCTAGTGATGAGTAATACAAAGATTAGAGCTTGTTAGAACATCTGGTGATGAGTAATACAAAGATTGGAGCGTGTTAGAACTTCTAGTGATGAGTAATACAAAGATTAGAGCTTGTTAGAACATCTAATGATGAGAAATACAAAGATTGGAGCTTGTTAGAACATCTAATGATGAGTAGTACAAAGATTGGAGCGTGTTAGAACATCAAGTGATGAGTAATACAAAGATTGGAGCTTGTTAGAACATCAAGTGATGAGTAATACCAAGATTAGAGCTTGTTAGAACATCTAGTGATGAGTAATACAAAGATTGGAGCTTGTTAGAACATCTAGTGATGAGTAATACAAAGACTGGAACATCTGAAGATGATTGTTACATAAATAGGTAAAGATGGTCCCATAGCAAATATTACCATATGGGAGTGAAGTGCTAGGGGCTTAACTATACCAGGTCTTGGCTTTATAAAGTGGGGTGACCCATTGCCTTTTTGTTGCTTTTGCCTTCCCCAACTCATTAGCCAGTCAGGTACCCATTTACAGCCTGGTAGACTGGAGCATGATGCCACCAGGTTTTGAACCCCATAACTTTGCCTCAAGAACCAAGCAATGAAGCCACAGTGTCACTCAGAGCTGTCTTAGAACATTAGAGTGTGTGATTTTTAGCTAATTTGTCGACATTTGATTGGATTCACATTGAGAAAGTCATCGGTTAACATTATGTAACCATCCTTGTTGTGTATAGCCATTCTGTACTGCACTGGTAATCTGTGATTTTATATGTGTCATTAGGGAGCCGCGCTAGCGTAGTGGTTACAACACCGCTCTGGCGACCGGGTGATACAGGATCAAACCCGGGCGACGGCATTTGAGGATTTTTCGTCGACCGGGATTTGGACTGGATTAACTCGAGACCTGGCGAGAACATTTGAAGGAGTGTCGTCGACCAGGGACTGGCGGCTCCTGAGCCGACCCAGCTGCAATGGGTACCTCCGAAATCGGAGAGTATTTGCCTGAATGGCGAGGGACACCTGTCTCTGTACAAGAAATAAAGGGATACTCACGTAAAATCAATGTCAGGTTAGACATAAATAATAACCTGAGATTTCGCCTCGAGTATTAGCGGGCGTACGAAAAAAAAAAAAAAAAAATATGTGTCATGATTTTGTTTAGTGTAAGAAGAGGAATTTTATATGTGTCATGATTTTGTTTAGTGCAAGAAGAGGAATTTTTATATGTGTGAGGGTTTTGTTGAGTGAAACAAGAGGCAAGGAAAAGGCACTAGTTTTGGATAGGATGCACAGTTAAGAAACTAACAGATAGTATTGCAAGGCAATCTGTATTCTGGAATGTTAGGGAAAGAGAAATATAGGCGGATTGGGAAAAAAAAAACATGTTGAAGGGACATCAGAGAGAAACGTGAAAGAGGGCAAAAACTATTAAAATATATTGCTATCCAAGACACATTTGAAGGTATAACCTGTGAAGGTTTAACCACTGTACATATGTTCATATTTTTATGAAAAGAGACCAGTTAAATAACTTATTTGCCATCATAAAAGAGATATTTAAAAAGTGTAACCAGTGAAATATCTCATCACTTTAAGAAAGATATTTGTAGGTGTAACAAAAGTATATTTTAAAAAGAGATATGTGGAGGTATAAACAATAATACAAACTACGTCATTAATGAGACCTTTGAAGGTATAACAACGAAAATAAATTATGCATCATCATCACAAAGAGATTTAAAGGTGAAACTGATAAATTATCTCATCACCTTAAAAGAGACATTTGAAGGTATAAGCAGTAAAATACATTTTTATCTTTTGGGACGTTCGAAGGTATAATTAATAATATATATATAAAAATAGTATTGTTGTAAAAGAGACCTTTGAAGGTATAACTAGTAAAATAAATTATATATCATAATAAAGGAGACAATAAAAGATGTGTGCAATAAAATATCTTTTCACCCGTAAGTGACCTTTGAAGGTATAACCAACAATATACATTGTCACCACAAAGGTGACAGTAAAAGGTATAACCAGTATAATATATTGTCACAATTTGAGACATTTGAAGGTAAAACCAACTATATACATTGTGACCACAACGGTGACAGTAATAGGTATAACCAGTATAATATATTGTCACCATTTGAGACATTTGAAGGTAAAACCAACAATATCTTGTACATTGTCAGCACAAAAGTGACATTAAAAGGTATAACCAGTATAATGTATTGTCATCATTAAAGACATTTGAAAGTATAACCAATAATACTAAATATTGTCAGATAAACAGACATTTCAGGGTGTAACAAAATAAATTAAATTATGTATCATTATGAAAAAGAAATGCAAAGGTGTAACCAACAAAATATAGTCACCTTAAAAAATCTGCAAAATACATTGTCATCATATAGAGACAATCGAAGGTATACCCATTAAAATACAGTTACCATAATAGAGACCTTCGAAGGTATAACCATTAAAATGTAGTTACCATAATAGAGACATTTGAAAGTATAACCACTAAAATGTAGTTAACATAATAGAGACATTTGAAGGTATAACCAATAAAATACACACTCGCCTAAGAAGAGACACGTCATGGTACAGCTATAAATACAGATGTGCTATCACCATAAGAGAGACATGTGAAGGTGTAAAAATAAATTACACTTGTCACCAGAAATGAGACATTTGAAGGTATAACCCGTAAAATTGTGTCATCATGAAAGAGGGATTTAAAGGTGCAACCAACAAAATATAAGACGTTCAGAGGTGTAACCATTCAAAGAAGTTTGCATCACAAAAGAGACATATGAAGGTTTAACCAGTAGAATTGTGTCCTCATGATAGAGGAATTTAAAGGTGTAACCAACAAAATATGAAACATTTGGAGGTGTAACCAGTTAAAGAAGCTTGCATCACAAAAAAGACATTTGAAGGTATAACAAGTTGAATTGTGTCATCATGAAAGAAGAATTCAAAGGTATAACCAAGAAAACATATTGCCATCCTAAAAGAGACATTCAAAGTTGTAACCAATGAAGTAAATTGACATAATAAAAAGGTTAGTTTGAAAGTGTAACCATATTATTGTACAAAGCAATCATTCACTTTTTTTTGTAATAAATGAATTTCAATCTATTTCTTAAACAGACTAGAGATTTTTTTGTATTTATTTTTTGTAATTTGCTGTTCCCGTTGACAAAAAAAAAATTGGGGGTTTTGTTTTCATTTTTACCTGGTTGAATTAGTAGCATTGTTATTAACATTTTTCCTTTCTTTCTTTTTTTTGTTGTTGATTTAAAAGTATCTTTTTTTTTAAAAAAATGTTAATGTAAGTGGTATGTACATGCTTGATAGTGGATATTACAGTTAAGTCAAAAAGATTATGTCATTTTTTTCATTGCCGTAATATGAGGGGTACATACACACTTTCATAGTGGATTTTACAGCTACGTCTAAGAAATGTACCATTTTTTCATTGCAGTAATGGGAGGGGGTACAGACACGTGATTTTACTGTTAAGGCAAAGAAATGTGACGTTTTTTCATTGCAGTAATGGGAGGGGGTACAGACACGTGATTTTACTGTTAAGGCAAAGAAATGTGACATTTTTTTTCATTGCAGTAATGGGAGGGGGTACAGACACGTGATTTTACTGTTAAGGCAAAGAAATGTGACGGTTTTTTCATTGCAGTAATGGGAGGGGGTACAGACACGTGATTTTACTGTTAAGGCAAAGAAATGTGACGGTTTTTTCATTGCAGTAATGGGAGGGGGTACAGACACGTGATTTTACTGTTAAGGCAAAGAAATGTGACGTTATTTCATTGCAGTCTTCTTCGTCTTCATCATTCTCTTTCAAATAACCTCATCTGTCTCTTTTATAAAGCTGGCAGTCTGTCTCAGGCTTCTCTCGTCACCACAGAATTTCTCCCTCAATTGGATTGGACAAGGCCATGCTGCCACCGTGCTGCTCTCATGGCGCCAACAGTTTTGGAGTTCATGTTCTACTGTGTGTCCTCCCCACATTGGACACACATCTGTCTGTCCTCCCCACATTGGACACACATCTGTCTGTCCTCCCCACATTGGACACACATCTGTCTGTCCTCCCCACATTGGACACGCATCTGTCTGTCCTCCCCACATTGGACACACATCTGTCTGTCCTCCCCACATTGGACGCACATCTGTCTGTCCTCCCCACATTGGACACACATCTTGTCTGTCCTCCCCACATTGGACACACATCTGTCTGTCCTCCCCACATTGGACACACATCTGTCTGTCTTCCTCACATTGGACACACATCTGTCTGTCCTCCCCACATTGGACACACATCTGTCTGTCCGATTTTTGGATTTAAGCTAAAAATACTTTGTGTTGTTGTTTACAGCTGGTCTGCGATATCTGCACCTTTCGGCCCGGCACATATGATTTCAGCAAGCAGTTTTAATTTGGTTTGTTGTCCTTAGCCTTTGTCCACCTGGTGGTCTGAGATCAGAATTTTCCTTCGCCTAGATGATTTCCCATCCATGGCTTACGGGCATCATATATTCAGAGCTTTCTGATTTTAGTCTTACCAAAGACTCATCCCTTCTCCTGTTAGTAAAAATGTGTCGTGCCTGGAGTTGGGCTTTTTGCTGTCAGAGGCTATGTATTGCACATACCTTAGGAGTATTTAAATGGAAACTGAAATCTCATTCAATTCATTGCAGTAATATTTTTATTTTAATATTACTTTATCTTCCTGCAACTTTATCTACATTGCTGCCTAGAAATATGTTTGTTTCCAAATCTTGTAGAGATGTTTATATCATTTGACCTTTTTACATTTCTATATTTTGCATCCTCTATTTCTCTTTGGTGTCACCCCCCTTATCCTGTTTGCTCTGTGAAGTCCATCATATCGTTCATAGCAGGATATCAAAATATTAATACAGCATGTCTCAGCCAAAGTCACCAAGAACCCAGACAAGTGCCAGTAGAACAAGCGATGAGAAGAAGGTGCTGGCTGGTGATGGATAGGACACGCAGTAATGAAACTTGTTGATAGCATTACAAGGCAGTCCTTATTCTGAAATCCTCCAGGGCAAGTGAAGCAGAGGTGGACCGAAACAAACACGGAGAAGAGAACTGGAGTCTTTAAAGTATTAGGCACCTGGGGATGGATCCTGCCTTTGGCACTCACCATAAAACCCCACAGAAAAACCATTATTATGATTACAAGTAGATTTGTATACAGTGTCTGATGGCTGCCTCCCCAAGTTTGTCACCAAGGGTAGAACATCCTCCCACCCCCCCCCCCCCCCCCCCCCCCCCCCCCCCATGGCTGTCATCCAGGTTAAGAACCCCCCCCCCCCCCCCCCCAGTACACTTCTGCTGGAGACAGTAATGAATGTGATGCGGAAGACATGGCATACAACAGAAAGTCATGGCGTGCAACAGAAAGTTGTGGCATGCAACAGAAAGTTGTGGCATGCAACAGAAAGTCGTGGCATGCAACAGAAAGTCATGGCATGCAACAGAAAGTTGTGGCATGCAACAGAAAGTTGTGGCATGCAACAGAATGTTGTGGCATGCAACAGAATGTCGTGGCATGCAACAGAAAGTTGTGGCATGCAACAGAAAGTTGTGGCATGCAACAGAAAGTTGTGGCATGCAACAGAAAGTCATGGCATGTAACAGAAAGTCATGGCATGTAACAGAAAGTCATGGCATGCAACAGAAAGTCGTGGCATGCAACAGAAAGTCATGGCATGCAACAGAAAGTCATGGCATGCAACAGAAAGTCATGGCATGCAACAGAAAGTTGTGGCATGCAACAGAAAGTTGTGGCATGCAACAGAAAGTCGTGGCATGCAACAGAAAGTCATGGCATGCAACAGAAAGTCATGGCATGCAACAGAAAGTCATCATGGCATGCAACAGAAAGTCATGGCATGCAACAGAAAGTCATGGCATGCAACAGAAAGTCGTGGCATGCAACAGAAAGTCATGGCATGCAACAGAAAGTCGTGGCATGCAACAGAAAGTCGTGGCATGCAACAGAAAGTCGTGGCATGCAACAGAAAGTCGTGGCATGCAACAGAAAGATGTGGCATGCAACAGAAAGTCATGGCATGCAACAGAAAGACGTGGCATGCAACAGAAAGTCGTGGCATGCAACAGAAAGATGTGGCATGCAACAGAAAGTCATGGCATGCAACAGAAAGATGTGGCATGCAACAGAAAGATGTGGCATGCAACAGAAAGTCGTGGCATGCAACAGAAAGACATGGCATGCAACAGAAAGTCATGGCTTGCAACAGAAAGTCGTGGCATACAGTTGTTGACAGCCTGTGCTTCTTTGGGAGCTAAAGGGAAATGATTAAATGATGTCCTAGTCAAGAGTCACCATCTTGTAACCACCACATTTAACAGTTACTATTTGTGGTTTCTGTCAACGGGACATTTATCTCTGTGATACTACAGGTTGGTAACCCAGAATACGAAATGCTCGCGGACGGCTAAGTTTCAAAAATTGGATTTTGTCTGATTTCGCCCAAAGAAGCCCAAAAATCAACCAAAAGTAGCTCAAGTCGCCCCAAAAGTCAACCGAAAAAACTTTTGATTTTCAGAATATTTCGGTTTTCATATGTTCGTATTGTGGGTTACTGACCTATATTAAGCTTCAGTTTTGTTTGTTTACATTTATTTTTTTTTTCTTAACTAAATTTAGATTTGGTGTCCTTTCTGTTATATAAGATATATATATGATTAAAAATATTTTAGGGTTTGTTTCTGCCACTTCCTTCTTCTTAGCTGCCGACTGTCAAAGCAGTCAGTGGCCATCATGCTTGATGGCGTCTTGTAGGACAGCAACAAACTGCTTCCACTTTGCTCGGTCAGCGGCCATCCTTCATGCCGTGCCTGCATGCGAGCCTCAGACTCCAGATATCCGTCCCGTGTCAGAGCTTTTTCATTTGTTGCTGTTTCCGTTACTAATTTTTTTTTTTTTTCACATAGACTGGGGTGTCGGTTTGTGCTAAAACCCCCCAGCCTGGAGGACCAGGGTGCCTGGTTTAGTCTGACCTCTACTCGCGCAGACCTGTCCAGCTTGGTAGAAACTTCCAGGAGTAAAACTCCTGCTGACATAGCCCTGGGGGTTGTCAGGGTACTTAAGCCGCTTTACCGCTTCAAGGTATAGGCACCACTGACGGCAGTTGTACCATTTTACCTTTCTTCATTTCTATATTTTGCTCAGAGTGTCAGACTGGCTAAGGACTGAGTTTGGGGGATTGAAATCTGGCAGTGGCACGCTCCAGCCTTACCAGTCATAAATGGGTACCCGACTCTGCTCTTGAGTTGGGGAAGGAAAAGACAATGATGAAGGGAACATCTCGATGCTGGACCTAGTTTAGTGAAGTCTGTAACACTTCGCTCTCCTACGGCAGTATCGGCTATGGGACTATCTTTACCTTTTAATCTGGTAGTGTCATGCTCCAGTCTACCCAGCTGTAAATGGGTACTTGACTCCGCTCGTGAGTTAGGGAAGACAAAGGCAGCCAGGAAAAGAACTGGTCACCTCACCTCTTGTATAAAGCTGGACCTAGGATGACGAAGATTCTAACATTTCATTTCCCTGTGGCTGTTTCTTCTATGGGGCTACCTTTTTTTAAATTTATTTGTTGCTGATCTGACAAAAGTTTTATTATCCAATGGAACGAATTTGTGCCATATCCCATATTGATTGACTAAATAATGTGCAAGTTATAAGAACAATAGTCACTTACAACAAAGTTCTGAGAAAATCTTGATTTTCTTCATACAAAAAGCACAATTTCTGAAGAAAATACTATTTACAAAATAAAAATATACCAACTTGGAATGTGTTCTGACAAATGATTTTCATATATTTAGATTCAGGGGAATATAGTTTATCAGAATACAGACTAATCCCAAATTTTTATTTTGGTGCTGTTTTAACTTAAAATGCACCGTAGCTCTTCCCGTAAAGAATTTTAATTTTGCTGCAAATGTTGTAATTTTTTTTTTCAGCATTCACTTTTTTGGTATCAATAAATTTAATCTGTTATTGTTGTTATGGTTGAAACCAATGACGTGTAAATATGTATGAAGGCTACATTAAAGTAGGGAATACAATAATAATATTGGAAATTGTTGCAATTTTTATTTACAGCCTAAATACTTGAATGTTCTCACATAAATAATGTCCTTTCTATAATCATCATCAGCTGCCATCTCCATATCGAAGGCCGGCTGCAGTAAGTCTCCAACATCTTCTGTCTCTTGTCATGATGATACACTCTGATAGACTCTTTCATGTCCATCTCTTGATGATATCTTCCCACTTATAGCGCTGTCTTCCTGTTGCATGTTTGTCTTCAACTCTTTCTTAGATTACTAGTGTAAAAGCCCGTCATAAGACGGAAATTAAATTCAAAAGCACCAATACCTAACGGCAACAAAAATATTTTTAAAAAACCCACTGTGCATCACCACAGTACACAAACGACATAGCTGCAGCGAGGATCCTTCTTCTTCTTCTTCGTTCACCCTCAGACGTCAACTTGAATAAGTTCAAAGAAAGCAGTGGTTAGCCTGAGGCTGTTGATATCTCTGTAGATTTTCTCCAGGAATGGTACTGGTGATGGCCATATGCGTTTTCTCTGTTCCTCATATGTTGGGCACCTTTGAAGCAGATGTTCGGCAGTCATTTTATCGGTGCCACAGTCACACTCATCGGTAGTTCCTATCTTTAATTTGTTGAATAGATGGTATCTCAATCTGTTATGACCTGTGCAAAGTCTGAAGATTACCATCCAATGAATAACACTAGATACCCTACAGGATGGAAGTGTATGGAGGAAATTGTCAATCTGGGTACATTAATTACATCAATTAATAACAGTTGTGAATACAAGCCAGTGATTCCGCCCTGGGAGATCAAGAAACCAGACATGGACTACCACCTAGCAGAAATACTTAAGAAAACAAATAATATATAAAATTTTAAAAACACAGCCAATAAATATATACACCAAATATCAAAAGACAGCATTACTGTGTACACAGATGGATCCAAGGGAGAGGATGGCAAATTGGGGATAGGAATATATATTCCAATATGGAAAATGGCAAAAGAATATAGCATAACTGAAAATACATCCATTTTCACTGCAGAGATATACTCAGAAAATTAGCAGGTACCAACTGGGGAGCAAATGAACGAAATCTAAAGAAGATTTATAAAGGAGTAATAAGACCAAACTTAGAGTTTAGCTCAGCAGCATGGTCATCAGCTGCTAACTCACATCTGCAGTCTTTGGACAAGGTGCAAAATCAAGCTCTCAGGCTCATTACAGGAGCCATGAAAACTACACCCATAACAGAGATGCAGAAGGTTGCTGGATTACAGACATTGTCCCATAGAAGAGACACAAAAACCATGATCCAGATGGAAAAGTACAACAGTATGCCAATGCACCCAATGAAGGCAAGACTAGATGATCTGGCATTGGGACGTCTAAAGCGAGCAGCTTTGTGCATCGGGGGAAAAGACTTATAAGACAGCATCAAGAAGACCTATCCATGAAGACAACACCACTGAAGCCCACCCTATACCCTGTACCATGGGAGCAGGCCAGCAGTGCCCTCCAAATTAATACAACAGTCAGTGGTCTCACAAGTGGATGTGAGTATAATGATCTGCAAAAACGAACTGCTACATTGAGTATGATCCAAGAAAGCTATCCCGATCAATCATGGATACATGCCTATACAGATGGATCAGCAACTAATGCTGTTAGGAATGGAGGTGCCGGTATCTTTATCTCATATCCTGACAACCACTATGAGACTAGGCACATTCCCACTGGTAAATTCTGTTCCAACTATACAGCTGAGGTTCAAGCTCTAGAGCAAGCTGCAAATATGATTTATAACACCAACTCTGACTGCCACCAGGTAGTCATCCTCACAGATGCACTGTCTGTCCTGCAAGCTCTCAAGGGTGGTAAACTCCCGCATCTGAGAAATGAACTAAACAAGGTAGCTGCCAAAAAGAGAACCATACTTCAGTGGGTACCATCTCATTGTGGTGTACCCGGAAATGAAAAGGCAGATAAACTTGCAAAAAAGGGAGGAGAATGTGAACAAGAAGATAATGAAGTCACATACTTTGAGAAAAAGAGAGCTATCCAGACTATCAGAAGAGAACAGAACCAACCCAAAGACGACTATCACACTCTCGACCGGCAGGGACAGACAACTATTTTTCGACTCAGGACAGGGCATAACAAACTGAATAAACACATGCACAAGCTACGATTGTCTGCTTCACCACTGTGCACATGTGGATTAAACGAACAAACTGCTGAGCATGTTCTACAGGACTGTCCTCTGTATGACCAGTTAAGAAAGATATACTGGCCCAATGACTCAACACTAAACTCAAAGCTATATGGAGTTAAAGAGGAACTTCAAACAACAGTCGAATTCATCATGAGAACTCGTCTGACGGTGTAATCATCAAAGATGCGATCGCAAGAAGAAGAAGAAGACTGCAGAGATGGTGGCAATACTAAAAGCACTAGAAATATTCTCTAATAACCCTCCAAAAAAACTAACAGTTTTAACTGACTCTCTTTCAACAATTAAAGCACTTAGAAACTTACGAGAATGTAGTAGACCTGATATAGCAGAGGAGATATTTCTGGCTACTACATACTTATATTCCAGAGGATCTTCTTCTTCTTCTTCCGTCCTTAGCCACCGACCGTCAAAGCAGTCAGTGGCCATTACGCCTAGTGGCGTCTTAGGGCAACAGCAGATAGGTTTTCTTTGCCATTGTTTCCCATCACGCCTAGTGGCGTCTTTAGGGCAACGGCAAATCAACCCATTTGCTGTTGTTTCCGTAATCGAAGTGACTGGCAAACGGGTGATCAGCCCGTTACAATTCCAGAGGATGTTCAGTCTTAATTGCTTGGATACCTTCACATGTTGGCATATGTGGTGAAGTGGGATGTTATAAATATTTATAGGGGACTTAGTGTACTGACTGAGATCAGCTGTGAAGGTATCTATATCTAATAAGAGCAGTGTATTATAGATAACCTTACTTGCTGCCACATATATATATATCTCAGTCAGAATTATTCTGGAATAGTGTGATGACTACGTTGTATGTCTAGGGTATGTGTATGATGAAGTGCAAGTCATAACAACAACAGACAGATAAACAATTTAATTTATTCCACCACACTTGACAACACTGTGACACTCACATACATAAAACACTCTACAAGGATATCTTAAAGGAGTCACTGATAACTTTTCAAGTAACAATATGTATTCATTTCTGTCATGAATGAATATGTGTCCTGATTCAAATACAAAGGGAACCAGGAATCACAATCAATTTTACTTACAAGTTATATGTACAGAATTTATCAATATGAATATTGTAATGACATATATTATTAAAAGTATCCTATGTGTGTCAGTTGTGTAGTAGTAATATGAGGTAATACTGGTTTTGTTTTGTTCAAGCTCTGTTGGTATTTGTCATCATGACTTCAATAGTTTGTCTTTATTGGAACTAGTATTGGAGATGTTCTCAGTTCCTGATATTAAAACAATTTACTTCCCCTCTTAAATTTATGTTACAATGTTATTTTAAGATGGGGGTACATAATTTTGAGCTCAGCTGGCCACATCAGCTTATCTTGCGTGATGGCGGCAGGAAAAGACTCCTCTGCTCGATTCTCCCCTGGGCTCTGGAGACACCTCACTGATAGCTAAATGGACCAAGGAGTATGCTGTCCGACTCTGGATTCAGCAAAGCTCTGACCAGGTGCTGCTCAATACCATCAAGACCACGGTCCCCGAAAACAAGAAGGATGTACCTTCTACTTCATAACTAATTTATACTCTCTTTTTACACTGAGCACAATACATCACAAACATTGAGTTCAGAGCGTTAGGCCAACTGTCAGCTTCATCTGAAATACTTTATACCAGTATTAACCTCCTTAATGGTTACTACGCCTCTGCACTTCCAGCATTATTTCTGTCTAATCAATAATCTAGGTGTCAGTGTACTGTTTTGCCATCCCATGCAGTTTTACTTTCCTCCGACACCTTCTGTTCAGGCTGGAGCATTATAGGCTTTACATCATGTTTGCTACTGAACTACACATATATACAGGCATAAATTAACAATTCACATTCAATTTTCATTAAAAGATACTGAATGTTTCAAGCTTACCACAATTCATGGAAACAAACACAGATACGTTGATTAGCAATGAATTCTGGCACAAATACTGGCACAAATTCCCATCTGCTTATGTTCCAGGCTTTTATTTAGCAAAAATATGAGCTGGCTTCAACGCACTGTTGCTTTATCAAGCTTATTTGAACTAGTGGTCTCGAACTAACGCTCCTAAGTGAGTATATCAGCGAGTCTGGCCAATGGAGCCACGTTTCGACAAGTGTTTGAAAAAAATGTTACCTTCCTACGTCTCCCCTAACAACCAAAGATAGTATTTATAGTCCGACCAATCGTGTTTAGTCTTATATTTGTTGCGCTCCAATCAATTTGGAGTTTACATGGTAGGCTATTTCCGTACGCAAGGTTTTTTTCAAACACGTTATAAAAAAAATTTTATGAGCAGAAATGATTTCATGCTGTCAGGCATCCCCACTATTTTATTTTGGTTATAACTTGTTAATTCCTAGACTATTTGCGTAACGTTTTACATATTCTTTGTCAGCAAGCCCTAAGGAACCCAAATATACAAATTTAAAAGAGCTAAGTGGCTGCGTTCAAAATATGCAATTTCCAGGATAGTCGTGTAGTTGTTTTTTTTTTTATTTTTTTATGTGAGAACCGCCACCTGTCCTGCTGTACTGTCAGACTAATGTCAGGATTTCGGACATAAAACAGTAGAATGTCAGGTTTCCCCAATAAGCGTTTTTCAGGTTTTAAAACCTAACTCTGGGAAGGGTAGTGTTTTTATCACTGTCCGTCCGAAAAAGTTAGTGTATGTGGCCTTACACGCGTGATAGTAGTAATTGTGTATCGCGTTACGCTGTGTTTTGTGTTGCACGTGTTCGGCTTTATGCCTCTCCCTTCTCTCTATCCTTTAGTCCATCTGTCTTTAGTTACGCCGTGTATAAAATGGAATGAATGAAATATTAAAATTAGGTCATTGTTCAGCTTGGTATCTCAATGTTTTTGCAAGAAATACAGCACACGTTTCATTGAAGAACGCGGGTAATAATACAGTAGGCTTTTACTATCAACGTGAAAGCGTTACAATTTGCAGACGAAGCATAAAACAAAGGGGATTTCGAGTACATTCCTTGTGACAGCACTGTTATTTTACCATTGCTCTTTTCTTTATTAGAATTTATTTGTTAAGCTTTACATTTACCTTTTAATTTATATATGTGGATTAGAATATTCCACGACAGCATAGAGGGAAATGAAAAAGCAGATAAAGAAGCCAAGAAAGGTAGATCGGATAAGGGACCCAAAGATGCAGCAATAGTGAATGCAGTCAGCGACCTATAGCTTGACTGCTTGCATCAGAGTCGGCGAACCAGAGCTGACTAAGACCGTACTCCACCTCCACGTGGTGGTCCTGGAAACAGTCTGCAGCAGTGCAGTCTGGCTGAGCGAGTACGGATCGCAGAGGGAAGGCAAACCCGGTCCCAAAAAATGCCGTGCTGAAGTCGGATGTGTCGACCGAAAGGTGCAGATATCACAGCTACGGCGTAAACAGACACAACGCAACCACCGTCCTTTTCAGGGCGAACGAGGAAGAAGAAAAAGATCGGATAAAAATCAAATAAATGTAGGGACAAGTAAATCAGAGATTAAGAGCTTAATTAAAGATTTAATAACAGATGAATGGAAAGCAGAGTGGGATAAAAATCTGAAAGAAAGACATGCATATAAGTTGTTCAAGGCTCCAACAAGAAAATGTCAGA
This sequence comes from Oreohelix idahoensis, assembly GCA_024509875.1. Classification (NCBI taxonomy): domain Eukaryota; kingdom Metazoa; phylum Mollusca; class Gastropoda; order Stylommatophora; family Oreohelicidae; genus Oreohelix; species Oreohelix idahoensis. The sequence goes on along the minus strand of JAMPIV010010115.1, from coordinate 230,062 downwards.
TATCTAGGGAATTGAAAATTCCCAGTAATAAGGAACTTCTCAGACTACAGCTGGGAAAAGGCTATTTCAGAATAGAAGAACCTTACTGTGCAGGATGTCTTCAAGACAATAATATAGAACATTTCTTGTTAAAATGTAAGAGGTATGAACAAATGAGAATACCCCTCCACTTTAATATTATTCTTGTTCAGAGTTTCTTCTGGTTTTTTTTTTTTTTAACGTATAAACACAATTGTGATTGTCCCTATTTACAATGATTTGACAAATGTGATGCCACTTTCTCATATCGGCAATTTTTCATATTATTTGGAATTGAAAACAATATATATCCTAATTATAACCCATCAGAGGTTAAACGGGATATTTTTCTTCATTAATTAAAAAAAAAAAAAAATGATTACCACTTGTTCACATTACTTTGACTTTTCAGTGTTGTAATCACTGACAGCGCATCTGAGAAGATAACTACTGGTCTCTCTGAGCTTTCTTCTGTCATTAGAATTTCTGATGCAGTTTTTAAGGCCTCTGCCTCTGCTCTGAAGTTACTTGAAAATTTCCCTGTTGCGACTGCTATCTTTTTTTGTGTGCCATTGCTTAAGCTCAGGAAGACTCCTCCACCCCCATCTTCTGTTGCATTAGTTGCTGATCCATCTGTGTATGCATGGATCCAGGTGTTGCTTGGGTAATGTTTATATATTTTGTGGTTAGGACTCTCCTTTCTGTTTCATTCTGGCTGTTCTTTCTCTCAATACCAGGAACTTTTTCTATCATTTCATGGAAGCACTGTTGTTTCCAAATTGGTAGCTTGTGTGCAGTACATATTGGCACAGCTGTTGATATTGCGTTTATGGGGTCTGCTCTCATCTTTGTTTTGACTGTCTCTACAAAGTTGCTTCGCTTCAGTCTTCCCCTTCCATTTATTCTCTGATGCATTGGGTGGTCTATCAGCCTCCTGAATTTCTCAGCTTGTTGCTGGGCTCTGCTATCTCTTCTATCCTCCATAGGCTGGAGGTGAGTAATCTTTTCCAACTCTTCAATGGGTGTTGACTTCATGCCCCCTGTTATGATTCTGAATGCTTGGTGTAAAATCTCATATTAGCAGCGAGGATCCCAATGTGTGTATACGGGATCACACATTCTATAAATATATTTTTGTGCACACCGTCATTTGCGCACTTTTCTTTGTTGAGTGTTACTATTTTCGGGAGAGTACATATAAGGGAAACAATACAATTAATGTCTAACTTTCAACCAAAGTTGCATTCCTTAGCGTAAGTGACAGAAAAAGCTGGGATGTTATTTATATTGATGGTCTTCTTCTTCTTCCGTCCTTAGCCAACGACCGGCAAAGCAGTCAGTGGCCATTACGCCTAGTGGCGTCTTCAGGGCAACAGCGAATAGATTTTCTTTGCCGTTGTTCCCATCACGCCTAATGGCGTCTTTAGGGCAACGACAAATCAATCCGTTTGTTGTTGTTTCCGTAATCAAAGTGACTGGCAAACGGGTGATCAGCCCGTTGGGGATGGTCTTCAGCAAGGTGTTATGTCATTTTGTATGGTCAAAATCAACCTCATCGTGTGAAATTGATTGCTACAGAAACTACCTGTGCAAGAGCATGTGAGTGATTGGTATAGGCCTCCTGTAATGGGACCAGCTGTAGTGGTGGTTGCATACTCCATTTGGAGCGCAACAGAAAATGTTGATATGGCCAAAATATTTTAGCTGTTTACCTTTGATCTCTTTCATTCTCTTTTCATTCCTATCTTTTCTTTGACTCGATCATTTGTTTTCATCTTCCCACGAGATGTGCCCCATTCTTCTATATATCCACATCTCAAGGGGCTTCATTTCTTTCTTCCAACAGCTTGTTAATTGTCCATGTTTTTTCACCATAGAGTAGTATATACTTTCATACCATCGGTTTATGTGTGCTTCTAATCTCACTGAGAATACAATCTGTTTTTCATAATAATTTTTTGTTTATTTTAATTAATGAAGAAAAATATCCAGTTCAACCTCTAATGGGTTATAATTAGGATATATATTGTTTTCAATTCCAAATACAGTAATATGAACACCTTCCGATATGAGAAAGTGGATTCACATTTGTCAAATCATTGTAAATAGGTATAATCTTACTTACTTACTTAGTCGTTCCCCTTCTACCGCGAGGTGTAGAGGTTTGGAAGAGAGAGAGCACCAGACTATCCTATTGGCTGTCTTCCTCCTGGTCTGGTTCCATTCTAGTCCTCGGTCCTTCAAAGATTGTCTAATGTTGTCCTCCCAGCGGACTCTGGGTCGTCCTGGGGGTCTGGATCCCTGGCTCTTTGTTTCCAATGCTTGTCGTGGTAGCCGATCTTCTCCCATTCTGCAGACATGGCCAAACCATCTTAGTTGTGTAACCGCGCTGCTGTTACTGGTTACTGGGTATTATCTCACTAGGTGGCATATGGCAGGCCTAGTGATATGATTTAAGTTTACAACTTCTCTTTTTATCTTCTTTCTTTTATCTTCCAAGTTATTTAGTTGATATCATTACTGGCCATCTCCGCCAGAGGTGTAAATTCCTGGATGATACTCTAATCCTTTTCTTGTATACTTCAGGTTCGTTCAGTTCCTTCTTTGATGTTAATAGTGACTTCGTATAGTGGTAGTTTAAATGTACATAACATACGATCAGCAACTCATAAAGATGGAATCGAATTCACTCTGATCCTTCAAAAACTTTTAATAACTTAATAAAACAACAAGTATAATGCTCATTCAAATGATAACGTTCTCATAGAAGCCTGTACTGGGTCTTTGGTACTTCAGGTTAACTCATACATGAATTCTATGTCTCGTAAACTTCCGTATTCCTCTTTAACTTATTCTTTTCTCCTATAGACTTCCTTAGTCTTCCCAAAACCTGCTCCTATTTCCTCATATACTAATGCTCTTTATTAGCATTCCATACTTTATTTGTTACTTAAATATCTTCCTGGACGAACTGGTCAGACAGGTCTCTATAACTGCTCCTAGCAACAAAATTCACCTCATGCATAAATAATTGTATGTACACCCTTCTGATACTTACAAGTGAGAGAGCATATTTGAAGTTCTATAAAAGTCGACATTCACTTTTTCTTGAAAATCATATGCAATTCTGGATACTTCAAACCTTGTTCAATATGGCTCCTCTATAATATCTCTAGTTTCTTTCGTATGTCTACAGCCTTTTGATACTTTACAGATAGTCGTTATATGCTCATAACTATCCGTTTTCTTGGTACATAGTCGTAAAGTACTCATACTGAAGTGACAAATTGTGCTTCTGCAAGATTCTCCTGTACACAAAATTCTATACTGTGCAAAATATAACCTCAGTTCAATACTTACAAAAAACCACAGCATAAACGCTGTTCTCCTTTCAGAAATACACATTAACTGTGAACTACAGAATCAAATACTATCTCCAGAAAGAATAACACTGGCTAGTGATGGCTGGACATCTAAACATTATTCACATAAACCCTATATGTAAAATCACAGAAGGTTCCTCGTGTTCGCACAGCGATCACACCTTCTTCCTGAAGCACAACTCAGGACTCACTGTCATCTAATGACCTCTGGTCATTTCGCATGGTGTGTTTTTCTCTCCACTCTTCTGATTCGCTGACCCAAATCTTTTTACTTAAATTTATTGGTCGAGCCTTTTTTTCTTGTTCTCGAACTTTCTATTTACAACTCAAGATAATCACTCACTATTAATTAACGTGAGCCGGTATTCTGATGAACCGTTGTCAGTTAGCAATATTATTATTTTCATTCATTATTTTCTCTTGTGAGCTGTTCCAATTGTTTATCTCACTTTAACAATAGCATGAATAATGCTCGGGCAAACCCCACGGTGACAGATGGGACTGTTCTACTTGGGTCTGCAGGGGGTGGGATTTTAGGCCTTGACGTATCATCTGGTTGCGGACCATGTCTCTTCTTGTTACTTCAACCACCTTCCTGATACCTCATTTCTGAGGTTTGGATCTGGCTTTTGTGGGTTGTGGGTCATTGCTCATGACTCGCATCCATATGTCAAGACTGGGACATAGTGGAGCGGTATACAGCCATCTTCGTTTTCTTACCAACCTCTCTCTTGCTGAGGAATCCTCGATTTATGGCCTGAAAAAGTCTCCCAGCTGATGCTTTTCGAGTGGCCAACTCTTCTTTGATGCCTCCCTTTCGGTCTATAATAGCTCCGAGGTATTTAAAGTGGTCGACCTGCTCCAGGACCTGTTCTCCCAGCTTAATCTGATGTCTTCTTTCTTCTCGTGATATCACCATGAATTTTGTTTTAGAGCTGCTTATGACCATCCCTCTCTTCTCCAGCTCTTCCTTCCAGACTTGCAGGTTGAATTGGAGATGTGCCTCTGATTTAGCAATCAGGGCAACATCATCAGCAAATGCCAGCTCTGAAATACAGACCTGTCTCATCTTCTAGTACCCCACTGAATACTTTCTTGTTATCTCCTTACATGCCTTGATGACATCGTCCATGAGGAGTATGAAAAGATAAGGTGACAGGATATCACCTTGTCTTACACCAGTGGTGGTCCTGACTTATGGTTTGCTTTCCTCACATAATTTCTGCAAGATTTGTAGAAGCTCTGTATAGCATGAATCAGAGGTGCTGGAATGTTCTTCCTTGCCAAACAGTCCCAAAGTTTGCTCCAGGGGACCCTGTCAAACGCCTTTTCCAGATCTATGAAACAAAGATGGATCTCACTCTTATACTCAAGGGCCTTTTCACTCAGCTGTCTGAGTGGTAAGATTAGGTCTTGAGTACTTCGGTTTGCTCGGAATCTGCACTGGGCCTTTTCCAATTGTGGCTCAGCTAGGCGTCGGAGTCTTTGCTCTAGGATTCTAGAGTAGATTTTACCAGGGAGACTGAGAAGGGATATGCCTCTATGGTTTCCACATTGTCGATTGTAACCCTTTCTGAAAATTGGTGTTATGATGGTGTGCCCGCGTCAGTTAAATGTGCAAGTAGTTATATTGATTTTATTTTCAATTGGAGTTAATCCTTTTGATGTTGTTGTTATTCAAGTGCTAACTGGCCTTCCGCCAGAGATGGTAATACTTGACTTTTGCTCATTTTTCTTTCCAGGTTCATTCTTCCCTTTAGGTTTAGTGATAAGTAATCTCGTATAATGGTTTTCAAATGATCCAACTGTAACACCGCAATTGTAGAAAATTCAATTAGAGTTTATTGATGTCATTAGGCAAACACTGTAAATTTCACAGTGATGGTTGGTTATCCGAGAGGAACAATTATATATACACAATGAAATATATATACTAACTTGTCTACTTAAAAACTTGTCTTGATATTCTCAAAGACGAAGTTCACTTAACACTATTTGTAAAATCGTCAAAAGTCCAAAATTATGGAATCATTGGAATCATAAATCCTGAAATCACTGCCCTTTCTCGCACTTCTCTCCTATTTATACTATTTCTTCGTTTTTTCCCCGCCAATTTTCACACGATGATTTCTTTTTTTCACACGGTGCAATTATCTACACTTGCACACGTTTTCTCAGCTTTTCGACTTTTTCCACACGTCTCTCTCTCTAAACAACGAAAAAAAAAAACCAAAATAGCAACTCTCACTTCACAAAATTTTCCATTCAAAACACGCATTTAATATTTTCTTTGGGACTGCACTATCTTTGTCTCTCTTCGTCGTGACTGCCAACTGAACTTTAATGACCTTGCGTTTTATGCGAAAACGCCTTATTTGCTTTACATCTGTTATTTCTATATTCTAACACGTATAAATGGTGGTGTAGTAAGCCATGCGGTCACATACGCCCGGGCCACACAAATATATCCCAGAGGGAGACATTTGCATACTATCAACTAACTACCTCATGCTAGTGACTGTTATAAACCACTAACCTATTGGTAGAGGTTCTCAGAAAAAACATATTTTAAAAATCGTAAAACGAGGGATCCCAGTATATTTATAATGCGTAAAACGGGGGATACATAAAATTTGTTAATACACTTGCCATTAAACAGTATTGATGTACACTACTTCTCAACAATATCAATATGTACAACGCTGTGAATTAGTCATCACCATAATGTTAACTTACTTAATGCTAACATTTTCAAAAAAAGAATTGTATACGATTTTCATCGGTTGTGCAAACAACACAAACAAAAACACAAAAAAATACTTTGGCGATATTTAACAGAAATGACTAATATTCATTAAGTATTTAACAATCGTAAATGTAATAGCTGCAACGAAAATCAGCCTAACAGCATATTAATGGTCAAACATCAGACCGTGGGACGCAAAAATGTAGCTAACTCTTCTTTGATGCCTCCCTTTCGGTCTATGGCAGATCCAAGGTATTTAAAGTGGTTGTTACCGCTTATTCTATGTCTCTTAGGTGTCATTGGTATTGACTGGTCTGTCGGGCCTGCTAATGAAGCCGACGTACTTTGGAAGACGCGAATATACTGTGGGCCGTTACTTTGTCGTATGATGATGATATGGCTAATGACAATGAAGTTGGGTAACGATTGTGAATGGGTCAAGACAATATGACCAACTGGCAACGAAGATATGCTGGACTTGTTGCAAAAAGGTAGTAACGAAACATATTTTTATTTGGACGATACTTTGACATCAGTGTAGTTCAGACATTTTTCATCAGCATGTTCATGGCAAAAATGTACATAGTAAATAACAGTCACTACGGACGTTGACCGACCGCACTAGCCGCTATCACATCAAGGTTAGCGGAAGCTCTACGGCAACGAATTGGTAGGATGCATGGGTTTACAATAATGACCATGTTAATAGCTTTGAGCATATATATATATATTTAACCACGATCCAAAATATTCATAGCGTTGACTGAACCCACTAACAGCCGACATAGCTGGTCAAGCTGAAGCTCTGCAGTAACGGTTCTGGAGGATAGTATCTGAGGCTAGATACTTCAACAAGCCGGTTCTGGCTACAATCACATCTGTGCGTCATACCGTGCCATGACTAGTTTAATATTGGTGCACGGTCGTACACAAATAACATTTTAAAAAATATCATTGCTGCACTCGCACGTCTGAAAATCCCAGGCGTACATATGAGAGCTTTAAACATCTATCAGACCCTCAATGAATATAAAGTATTTAACAGTGGTCGACCTGCTCCAGGACCTACAATTGGTAGAAACATGGACAATAAACAAACTGTTAGAAGAAGTAATTGAGACCATTGAGCAGTGGCGTACTAAGGGAAGCGAGGGGACGGTCCACCTCGGATGACAACCAGGAGGGGGGTGCCATTGGAGATTATTTTGATAGTACTTACTGTTTAAAATGTACTTACAAGTGTTGTTTTTTTATAGTGGGTGAGGGATACCAAACGTACGATCCGCCCCAAGTTTTAAATACTGTAATCACGCCTCTGCCCTGGATATATGTATATGTATATGTATATGTATATATATATATATATATATATATATATATATATATATATATATATATATATATATATATATATATATATATATGGTAGGGTGGGCGAGATGGTGATGATGATAATTATATTGTGATGTTTGATCAGTCTCTTTTCACACTCGCACCGACCCAAACAACAATAAAACTCTTGTTTCTGAGGCAGGGGCTGTATTTATTTTTACAACCCATTCAGTGACTAAGAGCACACTGAAGCAAACATTAAACAAACCAAACACTAAACAAACAAAACACCCAGCATGTGCCCGATTGCTAATCTGAAGACGCAAACAAAGCAACGACTGGTTAAAATCATAGTTAAATAATGATACTCTCACCTGCCAAATAGTCCTTCCACGTGTACTACCTGACACCATCAACTATCACACACGCACACACTCATGCGTGTCATCCAATGCGACTAGTAAGGTGTTGTGCATGAGGCTGGCAATCTCACCGTGTAACACAGATTGCTACCGAAACCACTACTGCACGAGCACACACTCAGCTATCACACACACACACTCAGCTATCACACACACACACTCACTCATGCATGTCGTCCAATGAGACTGGTATGGTGTTGTGCATGAGGCTGGCAACCTCACCGTGTAACACAGATTGCTACCGAAACTACTACTGCACGAGCATCTGAATGCTTCATACGGATGAAACCACACTGGTGGCCCCATGCTCCCTCAGGAGCGGAGAAGAGAAATATATATCTTCAAGTGAGCCCACGTGCTCTCACAAACCATCCTTCACATTACAATAATTAAATAATCATGAAATATGTATAACATAGAATTAACCAATATGTACCACCAATACTCTCCTTAATGGGCATAAACCACCACCTCGCATCTGATCCATCTCAATATTCATTACTGCATTCTAAACATGTCGTAAGTGACGACTGGTGCTTCTGGCAACAAGCGTGTCGTATATGACCCCTGATGAGACTAAGAACTCATCACATGAAACACATCGTTACCGTCACCGAAACAACCACAGCAATAGCATCAAAATGCTTATTGTGGGCCTGTAATGGACACCAGCTGCATTGGTGTTTCCATGCTCCGCCGGGAGCAAACAGAGAAACAGCTGTCTCAACGTGCCTTACGCCTTACGCACGCTCTCCAGAAATCTAAATATATATTCTCACCTCAAAGTAACCCACCAAAGATATACAGTAGAATCATCGATAAACGTGAAATACCAAAGAATAAAATATAATTATTCTTGACTTAACAACCAGAACTAGTCATCACATAAAGGAAATTTACCACGAAAACTCTCTCTTCTATTACTGGGGAAAATTACATTTAACCTACTTTCAACCACGTGTCGATTCACGCGATATAAAGCTGCGTAACATTAAGTGATAACTAAGAGTGTTAAATGCAGACTCCTTGGCGTCTTCTTTTACGCACGGTCATCAACACGTGGTCCTCCCGGTTGCCATCTTCCCAACTAGTTAATATTATCTAAATTCCAGTTTCTGGTGACATTTCTGTCCAGTTTCATGTACAAAATACTTTCATACTATCTTCGCCTTTCTTGGCCGGTCTGGTGACTGAAATAATCGCTCTTACAGCCGCAATCTGGACTTAGCATGCCTAATAAAACCTATCAAACATTATTTTTACTCATCTATCATTTCGAGACTAAATCATAATGCCCTAAAAAGACATTTCCTTTGGAAACACATCTATCTATTTATTTCACTAAACATTAAAACAGCCTCACGCTGAATATAACTTCAAAAGCTACTGGGAAATAATGGTAATTTCACTCGGAAATAATATAATCTGCTTTTAAATCAAACTCACGTGTTATGTCTTTGTTCCTCTTCTACCGTCACAGGGCTAGCCTAACTTCGTTTCTTCTCTCTGGTCGGTTCTTGCAAAATAGGCCCCTCCTTTTTTTTTTTTTTTTTATTAATGTGTTTGCTACTTCATTTTGTAGCACGCCCCTTTCAACCATCTACCATGTACATGGATTTGTTGGTTATATCAGGACGTGTTTCTTTTATTGTAATATGTTTTTGTTTGTATTTGTTTTATATTATATTATCTCTAGTCGGTATTTTTCCTTTTGTAGTTATAGTTCAACATGGGTTTTAAAAAAAATTTCAATATATGCTATTTTCTAAGTTAGTATGTTTTTGATTTTTACTGGATGGTTTATTTGGTTAATCTGTATGTTTCTGGGGCGAGTCTTTTACCAGTTTGGACTACTGGTTCAATTCCTTATTTGATTTTTATATGTTAGCTTTAGTTTTTGTAATATAGTGTTTTATTAACTTTTGCATTTCTGAAGGGCTCTTTGTGCCTATGAGATTTTCTACACTCATTTCTACCTTGTGGTTACTACAGTATGTCTTAATGTTTTGCCTCTGTTGGTCATATTTTTTGCAGTCCACTAGAAAGTGCCTAATTGTGTTTGGTTCTTGACACTCTTCACATGTGGGTTCCTCTATCATGAAATATCCAGTTCCCAGCTTGAGTCTCAGCAATTTTTTTATTAATTGGTATTTTTAGTTCATCTTTTATTTGACATTTTTTGCTTGGTTTTTTAAGGATTTTATATGAGTGTCTTGCTTTTTTACTTAGGTCCCATGCTGTTATCCATTCTTTAGTTATTTTTTGAGCAATTAAGCTCTTAATTTCAAACTTCCCTAAGCCTACTTCAATTTGGTTATGGCTAGTTCTCCCCCCTTTGGCTTCTTTGTCTGCTAGCTCATTTCCTGCTATCCCCACATGTGATGGTATCCATGTTAGTGTTGCACTGCATCCTATATTTTGTAGATATGTATTAACCTGTAGTATTTCCTCTATAATGTCTGGCCTGCTGCCTTCTGTTCTGTTTCTGATTGCTAGTACTGATGATAGGGAATCTGTGAGAATGGTTACTTTTTTTGGTGGATTTTCTGCAGCTATTTCTAAAGCTTTTAGGATTGCCACTAATTCTGCTGTAAAGATAGATGTATTACTTGTTACTTTGTATCTTTTATAAATTTTTAGTTTTGGTATTGCTGTTCCTGCTCCTAATTGTCCTTCTTCATCTTTGGACCCATCTGTATATATAGTTAGGCTATTATTTGTATACCGTTCTATGTACTCTAGTGTTTTACTTTTTGCTGAGATTATGTCGTTAGATTTATTTATGATCTTTGATAAGTGGGAGTCAGTTTCTGGCACTTTTAATTCCCATGGTGGGATCTTTGCTTTATACAGAGCACTACTGTTTATCGCATTTAACAGGTCTGGGTATTGATCCACTTCATCCATTGTTTTCCACCCTGACGGGTATCTATTATGGTTTAATGGAATGTGGCCTATGTACTGGTTACCCCTATCAAAGGTTTTATGTGCCGGGTGAGTTGGATCTTTTGCCACTCTTGCCCAGTAGCTGAATCTCAGTTCTTTTCTCCTTAGCTCCAGGGGTATAATGCCTAGCGCTACTTCTAGTGCTGATTTTAAAAATAGCAATAAAATATATACCAAACAGGAATATGCCTGAGCACTTAAAACCAACACAAAAAGGTAAAAATAGGAAAAGAAACAAAGATAAAAATCCAGTACCATGGTGGACAGACAGATGTTCAGAACAACTGAAATTGAGGGAGAGGGCCCTTACAAAGTATAGAAAAGCCAGCCAAAAAATGAAGATCAACACATATCGTCGAGGAATATAGACTACACAGCGGAGTTAATAAATTATAAAAAAATAAGTAATTTTATGAATTAAACAAATATAAATAATATATCAGAGAAGCTAATAAAGGAATAAGAGTTTGGAGAAAATTTTTGGTCTAACATAATAACCACATAGGTCATAATATAACTACAGTTTGGACAAGTCCTAAACTAAAAAAGCAAATTAAAGGAGGGAGGATGATGTAATGCTGTATAAATACAATATTATATAAAATTTTATCCCAAAACTAATTTTAAAATTACCAGAAAATACCGGAGTGAGCTGAAACAGATAGAGAAGCAAAGTTTGTCCTCCAAATCTATTTTATACTACGCTAATATACTATTATCAGGTTAAATCTAATGACAGTTCTAGTATAAGGCCATGAAATTTAATATATTAAATAAGTCCACGAAAATAAAATAATAGCAAAATATTAAAGCTAATTTAAAAAAATATTTTATTAATAAAAATATGGAAACCACACAGGATGCTAAGTAATATTAAAATGCAGATACTTACAGTAATTTGATAATAGATAAGAGCTTTAGCAGGATAAAAATAAAATAAAAAAACAGGAATATAGCTGAGCATTTAAAACCATATATAAAAAAGGTTTATAAATAGGAAAAGAAACAAACCAAAATCACTACCTCTGGTGGACAGATAGATGGACCGAAACAACTAGGACATTGAGGGAGAGGGCACATTGTTTATGAATGCTATAGTGAGCAAAACTGACAGAATCTACTCCTTCTATAACAAAATAGAAATACCAATAAAATAATATCAGACCTCTAGAAAAGAGTAGGAGAAATTTGCATCACCTCTTAACATAGGTCACAAAACTAACTGGCACAACTCGGGAAGAAAACACTCATAGGAAAAAAAAAGAAAAAAAAAAAAAAAAAAAATAAAAATCCCAACAAGATAAAATACCACAGAGTTCATGGACCAGATAGAGAAAAGACAGCGAGACATACTAGCTAAATACTGATTAGTCAGGTAGTTCAACCCCCACATGTAACTCGATTATGCAGAAGTTGTAGGTATAAGACGAAAGTCAGCAGCTAGTAGTATCACCCATACTTAAAAGCAGATAATATGGATACCACACAGGATAAGCTCAGTGTATGTCAATGCATGATTGTACAGTAGATCCAGGCTCATACAGGCAATATCTGTTAAAACCATTCTACAATCTAGGAAAAAAATTACCTAGAAGCTCTGAAATCCTCAAAACAGGTAGTCATACAGCCAGGGACTTTATAGAGTGATTGCATCCCTCTACGACAAAATATGGCACACGGGAAAAATGTACATGTCCACCCAGGCCTGACAGGCTTTTGTCAGCCAATCACTAGTACCAAGATAGAGAAGAACATGCATGTCAGGCTCATACAGGAACAATGATCGTTAAAAATCAGGCTTCAAAAGGAATGGAAAATGTATCTAGTAAAGAATAGTCAACAGCTATATTCTTGATGGTCATGTAGCAAAAGAGCATATTGTTGTAGGTGTTGGACGTTTCTGGAGGCGACGGGTTTAGAAGCCACTACATTAGTACCATGGGAAAATACTGTGAGGTTATAGTTAGGCATGAAGTTAAGAACCTAGGCTATTTACATAGGAATGAACTTCTGGCAGGATAGCCTATACTTCCATCTTGGTAGCAATAAACATATGAAGGAGTCTGGGAGTTTTTGAGCACTACAGTAAAATCAGGCAATTCCCCTGGGGGGCGATCAGTAGGTCATCACCATACATTTTACCTACGATTTACTTCCTACCGGATAGATACTCATGGTACAAATCCAACAATGACCTAGATCTGTACGTATATCGAGCATTTCATACTGGAAGTTTACAGGGTCAGGTAATATCACCAGGTCAATTGGTTTACGAGTTTGTTCAAGGGAATAAGTTTAATAGGCGACGAGTTTAAAATAACTTCCTTTAAAAAAATTACAAACCCTATCTCAGTTTTTGCAGATGATGCTTGCGCTGGCAGTTGTGTTGCGTATCTTTGTGCGTATGGTGAACGGAAGTAATCTCCATTCTCTATATAAACAGTACATACAAAAAAACAAATAGATAAAAGTATTGACTGGGATGATCAAGTCTCGGGGGGGGGATGGATTTAATCTAAACGTAAAAAAAACCATAGGATTTTATGATTTTTTTTTTTAAGTTGAGCGGTTCCGTTTTATGTAATTTGGTGTGTTAAAATATAATTTATAAATAACAAACAATTTAATTGACACATTCATACCAAAAGCATTAATAAGCAAAATAGTATGCACAGCATAAATTCAACGTAGGATTTATTTGGCATGGTACTAGTCACAGCAAACTAATCTGGAACAAACCGAACAAAACACATTGACCTCTATTTAGTGCAACAATAGCATGTAGAGGCCCTTATTAAATATGTTAAGATATAATGAAAGGAGAGTGGTTGGGGCGCCTGCAATTGAACAATGTTAACATTCTATAATATATAATCAATTTATTAGATGAGGCTACAAATACTTGACTATGCCAGTGTCTGTCTTTGCAATCAGAGGCCCCAGCACCCAAGCAATTAGAGAAACTTGACATAGTCCAATCCAGGCACTATCAATAATAGCAGGTGCCTAATAGTCCCTAAGCGGCGGCCTCTATTCTCTTTTATACGCCCAGGTCCGATTCACTCAAGATTATCGCGCTAGGCGTTTTATGTATTGATTTTGGCCCAACAGCCGCATACATTCCCGCATTACATAACACTCGCGATATTTGCATTTAGAAGGCCCCACAAAAACAGAAATATACACAAACTATTTCTAGAGAAAAAAAAAACCAATTTCTCTACACACACAATATGCACTCCAATAAATAATTTTTAGGCGCGTTTATTATGGGCCTCAAGTAATTTATTTTCATGAAGATTTTTACATTCCACAGAATGCTGGCGCCGCACACGATGCGCACATGAAAATATTATGGGCGATAAATCATGCCCTTTACTCTTGAAAAAAAAAAGGGGGGGGAGGGGGGGGGGGGGGGGGGGGGGGGGGGGGGGGGGGGGGTGGGGGGGGGGCGGGGGGGGGGGGGGGGGGGGGGGGGGGGGGGGAGGGGTCGGGGGGGTTGGGGTGGGGGGGGGGCGGGGGGGGGCGGGGGGGGGGGCGGGGGGGGGTGGGGTGGGGGAGGCTCCCTTCTTCCGGGGAGGGGGGGGGGGGCTCCGGGGGGGAAGGGGGCTCCCAGGGGGGGGGGCTGGCTCCGGGGTGGGGTGGCGGCTGGGGGGGGCGGGGGGGGGGGGGCGTGGGGGTGAGGGAGGGGCGGGGGGGGTCCGGGCGGGGGGCGGGGCTGGGGGGGGGGGGGGGGGGGTGGGAGAGGGGGGGGGGCGGCTGGTGGCTGCTCCGGGTCTCGGGCTCCGGCTCCGGGGCCGGGGATCTCCCCTCGGCGCGGGGGTGGGGGGGGGCTTTCCGCGGCTCCGGCGGCTCAGGGGTTCGGTTGGTTTGGGCTGGCGTCGGGGTAGGGAATCGGGGGGGGGGGCTCACGGGGGGGGGCCTTCCTCCGGTGTCTGGGGGGGGGGAGGGCCTAGGCGGGGCGGGCGGGGAGCGGGGGGGGGGGGGGGGGCGGGGCGGCCGGGGGGTGGAGGGGGGGGGCGCCACACGAGGGATGGCTGTTCGGCACAAGAACACAAAATGATATAATATATATACCTTATAAATTAAAATATTATATTTTTGTAAATAATAGGATGTAGTTTGAAGGAAGTGGTAATGGTTTTTGGTGGTGTTAGGTGGGTTGTTTTGTTTTGTATGTTGTAGGTGGGGTTGTTGTTGGTTTTATGTATTGGTGATTTATTGTTGGTATTGTGTGGGGTGTGGGTTGTTTTTTTTGAGAGGGGGTGTTTGGTTTATGTGTTGGGGGTTTATTGGGTTTGTTGATTTGGTTAAGGTTAGTTTTGAAGGAGGAGTATTTATGAGAGGTTTGGGAGAATAGGTGGGTGTATGGGGGATTTGGTTGAGGTTGTTAAATTTGAGGGATGATGTTTGATATTGGTTAGTTTATGTTGTTTTTGGTGTGTTTATGTGATTGTTTGTAAGGAAAAATTTCAGTGTGTGGTTGTATAATGATGATTTACATATGTTGGTTGTTTGTGTGATATGCGTGACGCATGTCCCTTGGAGGAGGGGGTGATAGGTAAGATATTAAGGTATTATTTTTTTTTTTTTATGAGGTTTGATAAAAGGTGTTGAGGTGAGTTATTTTTGGGGAAGTGTGTGGGAAATAAAAAATTTTTAAAAATTAAAAAAACTAAAAAAAACAAACAAAATCAAGAAGAAACTCTGAACAAGAATAATATTAAGGTGGAGGGGTGTAAAGGCCTGGTGTTTCCAGTTATATAACTGACTTTAACAGATATTTAATTGACTTTCATCCCATTTTTTTTTTTTTTTTTATATATATAAAATTTTGCCTCGTTTTGGCGAGGCGCATCCTGTTCAACCTAGTCGGTTATATTAGGGCACATGTTCAAATATAAAAGACCTTTAGGTCTGGAGAATTCTATCTAGTGTTTGACTTTCATCTGTTAAAAGTCACATGCATTGTAAGAACAGCATCAGACCTTCACATTCCCAGCCACTATATATTAGCCTTTGTTCGTGTTAAATATTGTTTGACTATATTATACAGTTCCCTAGGTCTGTCTATTCTTAACATCTCTTCTATATTTATAGGTAAGTTGGATGCTGGCAAATAATCTAATATTGGTATTCTCATTTGTTCATACCTCTTACATTTTAACAAGAAAAGTTCTATATTATTGTCTTGAAGACATCCTGCACAGTAAGGTTCTTCTATTCTGAAATAGCCTTTTCCCAGCTGTAGTCTGAGAAGTTTCTTATTACTGGGAATTTTCAATTCCCTTTATATCTGACATTTTCTTGTTGGAGCCTTGAACAACTTATATGCATGTCTTCCTTTCAGATTTTTATCCCACTCTGCTTTCCATTCATTTGTTATTAAATCTTTAATTAAGCTCTTAATCTCTGATTTACTCGTCCCTACATTTATTAGATTTTTGTCAGATCTACCTTTCTTGGCTTCTTTATCTGCCTTTTCATTTCCCTCTATGCCAACATGTGAAGGTATCCAAGCAATTAAGACTGAACATCCTCTGGAATATAAGCCCAAAAAACTAACAGTTTTAACTGACTCTCTTTCAACTATATATATATATATATGAGAATGGGAAAGAAAGGAAGATAACAAAGAGAACATAGAAAACATAGGAATGACAACAAAAGAATGAAGGAGATAAAAATGAGATAGCTAAAATATTTTGGTCAAGGCAAGAGACAGAAGACGTTCGAGATCGATTGCGCCCAATCTTCCATATGAAGATGGCAGCTGATGATGATGATGACGACAGAGATGATAAGCCACTGCGCTGGCTTTTTGACATGTTGTTTCAGTTTCTGAGAGAATGTTTCCTAGGGATTTAACTCTGGGACTCAGTGGCGTAACTATAAATTGGAAGGGGCCCCAGAAAAAAAAATTATGTGGTGCTCTCCTTACATTTATTGGCTCAACAACTATAATCATTTTACACCAGATCTATATAAATCACGTAAATACACGCTTCATCATCAACTTTACTATTCAGCTCCCAAAAGGAGTGTAGGACGTCAAAAAATGTGTGCCAGTTATCCTGTGCCATCCACTCAAAATCGTTTTTTTTAATCCCTTCCATCTCTTTATCCAGAATGTATGACATGCTATGACGTTTAGTACAAGAACAAAATAAATTAAAATTATATTTATAAAGCCCAAAGTTCCTTCCGACCACTACTTTCCGGGGCCACTTGGTGCTGCCCCCCCCCTTCCCCCTTCCCCCCGGGACGTACTCAGTCCACGTGGGCGGCTGTAACGCTGGGACTACATGTATGACTACCTTGACCTTTATTTTGTTGTTATTTATGAAGAAAAATATCCCGTTCAAATTATGATGGGCTTTAAATAGGATTTATAGTAATTCCTGATTATATCATCGATTATCGACACCTGATCCTAGTATCACTTCGCCTTTCCAATTAGTGCAAATAGAGTACGTTACATTAAAAGTGTCAAAATGTGTGGGTGTGCGTGTTTTTCCTGGTTCCATACCTGGCATGTTGCTAGTAAGGGGTAGCAGGGTGGGGAGAGAACTGGATTGGTCGGGATGACACCCAAGCCACCATTTATCTGTCAGTGTCACTATGGATTTCAAGAACCTCACTAGACTAGTGGCGTACTAAGCGGACAATATTATATTGTTTAAGAATTTACACTCAAGGATAAGCTATTTTTCTGTGTGTTTTAAGAGGGGAGGGTGTCAAGCTCTAGAGCAAGCTGCAAATATGATTTATAACACCAACTCTGACTGCCACCAGGTAGTCATCCTCACAGATGCACTGTCTGTCCTGCAAGCTCTCAAGGGTGGTAAACTCCCGCATCTGAGAAATGAACTAAACAAGGTAGCTGCCAAAAAGAGAACCATACTTCAGTGGGTACCATCTCATTGTGGTGTACCCGGAAATGAAAAGGCAGATAAACTTGCAAAAAAGGGAGGAGAATGTGAACAAGAAGATAATGAAGTCACATACTTTGAGAAAAAGAGAGCTATCCAGACTATAAGAAGAGAACAGAACCAACCCAAAGACGACTATCACACTCTTGACCGGCAGGGACAGATAACTATTTTTCGACTCAGGACAGGGCATAACAAACTGAATAAACACATGCACAAGTTACGATTGTCTGCTTCACCACTGTGCACATGTGGATTAAACGAACAAACTGCTGAGCATGTTCTACAGGACTGTCCTCTGTATGACCAGTTAAGAAAGATATACTGGCCCAATGACTCAACACTAAATTCAAAGCTATATGGAGTTAAAGAGGAACTTCAAACAACAGTCGAATTCATCATGAGAACTCGTCTGACGGTGTAATCATCAAAGATGCGATCGCAAGAAGAAGAAGAAGAAGAAGAGGGGAGGGTGTGCCAAAGAAAGGATCCGGACCGGGTGCCAAATACTTCAAGTACGCCACTACATCAGACCCTCAGTTTCTCGCCATATTCACACTAACCCTTATATATAGATTTATTTTTGTTCTTGTTATGTACCGTTTTATTAAATTGTGTAGTTCTCTGTTGAATAACTTTTTTTTTTCTGTTTTTAATAACTTGGAGTATACGCTTTTTCAAGTTAGCATGTAATCGAACTATCGACACCATAATTTGATATCGATACCACTAAACAGTTCTGTTCTGTTTTGCTTTTAAAATGGGAGCCAAGGCTGTGAACAGTGTTTTCAGCGTTTTCCGTCAAGGGTTATTTACAAATAAAGTTGCCATTGTGACGGGAGGTGGCACTGGTATAGGAAAAGCAATCACAAAAGAACTTCTGTTTCTTGGCAAGTAGATAAAATTCGGGGAACTCACTTGCATATTTGTCGCTAATTATTTTATCTAAATTTTCACGTCTGGTATGGTGTGATGAACTTTGACCTTAGCCTATGAGATCTCTCGGTTGAAATGAAAAAGAGTGGGGCGTGTTCTTGGATGTCATCCTAATAAGTTGCACGAGTAGTTAGGGTTCAGTTTAGGATTCCTAACCCTTCATCATCATCATGTGACGTATTCTTTCCAGAACGTTGTCTCCATTACAGCTGCTCTGAACGCATCACGATTCTGGGCAAGTCGACCTGCATCAGCCAAAGACAAGTTCAGACTCTCTGTGATGTCCTGGGTCCACCGTCGTCTAGGTCGACCCCTTCCCCCTTTTCTAGGGACCATGCCTTCCATCACTGTTTTTTCCAGACTATTATGTCTTTTTATATGACCGAAAAATTTCAGCTTCCTTATTGCGATGGTATTTAGGAGCCAATGTTCCTGTACATTTAGTGAGTGCAGTACTTCTCTGTTGGTCTTTTTTTCTGTCCTAACCCTTACCCCTTATTAATGTGTCTCTGGATTGAAATGAAGTACAGGGGGCCGTCTTCTTTGATGCCATCCCAATAAGTCGCCAACGTCGTTAGCTTTAGGATACCTAAACCTAACCCAGTTGAAATGAAGAAAAGTAGTTATGTTCTCCGATGTCATCCAAAAAATTCGCCAACGTCGTTAGGGTTAGGATTATGTTTAGGAATAGGTTTAGGATTCCTAACCTGGACCTCTTTTTCCTGCGTCTATGAATTCTTTTTTAAGGCCGTATCGAAGATCAATCAGTCAATACCCTTTAGTTCCCTGAGGAGCATAGACCTTCAACAAACACATGCCAAGTCTTCCTGTCCCGTGCCATCCGCTCAAGTTCTTTCCATGTTTTCCTCATCATTTTCACCTCTGTATCCAGCTCTCTTCTATATGTGTTTTTTGGTCTACCTCTGCCTCTCTTTCCCTGTGGATTCCAGAACAAGGACTGCCTTGTAATGCTTTCAACAGATTTCCTCAATGTGTGTCCTATCCATCGCAGCATCTTCTTCTCAACTCTTGTTCCACTGGCTCTTGTCTGGTTCTTGTCATCAATTCCACATTTGTGACTTTGTCATACCATTTCAGTCCTTCTATTCTACGCAAGCACCCGTTTATAAAAGTCTCTAGCTTTTTAGTTGTTTTTGTTGCTCTCCATGTCTCAGAGCCATACAATAGGACTGACTTGACATCTGTGTTGAAGATTCTTATTTTGGTGTTGGACTTGATTTCTCTTGACCTCCATATGTTTCCCAATGCACTGAAATCGCATCTTGCTTTTTGTATTCTTATTTTGATATCATTGTCTCATACATGCCACACCTCAGAGATGAAAAACCTGTACAAAAAATTAAAAAAACCTGTACAAAGACCCGCAAAACCTGTACAAAGACCCGCAAAACCTGTACAAAGACTGAAAAACGTAACAAAAGAGTTTATTCATGTAAAAGTATATTCAATTAGATGGTTCTGCACCATCATAGTGACATGCGGCCTTTGCCTTTTTAAGCATGTCTTCACTTGCTTTAAAACCTAAACAACAAGAGTTAGAATTTATTTTGCATAGTAAATACAAATATTAATAATCAATTTGAAAAATATAATTATTTGTAATTTTAATATTATATAATGAAATAGAATCTTGGAAAAAAATTAATACAATTTATGGTTGAAATGAAGAACAGTTGCTGTGTTTTCTATAGTGCCTTATAAAAGTACAGGCCTAAAGAGACCAGTAATAAGCATTATGGGTTAGGAATCTTAAATTTAAAATCTAATAAATTTTTTGCTAAAGCTGGTAATGAAAATATAAACTAGCGCTGGCGTAATATTAGCCTGTATATTTTCTACCGAACTTCAAAAATTGGAATAGCCGTTAAAGCCCAACTGGTAGTTTTAAATAGACCTTCCCATACAAATTTTAGTGTCAATCAAACATTGATAGTAGGCTAATTAATTATTTAATAATTATAAATCATTGAATGACCGTAATGATGACCACCAAAGGCAAAATAACATTGTTTTTTAAAGAAACGAAATTAAAACTAAGAAGAGAAGTAGGCTAACTCCAAATAAACTTTTCTCTGATCGAATTAAGATGTAAATTTTCCACGCTATTGTGGTTTTTTTTTCTTTTCAGTTTCATAATTTGGTAATATCGGAATGACGTTCGCCGAATGCTCCGCGTGTATTTTCGTACCATTTAGATTTAGGGTTAACCCTAGCTGTTGTGGCGAGAGGTTTTATTTGGCTGTAGGATCAGTATAGTACTGACAATTACAGAAATAGAATTTCTGCAGAAAATGGTGAAGTCCCAGTGTCTGAGAGAACTACTGGTATCACAAATTAGTTCCGGCTGTGAATGTTCTGATCTCGAAACAATAGTAGAGAGGAGACCGACATAAAGTGCCACCTCCGCTGTGTAACTAATTGTGATATTAATAAACAAGGAAACAGATTTTACTTAACACTGATAAAATTGACACGTCGTTCAAATACAATTTCCTTATTTTTATTTAGTATATACACTATCTACTCTTGTGCTGAAGGGTGAATGTTGAAAAATGGAATGTAATGAATTTGTAAGTTTACATATGATTTACAAATATTTATATTTTATATATATATATAAATATTTTACACCAAGTTTTCCAATTATAGGAACAAAAAAATTTATATCAGCTGTGCTGTTAATTAATTATAATACATGGATCAGCTGTGCTGTTAATTAAGGATATAACACTTCTCAGCTATGCTATTAATTTTGTCTCTTGCTATGTTAATTCACGTTTTCTTCATTGACAGTTCTATGCTCACAATGCCGACAGAAATGGTACTAATGTGTACTCATCTCTCTTAAGTCTGTTCTTCTTTGTTTGGTTCACACCACCACCGGCAGAGTATCGTTCCTTTAGCCCACCCAAGACTGAGGGGGACCAAAGATGTAGAGTCTGGTCAACCTCTATGCTCCTGCGGAGTTCCAGGCAGCGGGATTGACTCGAACATACGACCTCAGGTTTTTAGGACACAATTAAACCTGTAACAAAGCAAAAATAGGGGCTAATTTCTGTCCTCAAGCCCACCTATTTCTAGTGTGAGTGAAATGAGCGTGTCTCCGATGTATGCATGTGGGATGAATGACAACATGGCTCAGTATGATTTAGCAATAGCGAGACAAGACAGGTGTCTACTTGCAAAACATTCTTTCTGATAAACTAATACATGGATACATTCAATAATATAGATTCAATACATGAATACATTTAATACATGAATACATCCCATAATATAAATCAATACATGAATAAATCCAATAATATGTACACCTAGGTGTGATACAACAATGTCCTTCCCCCTATACTATACCACGCCCTCTATACTAGCTGGTAACATATATCCTAACAATATTGTTATGTTCTTATGATAGGAGTATATGCGACGAGGACTGTTTGGTGATATATCAGGTTGGAGTTATAGGAGACAATAGATTGGAGTTAGATGCGACAATAGATTGAGTCCTGACAAGGACTGTTTTGGTTATATTGCAGTTGGTCTTATCTGAGACAATAGATTGAGTTATAGGAGACAATAGATTGAGTCCTAACAAGGACTGTTTTGGTTATATTGCAGGTTATAGGAGACAATAGATTGAGCCCTAACAAGGACTGTTTTGGTTATATTTGCAGTTGGTTTTATCTGAGACAATAGACTGAAGTTATAGACTGACAATAGATTGAAGTATAGGAGACAATAGGGTGAAGTATGAGTCCTATTAGTCTTCGTCTATTCAATCATAATAGGAAATACAATCATTATACTTAATTTCTCCAAGATACAATCAGTAACCTGATAGGTAGTATAAATGACACACAACAAATACCAACGGTTATCGTGAATATATTTACCCTCCTAAGATTTTAAACTGGCCAGGTTTTGACGCGACTTAGCGAAGTAGGTTGCAGGTCGATGCCCTCAGGTAAGTTGTAAATCAAAGTGACAGCTTCTTCCTCTTCAGCTCTGGCGTCAAGTTCGGGATTGCGTGGTTAGCATAAAATCCGCTTGATTATATAGTCAGGTAACTACTTGAGGAAAGCTTTCGGTTGGTTCCTGGCGGAGCAAAATGATTGGTTTCCTCCGGTTTTGTACCTGGTCTCATACAGCCTAATTTTATTCAGTTTTCATCGGCCATCTTGCGTGAACAAGATGGCCGTTAATTTATTCTGTCTCAGAGACTGGTGAACGTTGATCGTTGATTGGTTGAAGCAAATCTGTATCTCGACATAGTGATTAACAAAGTAGTGGGTTACACTTCGTTTCACGACAGCTGTAACCCTAATTATAACTCTAAATGGTACGAAAATACATGCGGAGCATTCGGCGACCGTCATTACGATATTAGGCTACCCATAATTTGTAGGCTATTGTATTATTTTTCAAATTTACATTTCTTACGCACTTTCTACAAGTTTTAGTGAAATCAAATAATATGTAGTGGTATCAGCCTTTTTTTTTTTACCAGCCGTAAATAATAAATTATGCTAAACCTTAGGGGAAAAGAAAGCATAGGCCTAAGTTATCTGACAGTTAAATCTAACTTCATCTAAACAATGTTATTGTAATATTTTTTTAAAAATGAATTACTTACCAATACTAAACTGGAAATTAATCCTAAACAATAGGCTCGACTCAAAAAAGATTTCAGTGCTGCGTAATCGTTCAAATAATCAGTAACCTCGCGCTAGCTTTAGCGAAAAATTGTGAATGAACACGCCACGCACATCCCGCGGCAATTGAAAAATAGGCAGCTTGATTTTCATTGGTTATTTTTTTTTTTTATCCACTTGGCTTAAAATCTCGCCGAATCTCATGACGCAAATTGTGTAGTGGCACAAGATTTATATGTATATTTAATAATTAGGTGAAAAAACCCGTACAGACCCGTGTACGGCCCGTACACATCTGAAAACGCAAACACCCCGTACAGATTATGGGTAAACCTTTAAGTGTGGCATGTATGTTGTCTGTCCCTCCAACTTCGTCTATATTACTACCAAGATATGTGTACGATTCTACATCCTTTAGTGGTGTTTCTTCAAGTTCAACCTTGTTATCATTTCTTGCATTTATTCTCATTATCTTCATCTTTTCCCGGTGTATTTTCAGGCCCACTTGTGACCTCTCATCAAGAATTTTCATTTTCTCTTGCATCTGATTATGGTTATGGGACAGAAGAGCCAAGTCATCTGCAAAATCCAGATCATCAAGCTGTTTAGTCAGATTCCACTGGATTCCATTTCTGTTGTGTGATGTCGATGTTTTCATAACCCACTTTACATATCGAAGAGACGGCCCACTATTCTTTATTTTAACCACCTAACTCTTACCCCTTATTACTGCATCTCAACTCTTTTTTTAAAGCCCTGTTGAACAGACGGCCCATTGTGCTTCATGTCAACAGCGTCTCTGAATTCTTTTTATTTTTTAAAAGCTATATCGAACACACATCCCACTGTAGTTCTTCTCAACCCATATATTCTACCAGGACACAACAAGCTAATCACCTGTTTGTCTTAATATTTGGTTACATGTTCACCCTGAGAGACATTGCGCTCCCTGGGAAACCTCTACACCCAATGGTAGAAGAGGTACCGACTATGAGATGAGATAAGGTATTCTACCAGGTATTTCCTTTTAATAGGAAGGATATGTAAAAGCAAGCCTACAGTGCAGTTAAGCAGTAGAAAGCTGGTTTGAATAATGCAGTTGCGAACTCAATTACTGGCCTGTTAAACATTATTTAACCAAAACTAGAAGGTTGAAATAAAGAACAAAAACATTAGGATATGCTTCCGATTTTGCTGCAATGTCTATCGATCTGGCAGCAGTAAATTACTTCAGAACCACTGCTGCAAGAATGTATGAATGCTTTACTGTAGGCTTCAGCAAGCAACTACAATTGCAGATCCATGCTTCATAAGAATCCAAAAGGAAATGACATATACAATTTACAGTCTTCATTGGCAGTGGTGCACCACTTTACATACCTGGGGTCTACCATCAGTGACAAACTCTCTCTGGACACAAATCGACATCCACATTGGCAAAGCTGCAGCCATCTTTGCCCGCCTCACAATGCTTGTTTGGGGAAACTTCAAGCTCACAATGAAGAATAAAACTGCAGTATATAATGCCTGTGTCACCAGCATGCTTCTTCTTTATGGCAGTGAGACATGGAAAGCTTATGCTAAGCAAGAAGAAAGGCCCTTTACCTTCCATCTACGGTGTCTACGCCACATCCTTGGTATTTCGTGGAAGGAAAAATGTCGAGGTGCTGTCACATGCTGGCCTTCAAAGCATGTATACACTGCTTAGACAGTGCAGACTACGCTGGCTTGGCCATGTCTGCTGCATGGACGTTGACCGCATTCGCAAAGATGTTTTTTATGGACAGCCTTATCATTCTTATGTATCGCACCTCCCTTGGACAATTCCTAGATCCGCTAGTGGCATAGTGGTAACTGATCAGGCTCCATTCTCATGAGATGCCCAAACCACTTAAATTTACATCTCTCTATATACTTGATGAAGGATATAGTTCGTACAGTTTTTCTGATTTCACCATTTCTCATTCTGTATCTCCTGGTAACATTAATGGCTTTTCTTAAGCCTCTCATTTCACATGATGTGATTGTCCTCTCCTGTGCTCTGGTCAAGGACCATCTTTGACACTCACTGCAAAGAGTTGGTAATAATATACGATTTATCAGTTGTCATTGATAACATTAATGGCTTTTCTTAAGAATGGAATAAGTGACGACTAATTCTGTTACAGGTTGCAGTGTGATGATTGCATCCAGGAAATTAGACAGACTTAACAGTGCAGCAGTTGAGGTCAGAGAATGGTTGCAGGATACCAGTTCTGGCGCCAGACTTGAGGTCATGCAGTGTAACATCAGGAATGAGGCAGAAGTATGTCTGGAATTATTTGATTGTTCTTTCATTCATTCGTTACTTTTTAACTCCCCAAGGAGCTTGGGCCTGTGACAAACTTATGCCATGTCTTCCTGTTGCATGCCGTCTGCTCAATGTCTTTCTATGTCTTCGTCATTCCGTTCATGTCTGTCTCCAGTTCTCTTCTCCATATGTTCCTTGGTCTCCCTTTACCTCTCTTACCCTGAGGATTCCAGAACAAGGACTGCCTTGTAATGCTATCAACAGGTTTTCTCAATGTGTATCCTATCCATCTCGATCATCTTCTTCTCATCTCTTGTTCCACTGGTTCTTGTCATCAGTTCCACAGTAATGATCTTGTCATACCATCATCATCATGTGACGTATTCTCTCCAGAACGTTGTCTCCATTACAGCTGCTCTGAATGCATCACGATTCTGGGCAAGTCGACCTGCATCAACCAAAGACAAGTTCAGACTCTCTGTGATGTCCTGGGTCCACCGTCGTCTAGGTCGACCCCTTCCCCTTTTTCCAGGGACCATGCCTTCCATCGCTAATTTTTCCAGACTATTATGTCTTTTTATATGACCAAAAACTTTCAGCTTTCTTATTGCGATGGTATTTAGGAGCCAATGTTCCTGTACGTTTAGTGAGTGCAGTACTTCTCTATTGGTCTTTTTTTCTGTCCAGGGTATTCTCAACATCCTTCTGTAGCATTTCATTTCGAATGATGTAACCTTTTTTGCAGCTGTTTTATTGAGTGTTCAAGTCTCACAGCCGTATGTTGCTACTGGGAATATACATGCTCTGATCAGTTGTAACTTTGTTTTTTTGTTTCTGCCTTGCCATAGGTTTTTCATCTGTATTAGTTTATGTGAGGCAATTGCAAGTCTTCTTTTAATTTCTACTGAGCTGTTGATAATTGATCCTAAATATTCGAATTCATTAACACCTCCCAGTTCTTCTTTATCAATTTCAAATTCTGGTTTGATCTTTACTTTGTCTGTTGTCAATACTATGGTCTTCTTGGTGTTTAGGTATAGATTCTGGGCCTCGCTGTGTTTTTTGGTTGACAGAATTAATTGTTCAAGTCCTTCTGGGGTGGTCGATAGGAGGACGGTGTCATCAGCATATCTGATTTCCGGGATCTTGTTACACCACTTCATTCCTGTTCTACGCAAGCACCCATTTATGAAAGTCTGTAACTTTTTTGGCTGTTATTTACGTTGATTATTCTTGCCATCACGTAATGTTGCTCATTTATTTATGTTTTAAACCCTGAGCCATAGCAACACATTTTTATATCAGGGAGCAGGGATGTAAAGGAATGCACACTGCTGTTGTCTGAATTTCATGGTTACATCTGTAGCCAAGGCCCTGGAGTACCTCCTTGTGGTGCTTCCTGGAAACAGGCAAACTTTGAGTTGCTGGGGGAATCGCGATGTGGGCCGCTGTGTGTGGCTACTTAATCTGAGTCATATGTCATTCTGTCTCTCACGGTAACATTAAGCCTTTTCCTAAGAATTCCATCTCATACACCACATCCTTGGTATTTTGTGGAAGGACAAAGTGACAAATGTCGAGGTGTTGTCACATGCTGGTCTTCAAAGCATGTATACACTGCTTAGACAGTGCAGACTACGCTGGCTTGGCCAATGACTGCCACATAAAAGATGGTCATATTCCCAAAGATATTTTCTACGGACAGCTGGCAGGTGGCAAAAGAACAGTTACGCCACCGCAGCAGAGGTTCAAAGAGGTGTCAAGGGGACATAAAGGTACTGGATATAAATCAAACAACCTGAGAGGATGAAGCTGCCGATCATACATAGTAGCGATGCTCCCAACGGCAGCACCTCAGATTTGGTGAAAAGAAGCTTTCACAACAAACAAAAGTGAAGAGAACACGACGAACGAACACCAGGGAAAAAAAGCAGCTGAGGGCTATCACCTCAGGGGCACATTACCATAGCCAGTTATGACTGAAGGGGGGCTACTACCATGACACACAACGTGATTTTCCTGTCCTCTGGCCATGTTTTAACTTAATTTAACCCAGGTACACAATCTGATTGCTGCCACAGTTAAGACATTTGGAGCACTGGATTTCCTAATCAATAACGGTGGAGGTCAGTTTGTCAGCAGAGCTGAAGACATCAGGCTGAAGGGATGGAATGCTGTGGTGGAAACAAACCTGACAGGCACTTTCCTGATGTGCAGAGAAGGTAAGCTTGGATAGCATTTGTAGAAAGTCGGTAGGGTTTCTTCTCCCATGATGTTTCCTGAACTTATTTTGATGTTTCTTCTCATGATGTTTCTTCTCATGATGGTGTAGTCTGATAGACTGTTTTCTGTCTCTCTCTTGATATTTATGTCTCTCAAAATGATATACGGAGACAGTTTCCTGTACATGTCTTGATGTTTCTTTCTCTCCTAATGACGTACTCTGATAGATTGTTTTCTGTCTCTCTCTCTTGATATTTCTGTCCCTTAAAATGATACACAGAGACATCTTCCTGTACATTCTTGATGATAGAACCCTGTCTTTTTATATTTCTTTCTCTCATGATGATGTAAAAAGGAGGTAAAGGAACCCGTTACACGCCCATTGAGGCATATTGGGAATGTGGTGCTAGGCCCATATTTTCTTGACCATCGGCACACTAGGGGTGATGTGGTCAGCATCACGCCGGCTGCCTTAACTTTCCCAGAGTTGCTCTGGTACCCAATTCATGAGGCTGGGTCGACCCCGGAGCTATTTGCGGTCTAAAAAATCCCACCTCAACTGGGGATCGAACCATGGACCACCAAGCTAGGAAGCCAGTGCACTCATGATGATGTACTCTGATAATTTCCTGCCCATCACTTGATGTACTCTGTGTCATGATGTACTATTATAGACAATTTTCCATACATCTCGCGATGTTTCTGTCTCTCATAATGACAGACAGGCAATTTATTGTCTCTCTTTTGATGTTTCTTTCTCATTTCTAGTATTGTGGATATCTTGCCTGTTTACTTTCAAACATTTATTTCATGATCAGGTTGCCAACCTAATGCACAAACATTATTAGTGCCTGTTATGACTTGCATAAGAGAACATTGGTTTAGATTCTTATTCTTCTTCTTCTTTGATGCTTAGCCGCCAACTGTCAAAACAGTCAGTGGCCATCACACCTGGTGGCATCTTGTAGGGCAGCAACAAACTGCTTCCACTTTGCTCAGTTGGCAGCCATCCTTCATGCAGTGCCTCAGCTCTGGTTCTTTGCATCCCAAACTGTCTTTGGTCGGCCTCTCTTTTGCCTTTCTCCAGGGGCCTATAGCATAGCTATTCTTGCGATGGCATTGGGGTCTCTTCTGAGGACGTGGCCAACCCGACTCCAGCGATGATGGTGTGCATATCCTCTTGATTACTCTGAGTAAGCAGTTCTTGGTTGATGATGGTATTGGGCCAAAAGATTCAGATTCGTTTTGATCCCACAAGTAAAATGTTTACACACGGATTATAAGTTTAAAACAAAATGACGCTGGCAGCATCATCATGTAACACAAATCGCTACAGAAACCACTGTTGTAATGGCACACAAATGCGTTGGTGCAGACGTCCTGTGAAGAATCCTAGCTACCATGTTGGTGCCGTGCTCGTCATGGAGCCATAAAGGGAACGATGATGTGACCGTAAGGTCTACCACGTCGTTTTAGCACTAAGGTGCTACCACTTTATTAGAGTTAGGGTAAGAATACTTTAGCAAGATTTAAACACTAAGTATTTGAACATGACTAGTTAGTTAATTAACCCTAGTCCAAACCTGGGACGGTCATTCGTTCATGGTGTACATGAAATGACGTCATTAAAGCTTGTGTAGTAGCGATACAAGTAAAGAAACGGAAGTTATTTTTTTCAAAGGGGAGATTAGGGTGAGTTGTTATTAGCACGAGATGAGCGGCGGCTGTTTTCCCATCTAGCAGGTCCCATTTATGTTTTGATTCGTATGGATTGTTGGTTTGTACACCTTTAATGAATATATTCAATGAACCAGCATGGAATGGTTAGCGAATGCAACCACTGAATAAAAGGTATTGTTTAGTTAAGACGAAGTTAGACTTACTTCTTGAACACAAGTTGGAAATTACATTGTTGACATTTGACTATCAGCAACAGAGTACTTCATTCTTACGATCACACAGCCACACACCAACACAGACGAGTCTACATCAACTACCTGGGTTTATTACACATCTCTTCTGTAACCACCATCTCTGGCGATAGCCAGTTTACAACAGAAGCACCTCATTTCTTCACCCTGTCACAAAACGACTTTACAACAGAAGTCCTACATTTTTCCTCACCCTGTCACAATGATAAAGAAACTGTAAAAATGCTTCAGACGAACATAATTTCATTTTCAATGTAGGATTCATACGTGTATTCACCCGTATTTCTTCAATCCAGCCTATAACCAGTGGATGAAAGACCATGGTGGAGCAATTGTGAACATTACCATGAATATGTGGACAGGATATCCACTTATGAGGTAGGATTGTTTACTTGTAATGGTAAGTTTCATGTACTTACTTACTTAGTCGTTCCCCTTCTACCGTGAGGTGTAGAGGTTTGGAAGAAAGAGCGCCAGACTATCCTATCGGCTGTCTTCCTCCTGGCCTGGTTCCATTCTAGTCCTCAGTCCTTCAAAGATTGTCTAATGTTGTCCTCCCAGCGGACTCTAGGTCGTCCTGGGGGTCTGGATCCCTGGCTCTTTGTTTCCCATGCTTGTCATGGTAGCCGATCTTCTCCCATTCTGCAGACATGGCCAAACCATCTGTTAAGTTATTTCCGCATGGGAGTTAAGTGTTTGAGATCCTCACACATAGGTATTTTATAGATACACTTATGAGTGTATCTAAGTTAATTGAATGTTTGATTAATTGTGCACCTCTGTGCACGATGTTTGAATGTAATGACGCAGTTGGTTGCAATGATTTGTTGCCAAAGAGCTATGATGCTTGAGCAGATCCAAAAAGTCCTTTGGTAAGGACAGACGTCTTAGACGAATATTGTTATGTGTCTTAGCCCCAAGTCATGGGAAGACACAATGAATTATATTGTGGTATCTCCCTGTGTGGAGCATATATATTAGTCAAATCTGGCTCGTTCAGGTATCGAGATAGATAATCTATTTATCCTTTGCAAGATTTGGCAGAGCTTCGGCACGTCTTGCTATGGCGTTTCGCTAGTGCGTCCAAATTCCTGCGGGGCATTCTTACGGATCGTAACGCCTTATCTTTATGGAAGTCATCCAACGTATTATACAAGTCTTGTAATGGAAACTAAGATTAGATGGACTTTTTGCCGTAGAGCTTCCGCCGCCCTTGAGATGGTGACGGTTAGTGGGATCAGTCAACATCCATCTTAATGATATGTATTAACCACGTATTTATTTCTGCATGAAAACCTTTGATGATATTGTACCTGCATATGATGTCTACGTCTTCATATAATAAACCGTTTTGGCATTGATACTCAACCATGGGTCCAGCACGTAACATTTACAAGTTGGTCAGTCTTGTGACCTATCGTTACGTTGTGTTCGTCTCGTCACCATTGGCCTATCTCTACGGCCCACAATAACATTCGCATTAGGAAGAATCCGTCGGCCACTTACAATAAGCCCGACGGTTTTCTGACATCACCCTTGTCAGCAGTGCCAGTCAACATACCACCACACACACACCTTGTAAAAATAGTAGGTAACACCATCTTAGTTCGGACAAGTTTCATATACAGTAGGATTAAATTACTTGTAGTAGTATGTTATTTATAAGGTAGGATTATGTACTTGTAATGGTAAGTTAGTTATGAGTTAGGATTATTTACGTAATTGTAAGTAACAGAAATCAGAAGAAATCTTGTCAGAGGAACAGGCTGGCTTTAGACCAAAAAGAAGTACCTCAGAACAAATCTTCAATATTAGATTACTTATCGAAAAACATCTCCAACATCAACACGATTTATACCATAACTTCATCGATTTCACAAAAGCCTTCGATCGAGTCTGGCATGAAGGCTTATGGCAAGTAATGAAAAAATTCAATTTTGATACCAACATCATAGATATCATTGAAGCACTATACAAGGACGCAAGCAGTGCTGTTTTTGCAAGCAACGACATTGGAGAATTTTTCAAAACAACTATAGGAGTTCGGCAGGGATGTATCCTGTCCCCAGTGCTCTTTAATATTTATCTAGAACATATTATGCAAGAGGCTCTCTACGATTATAAATCAACCATATCGATTGGAGGCCGACCTCTGTGCAACCTACGTTTTGCTGATGATATTGATCTGATAGCTGGATCAGAATCAGAACTTCAAGACCTTACCTCTAGACTGGAGAAAGTAACAAGAACGTATGGGATGGAAATTAATATAGAAAAAAAAGCAAGATATTGGTGAATAGCCATAAGAAACATGTTCCGACCAACATTACGTTAAATGGGCAAACGTTAGAAGAAGTTAACACCTTTAAATATCTCGGGTCCACTATATGCAGTGATGGAAGATCAATTAAAGAAATCAAGACAAGACTTGAGATGGCCTCAGCTGCCATGACAAGGTTGAATGTGATCTGGAAAAGTAACATCAGTTTTCCTGTGAAGATCAAATTATACAAATCACTTGTATTATCTATTCTCTTGTATGGGTGTGAGAGCTGGACACTCACTGCAGATACGAAGCGAAGGATTCAGGCTTTCGAGCATAAATGTTATAGAAGAATTTTGCGCATTTGCTATAAAGAGCACAAAACAAATGTCTATGTTAGAGAGAAGATAAACACCTATGCAGGCCACCAAGAACCACTTTTGTCAACAGTGAAACGTCGAAAGCTTGCCTGGTTTGGGCATGTAACTCGTCATGACTCCCTTTCGAAAACGATCCTTCAGGGAACAGTCGAAGGTAAACGGAGAAGAGGAAGGCAGAGAAAATCCTGGGCTGATAACATCAAAGAATGGGCAGGACACGGTTTTTCCACACTTGTACGCATTGCTGAGGATAGAGAGCAGTGGAGGACCCTGTCTGCTGATGCTTCCACCATGGCACCCCTACGACCCATGACGGGTTACGGGCTGAGATGATGATGATGAAGTTGCTTATGAAGTAGACCACTTTAAATACCTTGGAGCTTTCATAGCCTGGAATGGAAGCTTCAAAGAAGAGTTGGCTACCCGAAGAGCAGCAGCTGGGAGACTTTTTCAGGCCATAAATCGAGGATTCTTCAGCAAAAGACAGATTGGTAAGAGGACAATGATGGCTGTATACCGCTCCACCTATGTCCCAGTCTTGATGTGAGGATGCGAGTCATAGACAATGACTACAACCCACAAAAGCCATTCCAGATCTAAGAAATGAAGTATCTGAGGAAGGTGGTTGAAGTAACATGAAGAGACATGGTCTGCAACGAGATGATACGTCAAGGCCTAAAAACCCAACCGCTGCAAACCCAAGTAGAACCAAGATCGTTTGGCCATGTCTGCAGAATGGGAGAAGATCGGCTACTATGGCAAGCATGGGAAACTTACGAGCCAGGGATCCAGACCTCCAGGATGACCTAGCGTCCGCCGGGAGGACATCAGACAATCTTTGAAGGGCCAAGAACTAGAATGGAACCAGGCCAGGAGGAAGACAGCCAATAGGATAGTATGGCACTCTCTCTTCCAAACCTCTACACCTCATGGTAGAAGAGGAACGACTAAGTAACTAAGTTATTAAGTAGGATATCGTATTTATATATAAAAAAATACAAGATTATAAAGGTAAGTTATTTATTCTTACAAAATAAGTTTGTGTGATAAAAATATCTGCATATGAGGGTATATTCTGTTTTGTTCTCTTCTTGAATCCTTAGCCCCTGACTGAGAAAGAAGTCAGTGGCCATCACACCTAGTGGCTGTAACGAGATGGTATTTATAGTGGTTGTTGTCTTGATGACAGTCGATGATAGTTCAATAAAGAATAATGAACTCCCCGATATACCCCAGTCTCAGAAATGAGTACTGGTGTATGATAGCACAAAGGATAGTCAGACAGTAAAGACCCCTGGTCCGGTGGTAATAAGAAGATCAAGAGCCTAGAGTGTCTTCTCGTAATAACTATCTTATGCTTTAAATAACAATGAAATTCAAATTGAACTCAATAGTAACTTTATGAAATTAACAAAATCCAAGTTACAATTAAAATCAATTTATTTACAATGATTCTCTTTTCTTCTGTTCTTGGAAATGATAGAGATGCTATATGAATAGGAATTTTATATTTACACAATATCCAGAGAAATCACAGTCATATTATAGTGTTTACTTTAACTGAATTACAGTGTCTCTGCTTCTCTGACAAAACGTTAACCAGTCTTTTTCTTCATATGACTTGACTCTTCACATATAAATTGATCGAATGTTCATCTATTTCTGCACTTAACTGAGTGCTCCTTAAATGATGGTTGACAATGTTGGTGAGCTCCACACGACTGTATAGACTCGGCTGATCTTCCCATGTAGTAGGGATACCAGCACAACCAGGTAGACCAGCTGTAGTGCTCTGTGTCGCTATGCAGGATAACACTTGGGTTCTCACTTCTGGCTTATGTCTATATGTATGACCGAAACCTGAAAACAACACAAAGCCTGTGGCTAGCCTCTTTCCAAGAGTTCCCCTAGACTAATGTATGGTTGTTCAGTGTCACCAGTAATACATGTGTATGAATGCGCACATGTGTTTCTGGTTACATTGTTATTTGTACAGAGGTCTATTTGCAAACTAAAAATTCAAATGATATGATTACAATACAATGTACATTAAGGAGCCGCGGTAGCATAGTGGTTAGTGCACTGGCTTCCTAGCGCAGTGGTCTATGGTTCGATCCCCAGATGAGGCGGAAAATTTTTAGGCCACAAACGGCTCCTGGGTCGACCCAGCCCCAAATGGGTACCAGAGCTACTCTGGGAAGGTTAAGGCGGCCGGCGTGATGCCGACCACATCACCCCTCGTGTGCCGACGGTCAAGATAATATGGGCCTAACACCATATTCCCAATATGCCTCAATGGGCGTGTAACGGGTTCCTTTACAATGTACATTATATTACATCATTCATTAACATCACATTATGTTACATAGTCCTTTCTTCCATCTGCTATCTTTCCATCCAAGCAGAATGGTTCTGACATATATTGCTTAGGGTTGTCAAAAGTTTGAGAACCCTTGGCCTACTTTGTGCCCATAGAGCAGTCACATACATTTGGGGTCATTGGTACCAATGGGTTGAGAATCACTGGGATATAGTCTCCCATGCTGCCATAAACCTGTAGGGGTGTCCTTGCGGCCAGGGCTTAAGAACCACTTATTTACATGGTTGCTACTTGAGCATTACATCTATGAGTGTGTTCCAGGTTTCCCTCAACCTTGAGAACCATTGGCTGTCGGTCAGATTAATACGTTCATAACAATGGCTACTGTACTGTTGCCCATCGTTACATAGTTCTATGTAGAAGTTATAAGCAATTATATAACCTGATAGGATAATCATAGAGCAGGATACATTCATATAAACACATTAAAACAGGACAAGGATAGTTCAGAAATCAGTTCAGGATCGTTTCACAGCATGATTGTTCAATGAAGTGACATATTTACATTTATTATGCATTAACAAAATAGGTACAGTAGCCCTACTCACCCTCTGGTCTTTTTCAGAAATACTAACAGGACTACTTCTGGCAAAGGCAGGCCAGCACAAATACTCAGTGGTGAAGGAATACGTGACTAGCTCTTTCCTTTTGTCCTCTGCGTTCTTTCAGTTCGTGTGTGTCCTGTCACTGTTGTTGTTGTTTTGATGAGTTGATGGGTGGAGATCGGGCACTCAACATCTGATCATTGTTGTCTCTTCTCGTTCCATCTTGGTCTACCCTGTTCAACCTGAAAGTTGGTTATAATTGGGGTATTTAGTGTCATTTTATTTACTAATTTTGTATTCTATTTAAATAACTGTTGTCTTTTGCAGTTGCTGATTTTTATTTATATTAGTATTTGTCAATTTTATTTTCTCTTTTGTATTGTTTATAGATAACTATTGTCCTTTACTCTTGGTTTTAATTTGTATTAGTATTTGTTCTTTTTGAGTTGTTGTCCCTTTTTTTTAATACCTTGTCTTTCCTTGTCCTATGAGTAGTTATTTTTTTGTTAATGCTTTGTTAGTTCTTGCTGCTTAATTTCTATTTAGTTGGATGATTTTCCTGAAGTTCTAACCTTATATTTTTTCCTTTGTTTTATGTATATATCTTTTAAGTATTGATTGGGCATCTCTTGGGGCATCTATACTTAAAACCTTATCACCTGTTAAGTCTATATTGTGATTTCTATAGTAAGTTTTTTAATTCAAGCCTTTGTTGTTCATACTTTTTACAGTGGATCAGGTAGTGGTCTATGTCATTCTCTTCCTGACATTCTTGGCAGTGTGGTTCTTCTACCATGAAGTATGCTGCACCGAGTCGGAGACGCCACAGTTTTTTGTTCGATGGTATCTTTAATTCTTCTCTGACCTGGCATGTCCTCGTTGGTTCTTTCAGCAGTTTGAACACGTGTCTGCCTTTTCTACTTTCCTTCCATGTTGTCTTCCATTCCTCGTTTATAGTTTCCTTCACTTGGCTCTTGATCTCTGACCTTCCCAGTCCTGCTTTTATATTGTTTTTACTTGTTCTTCCCTTCTTGGCGTTCTGGTCTGCCAACTCGTTGCCAGCTATACCTATGTGTGCTGGAACCCACACTAGCCTCACACTACATCCTCTGTTCTCTAGTGATGTATTAATTGCTAGAATTTCTTCCTTTATGTCTGGCCGGCTACATTTACCTGGGTGTTCTAGTGCTTGTAGTGATGATAGTGAGTCTGTAAATATCGTAACAGCTTCTGGTGGGTTATCTTCGATTATTTCTAGACTTTTAAGAATTGCTACCATCTCTGCAGTAAAAATCGATGCCCCTTCCGTTACACTGTAGCTCTTTTTTATTCCCCATTGTGGTATTACAACTCCGGCACCTAGTTGCCCACTATCACCCTTGGATCCATCAGTGTAGACGGCCAGACTTTGTTTAGTTAGTTGCTCTATGAACTTTCTACTTATCATTTTGGCTTCCTTATCTTCTATGTTTTGTTTGATCTTTTCAGTAAGTGAGTAGTCTATGATTGGTGTTTTTAGTTCCCATGGTGGTATTTTGCTTCTGTATTTATTACTATTTTCAATTGTGTTTGATAGTTCTTTGAACTGCATTAGGTCTTCTATAGTTCTCCACCCTGTTGGATATCTATCTTTATTTAAGTGGACGTCCCATACACTTGGTTGGTTTTTGACAAATGCTTTGTGTGCTGGGTGGGTCACTTCTTGTGCTACTTTACTCCAATAATTTAATCTCAGTTCTTTCCGTCTTAGACCAAGGGGCGGTATGCCAAGAGCTACTTCTAGAGCTTCTACTGGTGTCGATATAAATGCACCTGTAATGGTTCTCATGG
Organism: Oreohelix idahoensis; assembly: GCA_024509875.1. Classification (NCBI taxonomy): domain Eukaryota; kingdom Metazoa; phylum Mollusca; class Gastropoda; order Stylommatophora; family Oreohelicidae; genus Oreohelix; species Oreohelix idahoensis. Next base: position 192,832 of record JAMPIV010010115.1, on the reverse strand, counting down.
CTGCATTTTGAATCCTGTCCAGTTTTGCTTTGTTAGAAGCTGCAGCTGAGTCATAGACTATGCTGGCATAATCCAGTTTCCCCCTGATGAAAGACTTGTAGAACATAAGCATTATTTTATTGCTGGCCCCCCCATCCATTACCTTTTACAATCCTTAGTATATTTAGGGGTCCCCTACAGCTTTCTACCAAATTGTCTATATGTTTATTATAATTTAGTTGTTTATCTAAAGTTATGCCCAGAAATCTTGTTGTTGAGGAGGTACATATTTTCTGTCCTTTAATGGTTATATTGATTTTGTTATTTTTTTTTAAATTTCCTTTGCTGAAAATCATACCTACTGTTTTGTTTACATTAATTTGGAAGCCCCAACTTTTCATCCACTCTGAAACTTTGTCTATTTGATTTTGAAGTTTTTTGTAAACATGGTCCAAGTTTTTTCCAGATCGCCAAATGGCACAGTCATCTGCAAATTGTGATACTGCATTCTTTATGTCATTAAATTCATCTGCTAAATCATTTACAGCTATAGTGAAAATTGAAGGAGAGATCACTGATCCTTGAGGAATCCCATTCTGTTGTTCATATATTTCTGACCTATCATTATTCACCTGTACAGCAAAATACCTGTCCTGTAAAAAGTTTTCTAGATACCTATAGGTTTTACCAGTAATGCCAATCTTTTTCATTTTGTAAAGAGCTCCATCTCGCCAGCATTCATCATATGCTCTAGCTACATCTAGAAAGACTGCCACTGTTTTCTCTTTCCTCTTGAACCCTAGCTTTACATCATGTTCTAATCTTACAAGCTGGTCTACTGTACTTCTGTCTGCTCTAAACCCTGACTGGTTTGGGCTATATAACTGGTTTTTTTCTAGGTAGAATTTAACTCTTTTATTCACAACAGTTTCCAGTATTTTACCTAGTTGTGATGTTAATGAGATAGGCCTATATGAACTTACATCATGGGCTTCCTTATTGGGTTTAATGGGTACTATCATAGCTACTTTCCATGCTTTTGGTATCTTTCCTAAGCTCCAGATTTTGTTATAAAGTGAAGTTATTATGTTTATAGTTCTTTTGGGTACTTTCTTAAGGATTTCATAACTAAGTATATCTTGCCCTGAGGCAGTATTAGATTTATCTTTTATTGCATTAGTTACTTCTTCCTCTGTTATATCAGCATCTAAATAGTTTGTTTCATCTATCTGGTCTGGTAGTTCTTTTAAAAACTGTATCCTAAGTCTTTCTCTTCTCTCATTTTCTTCCTGTCCAAGGCTACTTTTTGCACTGACTTTATAGAAATACTCGGCAAGGGCATTAGCTTTTTCTTTATCTGTTTCTGCTCTCTTTGGTAGTTTGATTGTTGGCATTATTGTTTTCTTATTGTTCCCTTTGATTGCCTTAAGCTTTTTCCATACTTCTCTAATTTGAGTGCTAGGTTTAAGTGACTGACAAAACTCCTTCCAGTTAGTTTCTTTGGCTTTGAATATTATTCTGTTAGATTCATTCCTAATTAGTTTATACTTATCATAGTTTTCTTCTGTTCTGTTATTTCTATATTTTTGTAAGGCCCTTTTTCTTCTCTCATGAATTTCTGCACAGCTTTTATTCCACCAGGCAACTGGTTCTTTATTCCATTGAGTTTCTCTTTTCTTATTAATGTTATTTATTGGTTTAAGGTGTTGTGGCATATTTTTATTTGGTATATACTTTATTGCTATTTTCAGAATTTCATTGGTCAGTGTTTCTGCCCACAAGTCAGTATCATCTGATTCCATGTCTTTATATTCCATCACCTCCAGCTCTGATTGGAAAGCTTCCCAGTTTGCTTTTTTATAGTTGAAGGTAGGTTTCTCTGGTTCTGGGTTTGGAATGACATTTTCATGCATGGTTATTACAATGGGCAGATGATCTGAGTTTGTGTCTTGTAACACTTCCCAATTTACATTCGCTAGGTTGTTAGTTGCTATACTTATGTCTATTGCTGAGTCTGCCCTATTAGCTTGTGGATTAATTCTAGTTGCAGATCCATCATTTAGTATTAGTAGTTCATTGTTTTCTATGAAGTCAAGTAGGCATTTTTCTGCATTATCTGCATGTTGTCCACCCCATGCAAAATGATGGGAATTAAAATCGCCTACTATGATTGTTTTGGGGCCTAGTCTGGTGCTTATGGCTAGTATTTCTTCATCTTTAATTGTGCCATCTTTAGCATATACATTTAGAATTGTTAGATTGTTTGGTTCAGCTGCTATAGTAACCTGGATACCTTCTATATTGATTGTATTAAATACTTCCCAGTCTATGATTTTAATTTTTTTGCTAACTAAGACTGCGACACCTCCTCCTCTACCTTCTTTCCTATCGTGTCTAATAGATAATAGATATAGTTGTAAGTATCTTAAAGCCCTTACAACTATATCTATTATTTGGGTTTAAATGGGTCTCTTGAAGAGCATATATATCAGTATTTCCTCCAGTCTCTGATAGTAGGGGTGCAAAATTTTTTTTAATACCCCTACAATTCCACTGGATAATTCTAAATCTTTCTAAATTGAATTTTAACATCATCTAGTATACCTTTTATTTTGGTAACTATCAAATTTGCTCTTATTCTGCATTTCCTGTACTTGTGGATCCACTATCCATCAAGTTCTCAAGAAAATCCCTATTTATACTTGTCATTATATCCCTAACTTCTTCCGCTAAGTGTGGTAAATTAACCTCAAAATGTTTTTTGATAGTTTCTTTGATAGTTTCTTCTAGGTTGCTTTTGTTTTCCTGTTGCCTTTTGTTCTTTTTGACCACTTTCCTATTTTCATCCAATGCTACATTCCCTTCTCTCCCTATGTTAATCTCCTGTTTTTCACTTTCCATTCTTTTTAGTATTATTTCACTTTCTCCTTTTTGGTCGGACAGTTTGACTAGTATCATTTCATTTTCTTCTTTGTGTCCTGTCACTTCCAACTACCCGCGTATTTATACGCTTGGTCGGCCATCTTGCGAGAATCCGTGACTCCGCGCTGATTGGCTATGCCTTCAAGCAACTTCGGTCGAAAATATTTCTCGTATTTCACTTCGGGTAGGTGATCTGTGTTACTTTTAAAACCGATAACTAGTCGTTCTTATTCCTTACTAAAGCTATTGCCTCTGAGGATATCCCGTTTTACTCGGACGACATGCGGCTTTCCTTCCATATCAGTCTTACTAAGATCTGTCTGTCTTTCCTTTTTCTATGAATTTTAAAACCGCACTTTTCATCATTTTCCGAACTGTTTGACCCACTTGGGTGATCATATCCCCATAACTATAAAAGACATTGTCTTCTTGGCTATACCCACACCTGGGTCTACTCTTCCTCTATGACTCAGTGAAGTAGAATTGCTGTCGGTCAGTCCGTTGATTTTTAATGAATTTTTTACTGCGCGGTCCTAACACAGATTTTTCTCCCTACCATCTTGCCAACGTAAATAATGCCTCTGGTATTGTTACACTTTGCCACAGTGGCGTCTAGTAGGGCAGCAGCAAACTGTCCCCATTTTGCTCTATCGGTGGCGATCCTTTTTTTTGTTATATTGTCTAACTAGGGCTGCTGAGCTTGTCACTCTTTGACACCTAATACCAAGTTGATTTCCTTGGTAACATCTACAGCATTGTTCAAGAATTTTCCTGTGGCTTTTCTGCCATTCTGCAACTTGTTGAGTTGGAGTTGTGAGATGCAGTTTCTTTCCTGGGTCTTTTATCCTGGCTCTGCATGCACTTAAAGGATCCTCACATCTGGTTTTAAGCACACAACCCATCCATAAAAATACAAATTATGGCAGCCCAAAACAGCTTATGTGAACTGCGCAGTTCCACATAATGCATACTGTGCGTTCCCCGCCATTCAAGGGGCTCTTCAAATATGCAGGGCTGAAATGCTGTACTCTGATTCTGGGCTCCCCCAAGGAATCGTCATGTCCTGCCACTTCTCAGTTCTCCTCATTTGTCATTCATCCATTGGTGGATTCTCATGCATGTGGTTGACCAGGTAAAAGCTGGAACTAAGTCTGGGTATCGAGTGATTCCACTAATCTTGGTGTGCATTGCTGGGTTTTCAACATGTTGAACCACAGTAGGATTTGTGACACTGGACCGTTGTGGTGTGTATAATCGATCTCTAAGCTTTGACTAGGCAACTTGAGAACTCTGAGAGGTTGCCTATTTCCAGGATGCACTGTGTGGAGATTCCCCAGACTCTTCGTTAGTGATCTAACCCTGAAATTTACACACGAGCAATGTGAATTCCCTTGCATCCCTTATTATCATTATCTTCTTCTTCTTCTTTCCACACTCTCAGATGTCTACTTGAATATTTTCAAAGAAAGCCGCGGTCAGCTTGAGGCTGTTTGTATCTCCATAGTTTTTCCAGGAATGGTACTGGTGATGGGCACATGTGCTTTCTCTGTTGCTCATAAGTCGGGCATCTTTGAAGTAGATGTTGAGCAGTCATTTTATCGGTAACACAGTTATTGTTTAAAAGTTTATTGTTTAAAAGTTTATTGTTTAAAAGTTTATTGTTTAAAAGTTGGGTGTTTATTTTTGTTTTAAAAGTATCTGCTAACAAGAATATTTTTTTTATCATAAATAAGTGTGTCATTTGGTGGGATAAAAATATCTATTTATAAAAGGGGCTTATTTATTCTTATAACATGGTATTCACTTGTACCGCAGCATTATCCACTTAAGAGGGTAAAATATCCACATAAGAAGATGAAAATATCTACTTAAGCAAGGGAAAATATCCACTTATGCGGGTTAAAATATCCACTTAAGAGAGTAAAAATATCTACTTAAGAGGGTTAAAATATCCACTTAAGGTTAAAGTATCTACTTAAGAGGGTTAAAATATCTATTTAAGGTTAAAATATCTACTAATGAGGTTAAAATATCTACTAATGAGAGTAAAATATCCAATTAAGAGGAAAAAAATATCCAACTAAGAAGGTGAAATATCCACTTAAGAGGGTAAAAATATCCACATGAGATATTATCTCTTTTAGTCACTGAGGACCAGCTGATGTTTTGATTTTGTTTTTATAGTCATTCAGGAGCAGCTAGGGCTGGTGTGGACAACTTGACTAAATCCTTGGCTCTGGAATGGGTGCACAACAAAGTCCGGGTCAACAGTGTTGCTCCGGTAATTTTATGTGAGAGATTAGATTTATAAATATATGTGTGTAAATTTAGAGTAAAAAGTGAAAAATAGTATTGGAATCACTGTGACAAATAAGAAATTTCTAGAAACATGGAACATTTAAGGGTCGCTCTTGGTTAGCCTCCCTTCAGTTAGCATAGGAGCATAGGTCTTTAGCAAACTTGTGCTAAGTCTTCCTGTCGCATGCCGTCAGCTTAAGGTCTTTTTATATTTTCCTATTCATTGTTATTTCTGCCGCCAGTTCACTTCTGCATGTGTTATTTTGGTCTGCCCGTACTTCTCCTTTCATTGGGACTAATGTTATTGTTAATCAGAATCGACCTCACTGCACTCCGGGCAAACCCATAGGTGCTCAGTCTCCCTCAACAAATGTCGAAGAGTATGAATGCTAATTGTACCTGTAGCACGCTGGTTGTACCTACGACTGCTGCATCCACTCACGTCCATTTCTTCTAGTCTAACGTTTTGATGCCAAACTCAGACAGCCTCAGTCTTGTTGATTCATCCATTGCAGTGTCATTATCTAAGAGGTGATCATTAATAGCCTAAAGTATCTCTCCCTTATCCATGTCCAGTGTCCCCACTGTGGGTGCTCTCAAGGCCAGTCTGTCAGCTCTCTCATTGCCACGTACACCTGCATGACCAGGACAGTAGATCCACACCAGTTTTTGAAGACTTGAGCATAAGGAAAGTTAATGTTCGTCCCCAGTCCTGTTGGTTGAAAGGTCGCTACTTTTGCTGTGTAGATGTTAAACAGCACTGGTGATAGTGGAGAACCCTGGGGTAGTCCTGGGGCAAATGCGCATTGGTTCTGATGTCCAAGTTCCCAAGCGAAATGCAACTGATCTCTCCATTAAGGCAGCAGCTATCCACCTTGTTATCCAAGGGTTTACACCACGTGCCATTATGCATTTGGGATTACATCCCAGGATGTCACTCCTGTAGTCTTCCATTTCTGCCGCCAGTTCTCTTCTCCGTGTGTGTTTTGGTCTGCCTCTTCTTCTCCTACCATTGGGATTAAGTCCCAGGATGTTATTCTTGTAGTCTTCCATTTCTGCTGCCACCTGTGCAGTTTTCTCTTCTTTGTTTTATGCTCAAGCATTTTAGGAGCCAAATCTGGAGAATTTTCCTAGAAAGAAAAAGGCAATGCAGACTCCATTTAGCTTTCTCTGGGTTTTGTCATAGGGTTCGTCCACATATGACGTCACACAGTGATTTTAAAAAAAAGGGGGGGGGGGGGGGGGGTTTCAAAATTTTGTGACGTTATGTGATGAGAGGGGGAGGTGGGGTTTGGAAAAAATGGGACATCACACAAAAATATAAGTCATACTCGCTTCTTACATAAATTATGTTTCTACTTTTATCAGCAATAGTTAACTGTTATCTGCAAAAGTTAACCTTTACCCGCAAAAGACAACAAATCCCTTGTGGATGACTGATATCCTCATTTTATATTCGTCTCTTAGGCGTCCCTTCCTGTCACAAACTTGTCCCCACCCACCAATGTTGCTGTCTTGAAATTATGTAAAAGCCATGTGCTTCTGGCTTGTGCATTAAACTGTGCGGAGCTTAGTATAGCATGCATCTTTTTTCCCTACTAAATTTGCAGTTACTATTTAAATATTAAATATAAAACACTAGTAGAGTGTAAAAAAAAAATATACATATGTTTTATTGTTATTATTTTGTTAAGAAAGAAAACATCAGATTAAGTTGGGAGAACAGGTCCTGGAGCAGGTCGACCACTTTAAATATCTCGGAGCTATTATAGACCGAAAGGGGGGCATCAAAGAAGAGTTGGCCACTCGAAAAGCAGCGGCTGGGAGACTTAATCAGGCCATAAATCGAGGATTCCTCAGCAAGAAAGAGGTTGGTAAGAAAACGAAGATGGCTGTATACCGCTCCACCTATGTCCCAGTCTTGACATATGGATGCGAGTCATGGGCAATGACTACAACCCACAAAAGCCAGATTCAAACCTCAGAAATGAGGTATCTGAGGAAGGTGGTTGAAGTAACAAGAAGAGACATGGTCCGCAACCAGACGATACGTGAAGGCCTAAAATCCCACCCCCTGCAGACCCAAGTAGAACAGTCCCAACTAAGATGGTTTGGCCATGTCTGCAGAATGGGAGAAGATCAGCTACCACGGCAAGCATTGGAAACTAAGAACCAGACCTCCAGGACGACCCAGAGTCCGCTGGGAGGACAACATTAGACAATCTTTGAAGGACCGAGGACTAGAATGGAACCAGGCCAGGAAGAAGACAGCCGATAGGATAGTCTGGCGCTCTCTCTTCCAAACCTCTACACCTCACGGTAGAAGAGGAACGACTAAGTAAGTAAGTTATTATTTTGTTGCTGTTTGATTGTTTCCCATTGACACAGATGAGAATAAATTACATCCCTTGAAACAAAAAAAAAGCACCAACATAATTTTGTTTTCAAAACTTTACAAAAGTGGGTAAAATAACTTCATTCAGAATCAACAAAATGAGTTCCCCAGTCTTCTAAATGTGCAGCAGATGCTGAAAGGTTAAGACATTACCTTTAGTTCTTTCCCCGTCATCGTTTTGACGGGTTTATTTACTATTAATATTCTCAGTTGAAATGTCGGCTAGATTAAAAAAAAAAAACAGCAGGTTATCAAAATCGCGACAACACTCTGATGAGATCAAATAAGTGGATGGCGATCAAAAGAAGTCACATTCAACACAAGAATCAGAGTCAATTCAAATGTCAAGTCAGTCTTATTGTATTTCTCTGAATACAGATAACAACGAAACCAACAACCAAAAAGCTTCAGACTTTCGCAAATGGGTAAAAAAGGTAGGGTCATAGCAGATACTACTATAGGGGAGTGAAGTGTTAGAGACGTCAAAATACTAACCACTTTTCCTTTTCGTTACTTTTGCATTTCCGGACCCAAGATCTGAGTCAGATATCCATTTACAGATGATAGACTAGTGTGACGCCACTGGGGTTCCAACCCGTTACCTTTGCCACGAGAGGCCTGTGCTCTGACCAAAGACGCTCTCATAAATAGGGGGGGCTTGCCTAAAATAGAAGGATTGTAGTGAAATGACAAGATCACTAATGTGGAATTTATGACACAAACCAGACAAGTGCCAGATAGGACACCATGAACAACCCTGCTGATAAGTTTACCAGGCAGTCTTTGTTCTGGAAACCCCAGAGGCAGTGGAAGACCAGGGAACACATAGAGAAAACAACTGGTGACAGACATGAAAGGGATGAAGAATATATGGGAAGACCTGTAGCATAAGCTCTTTAGGTAGGTGAAAGATGTTAATGATGATGACGACTGTCACGAGAGGTTCAGATAGTATAGAATGTAATAAGGTATCCTGGATATAAAGGTGTATCAGATGATACCAGGATAGTGCCAGATAAGAGTCTGGTCTTATCAGTAATACCCCTTTCTCTGAAAAATAGTAAAGGTGTATAGACAACAAAGGTAGGGTCAAGCTGTATAAGTTCCCAGAGAAGATGGTAATGTAGTACTCTGAGTCCTTATGGGCTACCTCTCCAGATCCTCCTCTGTTAAAATGGTACTTATTATTAATATTTTTAACTCTGCTAGGGGTAATTATTTAATTAAATTTACCAACAATGAATAAAACTTAACTTAAAGAATTTAAAGTAAGTCTGCTGGTAAATATTTACAATTTATTTGTACATTTACTCTTTTCTGTTTGAAAAGTTTTAAAAGAACTCATGTTACAAAAGTAAATAAATAATAAAAATGTTTAACAAAGTCTTTCACTGTATTAAGATGTCTATCAATATGGAGACAGTCTTGCTTGGTGGATCTGTCCCTGAATAATTACTAGTGTTATTCTCACAGTCTAATTGAAGAGCTATACTGCTAAGTTCATCACAAACTGGTTTGATTTTAGTTTTGGTGATCAAGAATATGCTACACAGTTGCCTTTGTGGGCAACTTATCTGAGTCACTGAAGATGGCTCCCTCTGATACTGGAGAGAATTGTCGGATGAAATTCTTCCAACTGGTATACTCGCGATGTCTGGCCCTCTAACATAGACCGGCTTTGCATCCGTCATAACCTCAGTAATAGATGCCTCTTAAATTTTTTGTAGATTACAGGATAAAACCCTCAGGCATACACACAGACGAGCCGTTAATGGTTGGTTAAGATCTGCTTTCAGGTACAGAAGGCAAAACACTTGCACTAACACAGGCTTTCTTTTGCTGCTCGCTGTCAATTCAAATATTGTGACTGACCTATTCTATTAGGCATGCACTATTTATAGAGTGACCTCGCCCGTCTGAGGTGGTTTTCCCTACTAATGTGTTTCAAGGTCCGCAAATATTGGTAAAATTTGCCTATTGTTCAAATCAGGAAAACTACTTTTTTTATTATCTCCGTTATTCCTGGAGCGATTTTATTCATCCAAAGCTTAAATTATACCCTGAATTATTCTTTATATATCTATCTTATAATCTTTTAGTCTCATAAGTGCATTTTATTCTATGCATAATTTAAACAGCTAAATTAAGGACTAACCTGAAGCTTCAAATGCATTCAACCAGAGGTTTCTCCCGTCCTATATTAGTATTTATAAAAGTTATTGTACCTACGGGTAGAGCAACATTCCCAGTATCGTTTTGTATACTTCTTCCATGTGGTACTTCTTTCATACTGATGTAGTAAATTGTCTTCCGATACTAGGTTGCACAGATTGGACTTCCATTTTATTATCCAAGGCTGTAGTAAACACTGCATAACGGAGCGTTCTGATTAGACTGGGTATCTTGCAGTTCTTACAATGTATGGCACGCGGTGTGGTCAGAGTTACTTAGAATTCGTGTTGTGATACAGACGTCACTTCACACAATGACTACCGTAAAATCTCGCGTATAATATGCACTCGTGTATAATACGCATGCTTGATTTAGCCCAAAATTTTCTGGTAAAATGGAAATTCGTGTATAATACGCACCATAATTTTTCAAGATTTTATTTTATGAAACATTTGTTAAAAAACAAAGTAAAATAACAAACAGAAATAGGTACGCAACACCTAAATTGTAGGTACTTTGGACTTCCTCATCATCACTCTCACTAGAAAGAAGCTCATCTAGTGTTGTCGAGTCAATGCCATTATTGGTGCCATCATAATAAATATCGCCATCATCTTCATCCGATGACACCTGTTCTTTCTCCCACAAAACGTCGTCCTCGCTGCTGTCAAGTTTATTTGAAATACAACATTTGAGGAAGCCTTGTTGAATTATAGTCTTATCTAATTCCTTCCAAGCAGCAAGTATCCACTCTGCGACATCTGTGAGAGTCGGTTGACGCATACGGCCACCAGCAGTACATGTGTGATTACCGTTGCTTAACCATGCATTCCATTTACGACGGATAACATCTTTCATCGGCTTATTAACAGCGACGTCTAAAGGCTGCAACAGACGGGTCATGCCGCATGGAATTATAACCAGATCAGATTTGATTTTCATCATTTTCTTCTGGATAGAAGGCATCCGATGACATCGAAACAAGTCGAGCACCAACATGGAAGATTGTTTTCGGAGACCACCTGGACATGTTGCCCAAACACATTTTAACCAGTCAATGGTTAGTGCTTCATCCATCCATCCTTTAGCATGAACACGGATGTGTACACCTTTCGGAAATTGTACTCCTTTTGGTAGAGTCTTTCTCTTAAAAATTATGAAAGGCGGCAACTTTCCTCCATCTGCAGTACACGCAAACATAACGGTGAAGTGAGACTTCTCGTGTCCAGTTGTATGTATAGACACAGTTTTTATGCCTTTCGCGTACGGTCCTGTCATAGAGCATATAGAAAATCAGAGGCGTTTGATTGGCGTTTCCAATCTGTGCAAGGTCATAGATATGTTCTTTTTTCAATTTGATTAAGAACTTTTGGAACTCCAGAAGCTTTTTTTCGTGGTCGTCTGGAAGATGCTGCGCGATAGTAGTTCTTTGACGAATGGAAAGACCATGTCGCTTCATAAAACGAACTGCCCATCCATATGACGCTTTAAACGCTGTTGTGCCTGTACGAGATTTTTTTAAGTTCCAGAGCTTTATGTCGGATTTCAATGCATGAAACACCGATGCCTTGTTGCCTTCTATCCACTTCCCACTCCAATAATGTTTTTTCTAGGTCTGGAAGATCTGGTGGTGACCTACGATTCACCTTTTTCTTACTAGGCAGCACATGCAGCGCCTCTTTGTTTTTTCGCCATAATCGAATGTTGCACTCGTTAATGGAAAAATGTTGACTTGCTGCCCGATTGCCGTTAGATTCTGCATATTTTACCACTAATAGCTTTTCTGCTGCAGTATAAGATTTTCTCGAATTCATTTTTAGGGCTCAAAATAATAAAATGACAAACTTCACAACCAAGCTTAATATCAAAACAGATTGAAGATCAAGAGTGCGAAATGTGTTTTGCAACAATGTCTGACACATAAGAAAACACATGGCACATTCAATTTCACACCATTTTCGCTGTCAAATTGTGAACAAAACTTGACACTTTCAAATGTTGGTTACTTTCGATATCGAAAATGACGTATTTTTTAGTACTCGCGTATAATATGCACCCGAGTTTTAGCGGGCAAAAATGAGTAAAAATTGTGCGTATTATACGCGAGATTTTAGGGTAGGTAACTAATTTACATTTGATTACGTTGTTGCTATTCAATATTACCCAAAAAATATTTATTAAAATTAAAAGGGGGGATAAGAGATTTAAGATGTAGCGTAAGAAAGGGTCTGGACTTTTGTGAGAAAATGTGTGTGTGTGTGGGGGGGGGGGGGGGGGGGGGGGGGGGGTAGCGAGACATCATATGTGGATGACCCCTTAAGCCTCCTTCTCAGAGTACCTTCTGTCGTGAATGGCTGATTATTTTCTTTAGTTGACGCATCCATATCATTGTGAATGTTTTTGTGGCTTAACTCTTCTATAGGATGGGGTGGAGCTGGCCCCAGGCTCCGCCCTCCTTAATCACTTTATTTGCTGCCCTTTCGAGCCCTTGCAACTCATGGGTGTAATTTTTATATAAAGACAAAGATCATCTGTAAAAAATTTTCCGGCAGATACAGTGTCGTGAAATATTCTAATCCACATATATAAAGTATCAGGTAAATATAAAGCCTAACAAATACATTTAATAAAGGAAGAAGAATGGTAAAGAACAGTGCTGTCACAATGACAGTACTCGAAATCCCCTTTGTTTTATGCTTCGTCTGCAAATTGTAACGTTTCCACGTTAAATATAAGCCACTGCATAAATACAAGCGTTTCCACAACACATTAAAACGGGTATTGCATTTCTAAGAAAAACATTGAGAGGCACACTGCGTAATGACCTAAATTAATCCTAACATTAATTATACTACGTTACCAAAACGAACGAACAGATGGACTCAAATAGAAAGAGAGAGGGGCGAATGAAAGCAAGGACACATGCAACACTAAACTCGCGTCGCGCGATACACAATTACTACTGTCACGCGTGTAAGGCCACATGCACTAACTTTTTTTTCAGACGGACAGTGATAAAAACACTAACCTTCCCAGAGTTAGGTTTTAAAAACCTGGAAAACGCTTATTAGAAAAGATGACATTAGATGGGTTTACGTTTGAAAACATTACAGTACCCAGACAGCACATCTTCGAAACAGGAGGTAGAAGAAATTGCATATTTTGAACGCAGCCACTTAGCTCTTTTAAATTTGTATATTTGGGTTCCTTAGGGCTTGCTGACAAAGAATATGTAAAACGTTACGCAAATAGTCTAGGAATTACCAAATTATAACCAAAATAAAATAGTGGGGGTGCCTGACAGCCTGAAATCATTTCTGCTCATAAAATTTTTTTATAACGTGTTTGAAAAAACCTTACGTTACGGAAATAGCCTACCATGTTAACTCCAAATTGATTGGAGCGCAACAAATATAAGACTAAACACGATTGGTCGGGCTATAAATACTATCTTGTGTTGTTATGGGAAACGAATAGAAGGGGTACTTTTTTGAAAAGATGTGTGGACGTGGTTTCATTGGGTAGAGCTGCGAATATACTTGATTCAGAGCGTCTGTTCATTGCCACATCTTGTAATAAACCTACTAAGAAGCAGTACGTTGAGCACCAGTGTATATTTGTTATAAAATAAAGCCTGGGACATCGGCAGATCGGAGTTGTGCTATATTCATTGCCAGTCAACGAAACTGTTTATTATTCTATGAATTGTGGTAAGCTTGAAATATTCAATATCTTTTAATGAAAATTGAATGTAAATTGTTAATTTATGCCTGTATATATGTGTAGTTCAGTAGCGAACATGATGTAAAGCCTATAATGCTCCAGCCTGAACAGAAGGTGTCGGAGGAAAGTAAAACTGCATGGAATGGCCAAACAGTACACTGACACCTAGATTATTGATTAGACAGAAATAATGCTGGAATTGCAGAGGCGTAGTAACCATTAGGGAGGGAAATACTGGTATAAAATATTTCAGATGAAGCTGACAGTTGGCCTAACGCTCTGAACTCAATGTTTGTGATGTATTGTGCTCAGTGTAGAAAGAGAGTATAAATTAGTTATGACGTAGAAGGTACATCCTTCTTGTTTTCAGGGACAGTGGTCTTAAAGTTATTGAGCAGCACCTGGTCAGAGCTTTGCTGAAGCCAGAGGTGGACAGCATACTCCTTGGTCCATATAGCAACCAGTGGGGTGGCTCCAGAACTCATCGAGCAGAGGAGCCTTTTTCTGCAGTCATCACGCAAGATAAGAGAGTGTGGCCATGGAGCTCAACATTATGTACCCCCATCTTAAAATGACAGTGTAAAATACAATTAAGAGGGGAAATTAATTGTTTTAATATCAGGAACTGAGAACATCTCCAATACTAGTTCCAATAAAGACAAACTATTGAAGTCATGATGACAAATACCAACAGAGCTTGAACAAAACAAAACCAGTATTACCTCATATTACTACTACACCACTGACACACATAGGATACTATTAAAAATACATGTCACTACAAGATTCATATTGAGAAATTCTGTACATATAACTTGTAATTAAAATTGATTGTGATTCCTGGTTCCATTTGTATTTGAATCAGGACACATATTCATTCATGACAGCACTGAATACATATTGTTATTTGAAAAGTTATCAGTGACTCCTTTAAGATATCCTCGTAGAGTGTTTTATGTATGTGAGTGTCACAGTGTTGTCAAGTGTGGTGGAATAAATTAAATTGTTTATCTGTCTGTTGTTGTTATGACTTACACTTCATCATACACATACCCTAGACATATAACGTAGTCATCACACTATTCCAGAATAATTCTGACTGAGGTATACATATGTGGAAGCAAGTAAGGTTATCTATAATACACTACTCTTATTAAATATAGATACCTTCACAGCTGATCTCAGTCAGTACACTAAGTCCCCTATAAATATTTATAACATCCCACTTTACCACATACAGATCATTTGACGTTACGTTTTTGAAACATTCTCACATTATATTGTTATTTTGTTGTTGTTGACAGGGTAGCTCCATTTACTCGGAGACAGCGGCTGCCAATTATGGAGACATGAAAATTTTTGACCAAGCTATACCCAGCATTCCAATGAAAAGACTGGGTTCTGTGGAAGAGGTATTAAAAAATCATAAATCTTCCTGCAACCTTTTCATGAAATGTAACTCATTAGCTCAGCTAAACACAACTAAACTCAGCTAAACACAGCTAAACTCAGCTAAACTCAACTGATTTCTTTAGATTGACTGCCAGTGCTGCCCATTCCTGTCCATTTTGAGGTCATTAACGAATTATATTGGGATTGAAATTTAAGGTAAGGATAGTTAAAATTTCAAGATAGAAAAAGAAAGTTGATTAAAGCAGAGATGTTGAGATCTGAAAGTGCTGCACAGAAAAGACAGAAATAATGTAACATTTTATCCAAAATCCTTTGGGTCATCTTTGTTTTGGAAACAGGATTTTTTTCGATTTCCAGCTGTCGCCTTAATCGCATTCAAGAAATAGCCCAACTGCATTTTAGAAATAGCTTAAAATGCATTTAAAAATTAGACCAAAGTCGTTAAAATGAGCAAAAATAGCCCAAATTGTGGTAGCCTAAAGTCATCCAAAGACACTTTATATTTTCAGAATATTTCAGGTGTTCGGATACAAGGTTATTGACCTGTACAGGCAAATAATTGTACTGGCTTGCTCACTTATTGGCACTGGCATGCTCACTTATTGGCACTGGCTTGCTCACGTATTTTTACTGGCTTGCTCACGTATTTTTACTGGCTTGCTCACGTATTTGTACTGGCTTGGTCACATATTTGTACTGGCTTGCTCACGTATTTGTACTGGCTTGGTCACATATTTGTACTGGCTTGCTCACGTATTTGTATTGGCTTGCTCACATATTTGTACTGGTTTGCTCACGTATTTTTACTGGCTTGCTTATGTATTTGTACTGGCTTGGTCACATATTTGTACTGGCTTGCTCACCTGTGTTAACATGGCCCAAAAAGGGAAGCAAAGAATAGCAGCACTAACCTACCAAGCAAGTTGTAAAAGGAGACTAGGGAAGCTTGGGTATGGGGCTAGCTACCCTACCCTATAGAAACTTCAAGCCACAAAAAACTTACACAACAATATGGACAAGCCAACTAATATAAATAATTCAACTCGGCCATGAAACAGTTAAGGTGCTCTGGAAAAAAGGCTCATGACGCAACCCAGAGAAAGCTGGAAGAAGTTGCTGAGTTGTCTTTTTGTCTTCTAGGAAAACGACCAGTTTTGGCACCTGGAGTAACACATGGAAAAGAGAATTGGAGACAGAATGGAAAGACCTTGAGCTGATGACACGGGACAGGAAGACTTGGCATGTGCTTTCTGAAGGTCTTTGCTTCTCGGGGAGCTGAAGGGTGGTGATAATGATGGTTATGATGATGATGGTGATTATGATGATGTTGATGTTTGTGGTGATGATGATGGTTATGATGATGATGGTGATTATGATTGTGATTATTATGATAATGATGGTTATGATGATGATTATGATTATGGTGATTATGATGATGATGGTTATGATGGCTGTGGTGATGATTATGGTTATGATGATGATGGTTGTGGTGATGATGATGGTTGTGGTGATGATGGTTATGGTGATGATGGTTGTGGTGATGATGGTTGTGGTTATGATGATGATCATGGTTGTGGTGATGATTCTGATGATGATGGTTGTGGTGATGATGATGGTTGTGGTTATGATGATGATGATTCTGATGATGATGGTTGTGGTGATGATGGTTATGCTGATGATTCTGATGATGATGATGGTTCTGATGATGATGGTTGTGGTGATGATGATGGTTGTGGTTATGATGATGGTTATGATGATGATGATGGTTGTGGTAATGAGGACGGTTGTGATGATGATGATTGTTGTGGTGATGATGATGGTTATAATGATGATAATGGTTGTGGTGATGATAATGGTTGTGATGATGATGATGATGGTTGTAGTGATGATGATGGTTATGATGATGGTTGTGGCGATGATCATGGTTATGATGATGATTACGATGATGATGATGGTTGTGGTGATGATCATGATAATGATGGTTATGGTGATGATGATGGTTGTGGTGATGGTTGTTTTATGATGATGATGATGGTTGTGGTGATGATGATGGAGGTTATGATGATGATGATGGTTGTGGTGTTTGTGGTGATGGTTGGGGTGATGACGGTGGTTGTGGTGATGATGATTATGATGGTGATGATCGTGGTGGTAGTGGGGATGATGATTGTTGTTGTGGTGATGATGATGGTTGTGATGATGATGGTGGTTGTGGTGATGGTGATAGTTGTGATGATAATTGTGGTGATGATGATGGTGGTTATGGTGATGGCGATGGTTGTGGTGATGATGATGGTTGTGGTGATAGTAATGATGGTTATGATGATAATGATGGCAGTCATGGTGATGATTGTGATGATGATGGTGATGATGATTATGATGATGTTCACTTGGTTGTAACTGACATGTTGGCTTGTATGTACACGTCTGTAACCGTTTATGCAAAATCCTTGGGGACAGTTGTTTTCATATTTTTTTTTTTTATTCGAAAAGTAGAGCCCAAAATAGCCCAGATTCACGCAAAATATTCCAAGTTGCTCACTGCATTTGAAAAATAGCCAAAAATCACACAGAAAGAAGCCCAAAGATACTCTTGATTTTCTGAATATTTCAGTTTTCCGGTGTTCTGATAAAAGGTTACAGACCTTTACTGATATGTTTGCTTGTTTGTACTGGCATGTTTACTTGTTTGTACTGGCATGTTCACTTGTTTGTACTGGCATGTTCACTTGTTTGTACTGGCATGTTTGCTTTTTTGTATTCTCAGGTTTCTGCTGCCGTTTGCTACCTTCTCTCACCAGCGGCCGCGTTTGTTACAGGGGAGTCAATAAAAGTGGATGGTGGTCAAAGCTCATACACTACCCCAACCTATGAAGTGCCAGGTAACTATACGGCTACAGATGCCAAAATAGAATTTTGTTTGATCATTGTCACATCAAAGACAGGAGCTGCGAAGATTAACGGATCACAGATCCACTTAACATACTTTTTTGAATGCTCTTTAAATATGCTTTTATCTCAGCATGCTCCGGGGTTCATGTTGACAGCAATGTACAGGTATTCCGTATGAGCACACACATTTCTGAATCATCAAATCTAAGAATGGGTTATAACAGCTCCAGAATGTATTGGCATCACCAAGACAGACATCGCAGATAGAAGAATTGAAATGGTATGAGAAGGTCACCAATGTGGAACTGATGACAAGAACTAGACAAGTGCCGGTGGAGCAAGAGATGAGAAGCAGACGCTGGTAATAGACTGGACACACGTTGAGGAAACTATTTAAAAGCCTTACTTGGCAGTCCTTGTTCTGGCATCCCCAGGACATGAGAAGTAGAAGCAGACGTGAGAACACGTGGAGAAGAGAGCTGGAGACAGAAATAACGGAGATAAGGACGACATGGAAAGACCTTGAGCTGATGGCACGCGACAGGAAAACTTGACATGGGTTTGATGGAGACCTATGCTCCTTGGGGAGCTAAAGGGTATTTATTGAAGACAGATCACATGGTATGTACACAGCCGTTGAATAAACATTACATCTCCTTCATACCCAGGAACACATCCCTCTCCATTCATAAACTAGCCTGAACACTCCTCTGGTGCATAAAAGCAAAATTGCACACCTCTGGGTGAAATTCGAAAATCCCACTTATGTCATGCAACAAATGTCAATGGCATTAACTCTTTGACTCCATAATTATTTTCCACCCTGTGCCATAATTTTTTTTGAAGAATTCTAAACGGTGAAGTTTACTGTCTTTTAGTGTAAATTTTATGTTAATCTTTTTTGTGAACATGTACTTATTATATACCAAACTGTAGGGAAATGGATAGAGAATTGTAATATGTAGAATTGTAGGGCCGAAACACTTGTCGGACGGGGGGACTTCTTCTAATGATCAGATTGCTTCCTGTTGTATCGCTCTGTAAAGAGTTTCCTATCATCATAAAGTCTTTGGCAGTATTAACACAAGTGTGTCTGGTATACTTAAAACATTTTGCATGTAAGATTGAAAAACACTAAAAAGTTAACTGTAGAATACGATCTTACCAAAGACAAATTACTGTTGTAGACAATAAAACTTTCTTTTTAGTCTTCAAACATCAAGTTAATCCATATACAAAGTAAAAAAAAAACATTGCTTATGTCCACAATTAGTACATTTAGTGTTATTCACACCAGTTTTTACTGTGGTCCCTTGTAAGAAAAAAATAAATTATGCAATCGTGCATTACGTAATTTTCAAACAAATAAAGAAGAATAACGCAATATAAAAACTTTTTTACTCTTGTTTAATGTTTTAATAGTATCCCTAGCTTCATCTTCTACCTAGGACTAGTGATTAGATGTTACGGTAGGTCTAGTTTTGTTGCTTTTTGATCGGCCAGAATTAGACTACGCCCACTCATTAACTAAATCTAATGTGTCTAGCTTTTCTACATTGATTCCGTATTTTGACAACAAACTGTGACTACCAAACAATCATCATCAATGTCAGCAATGTTCCAAAGTAGTTTGACACAATTATTTGCTTAGGAGACTTGTCATAACCCTCCACTCCCAAAGGAGCATAGGCCTTCAACAAACACATGCCAAGTCCTCCTGTCACGTGCCATCATCTCAAGTTCTTTCCATGTTCTCCTCATCATTTTCACCTCTGTTTCCAACTCTCTTCTCCATGTACTTCTTGGTCTTCCTCTGCCTCTCTTGCCCTGGGGGTTCCAGAACAAGGACTGCCTTGTAATGCTATCAACAGGTTTCCTCAGTGTGTGTCCTATCCATCGCCATCGTCTTCTTTAGGAGACTTAGAAAATGTAAATATAAAGCCTGTCATATTTCTCTAGCAATAACAGCGAAAAACGCAAACACGCAAATTGTCACACAAATTGTGATAATAACATCAAAACACGCATATGTGCTGCTTAACTACAGTCAAATTAGTAGTTTAAATAGTAGCAGAAGTCATTCTACGAGTTTTAAAATATAAACTGCATTAAACGGACGATTTTTGGGGTTTATTCTTGATAAACTAAAAACAATGCTCTGAGCGTTGCGCTGGCACGGCGCGTTGAATTTTGCAACGCTCAGAACGGTGGTCTGGAGTCAAAGAGTTAAGCCTAAACAAGCTCTACAGTTCAAATACTTAGGAAGCATTTTTACAGAAAATTGAAAACTTGACAGAGAAGTTGAAACAAGAGGTCAAAGGCCAGTGCAGTGACTTACCAACTGTCACCTCTTCTCAAATATTCGAATCTCAGTATGTAAACTAAACAAAAGCTGATAAATAGTATATTCTTACCAATTCTTTGCTATGAGTGTCTAACATGGTCCCTGATCAAAGAACCGGAGAGGAAAATCCCATCATGTGAGATGAGAAAAGCTATTGATGTTACCAGGCGAGACAGAATGAGAAATAATGACATCAGAAAAATTGTAGGAACTACATCCTGCATTCTTCTTCTTCGATCCTTAACCACCGACCGTCAAAGCAGTCAGTGGCCATCACGCCTAGTGGCGTCTTGTAGGGCAACAACAAATTGATTCCACTTTGCACGGTCGGTGGCCATCCTTCGTACAGTGCCCCAACTCTGGTTCATTCTTTGCATCTCAGCCTCCACAGTCCTCCTGGAGCTGGGTTGGTCATGTCCTCAGAAGAGACCCCGATGCCATCACAAGAACAGCTATGTTTTGGACCCCTGAAGGAAAGCGAAAGAGAGGCCGACCAAAAACAAAACAAAACAACATCCTGCATGAACAGACAGAAAACTAAGTGGTTTGGCCATCTCATAAGAATGGAGCCTGATAAATTACCACCACATGCCTGCAACAGTAGAAGATTGGTTTCAGGGCAGATGGATAGACAACATCACAGAAATCCTACAGCAACATGAGCTCACAACAGCCGAGGAAAGAATGAGCACTTCAGCTCCCTACAGCACTTCATGGCAAAATGGAAATGAGGAAGACTGCAGTAAAACAATGGTAAACACTGGAGTGGAGGGAGAAAAAAAAAATAAAAGGTAATACGTTTTACTAAGACGAAAGACAAGAAAAAACCCCACAAGGCCTTCATCAGGGACAGCCGAACAAAAAAACAGAATATGAAAAATAAGTGTTCAAAACATGAAAAGTAAAAGCAATTACTACCTGATTCAGTCATGTGATTCTAATCAGATTGTACACGCTTTTTTTTGCTTCTCACTTTCTGTCCTTTCTGTGTTTTGTTCATCTGTTCCTGACGAAGGCCTTGTTGCCGTAACTTAGGTTTTATTCTCGTCTTTTGTCTAAGTATTGCCTTTTTTTTTCTCTCACCCTCCACTGAACCGGCAAGAGTAGACCAAAAAAAGTAAGCAATTTTTCACTATCCACTCAACCAGCAAGAGTAGACCAAAAAAAGTAAGCAGTTTTTCACTATCCACTCAACCAGCAAGAGTAGACCAAAAAAAGTAAGCAGTTTTTCACTATCCACTCAACTGGCAAGAGTAGACCCAAAAAAAGTAAGCAATTTTTCACTATCCACTCAACCGGCAAGAGTAGACCAAAAAAAAAGTAAGCAATTTTTCACTATCCACTCAACCGGCAAGAGTAGACCAAAAAAAAGTAAGCAATTTTTCACTATCCACTCAACCAGCAAGAGTAGACCCAAAAAGTAAGCAATTTTTCACTATCCACTCAACTGGCAAGAGTAGACCAAAAAAAGTAAGCAATTTTTCACTATCCACTCAACCGGCAAGAGTAGACCAAAAAA
Source organism: Oreohelix idahoensis (assembly GCA_024509875.1). Lineage (NCBI taxonomy): Eukaryota > Metazoa > Mollusca > Gastropoda > Stylommatophora > Oreohelicidae > Oreohelix > Oreohelix idahoensis. The sequence goes on along the minus strand of JAMPIV010010115.1, from coordinate 171,175 downwards.
AGTAAGAAATTTTTCACTAAAGGCAGGTTAAATAAAAAAAATCCCTGGTAAATTAAGAGCAATGTGTTTTGGGGGCAAAAGCTAGAATCATTTAGCGCATTTTCCACCTTCCTCGTTAGCCGTCATGTAACCACATCTGTCATTTCCTTCTTTTCTCCTTATGGAGCAAGGAGGCAGCACCACAGTTGGTCTCCGTGTAATAGTTCAGTGTAGGTGTAATCCTGGTGCAAAGACACCATTTAAATTATATGTGTCAGTTCGTTGTAGTGTAAGTAATGTGATATCTTTCAATTATCAGGTGCTTATAGCTTCAGTTGGATTTTACAAGTCCGTCTTTTATTCTCGTTATTTCTTTATCTGTTTACTTCGCTCTCTTTATTAGCTCTTAATGTTTTATCTGCTTTATCAGCTACATCTAACCTACACTCTTTTGTGCGTGCTTATCAATACCCTCTTTGGTGTCAGACAAGGTTGTGTGCTGTCCCCCTGCCTATTTAATTTATACACTGAAAAAAATTTTCAAACAGATACAGGAAATACCAGGACTGAACATCAATGGAAGGTCAATAAACAACCTTAGATATGCAGATGATACAGTGTTGTTAGCTGAAAGCGAACAGGAGTTACAAGAACTAGTGAAGCAAGTGAACAGTATAAGTCATGAATATGGACTCAACATTAATATTGAGAAAACAAAAACTATGATAATTAGCAAAACAGACGATAAACCCACATTAAAGATAAGCGTAAATGGGAAAATCCTGGAACAAGTCAAGAGCTACGTATATCTTGGTCATATAATAACAGAAGATGGCAGATGTGAAACAGAAATCAAGAAGAGAATAGGAATGGCCAAAGCTACATTCAACAACATGAAACAAATACTGACATCCAAACAGTTATCTCACAAATTAAAACTGAGAATCATAAAGTGTTATATATATTCTGCATTTCTGTATGGTTCAGAAACATGGATGATGAATAAGCATTTGGAAGAAAGAATTGAGGCTCTTGAAATGTGGATATATAGAAGAATAGTGTGTATCTCATGGAAAGAGATGAAAACAAATAAGGAGGTCCTAGAAAATCTAGGTATGAAAAGAGAACTAAGAGAGTTCAAAGTTCGGCAGCTAAAATACTTTGGCCACATAAAAAGGCATAACACCTTGCAGAAGACCATAACAGAAGGGAGAGTTGAAGGCAAACGTGCAAGGGGAAGACAGTGCTATAAGTGGGAAGATAACATCAAGAGATGGACAGGAAAGAGTCTATCAGAGTGCACCACCAAGACAAGAGACAGAAGACGTTGGAGATCCATTACAGCCAACCTTCGTTGTGGAGATGGCAACTGATGATGATGATCAATACCCTGTCACATCCTTGAAGGAAACCTGCACCAAAGCATACGTCTGCTCTAGCAGAAGTGGGTTATGTAGTAGTTTGGCGTCTATGATGAGGTTATCAACCCCATGTCCAACCTCATGTTAGTTGCCACTTAGGACATGCTTGAGTGAGTAGTGGTCCTATTAGTTTCTTTGTTAAATTGAACAGGAGGAGGATGATGCTTGAGAGTCATGATCCAAGTAGGCCCACTCGCACCTTAGAGCGTTAAGGAGGTTGTTGTTACTGATCGCTGTTTGGCAGCCAATGCCAAGTTGAAGAATTTGCATGTGTTCTGTAGCTGTTGAGTGGCATTATGTTCTTTTTTAAAATTACATCTAAAAAGAGATAGTTGTGTATCTATTATGTTTTAAAATAACATGTGGATAGCGTTAGTAAAATGAAACAATTGCATATATGTACTGATATTATTTTGTGATCTGATTGTTTCCCTTGGACAGTGAATGGGGAAAAATTACATCCCCTTTAAAAAAAAAAAAAGTTGGCAGAAAATAAATTTTTTTTCCACAACTTTATAAATATTTAAAGTAACTTTGTTCAGAATCAACAACATGAGTTCCTGGCTAGTCTTCAGTCTTCAAAATGTGTTGCAGATGCTGACATGTTAAGACTTAGGCCTACATTCTTCCCCTATCATTGTTTTGATGGGTACATTTGCTTGTTGACAACAGAAGGCATGAACTGTCCCCAATTAGTCAATTGTGATGAGGGTTTAATGTATTTTAAAACTTGGATCAGATTTGGCAGTTTTGTTTAACTTTCTTGAAGCAGACGTAGTACCTGATTCTTCTGAGAGGAATCATCATTATGTCATTTTTCACTTCTTATGGAGCATGGAGCCACCATGGCAGCTGCCACTTTTGGAGGAAGTCTTCACCAAAGCTTTCATGCACTCTTGCAGTGATTGTTACTACCTTTACTGGCTTCCTTGCTCAGTGGTCCATGGTTCGATCCCCAGATGAGGTGGGATGTTTTTAGGCCACAGACGGCTCCTGGGTCGACCCAGCCCCAATTGGGTACCAGAGCAACTTCTCGGAAGGTTAAGGCGGCCGGCGTGATGCTGACCACATCACCCCTAGTGTGCCGATGGTCAAGAAAATATGGGCCTAACACCATATCCCCAATATGCCTCAGTGGGCGTGTAACGGGATCCTTTACCTTTACTTCCTTTACTGTATTTGCCTTTTACGACATGATCACTAAATGCGGAACTGATGACAAGAACCAGACAAGTGTCAGTGGAACGAGAGATGAGAAGAAGACGATGGAGATGGATAGGACACACACTGGGGAAACCTGTTGATAGCGTTACAAGGCAGTCCTTGTTCTGGAATCCACAGGGTAAGAAAGGTAGAGGGAGACCAAAGAACACATGGAGAGGAGAACTGAAGACAGACATGAAGGGGATGAAGACGACATAGAAAGAACTTGAGCAGATGTCACAGGACAGGAAGTCTTGGTGTAAGTTTGTTGAAGGCCTATGCTCTTTGGGAAGGAGGATGATGGATGATGATTGATGATGATGATGATGGATAATGATGGTTGATGATGGATAATGATGGTTGATGATTGATTGATGATGATGATTGATTGATGATGATTGATGATATTGATGATGATGATTGATTGATGATGATGATGATTTACAGCATGCCAGAGTGTACAGTAGTCCTGATCTTTCTTTGTCTTCTCAGAGACCCCCCCCCCCCCCTCCCCCCCAGGAACTATACGTGACTATGAGGGAAGTGCCAAATATATTTATACATATAATAATAATAAATTCTTTAAGCGCCAAACACGGCGCATAAGGCAGAAACCAGTGCTCTCCAGGTTGTTCGTTGTGACGCCACTCCTCTTAGCTCTTGCACATTATTTAGGCCCAACGTTCTTCCTTCTCTTATTATTGTTCTTCTGAGTGTTTCTTTTGGTCTTCCTTTTTTCCGCTTACCCTCAGGAACCCAAGTGAGCGCCTGTAGTGGTATTCTGTTGTTTTGCATTCGTAGGACATGACCGATATATGACCATCGTCTTTTCCTTATATAGTCGGAGACATATTTCTGCCTAGAGTCTTCTCTTATTTGTCGATTAGTCTTGAATTCTTTCCAACTGATGTTCATGAGTTTTCTAAGACATTTGTTCTCGAATGTATTCAGCTTGTTCTCCAATGATTTTGTTATTTTCCAACTCTCACAGCCGTATGTTAACACTGAGATAACATTTGAATTAAACAGACGAAGCTTGGTATGTATATTCAATGATCGTAATTTCCAAATGTTAGATAATCTATTGAAGGCGCTAGCTGCCAAAGCAATTCTAGTATGGATTTCTCTTGTTGTGTCACCATCCTGAGTCATTTTACTGCCTAAATAATTGAAACTTTCAACTTTCTGTAGTTTTTCCCCGTTCAAGATGATATCAAAGGTCTCGTTAGAAAAGTTCATAGCTTTAGTTTTAGAGGCATTTATTTGGAGACCAATTTTAACCGAGAAAAAGGGATTGTCTTGGTGTTGAACTTAAGAATGCTACATCATCTGCGAAATCCACACATTTACAGTCTGGATCCATAGAAGGAATAAACTATATAATTTATTTAAATATCCATGTCTTGCGCGCTATCAAAGTAAATGGAACAGTTTTAAAACAGGTCAATAGATTCAAATACCTGGGCACATTAATAACAACGGATGGAAGATGCATCTCAGAAGTGAAGAGCAGAATAGCTCAGGCAAAAGCAGCATTCTATAAAATGAAAAGTATTTTATGTAACAATTCTTTGTCAATGGAAGTAAGAAACAGAGTTCTTCAATGTTATATAAAACCAATCCAGACATATGGGAGTGAGTCATGGATAGTTAGTAAACAAGTAAGGAAAGCACTAGAGAGCAGAGATGTGGTTTTATAGAAGAATGTTCAAAATACCATGAGTAAAGAGTTGTTGTTGTTTAACTAGGACTGTTGAGTTTCTTGCTCTTTGGCAGCCAATACCAAGTTGAAGACTCCTTGGTATTAACTACACTGTAGATCTAGGCTTTTCCTGTGGCTTTTCTGCCATTCCAAAATGTGCAGAGTTAAAGTCATAAGCTCCAGTTTCTCCAGCTTGGCTGGCATTTAAAGGATCATCACATCTGGTCCCAAGCTAGGACTAAGAAGTGTGTGGCATACTGTGCATTCCCCACCATCCAAGGGGGCTCTCCAACTATGCAGAGCTGGTTCTGGGCTCTCCCAAGGAATTGTCACGTCCTGCACAGAGCCACTTCTCAGCTCCCCCCGCCTATTACTGGGTCCATAGTGAGATCCTCCTGCATGCAGTTAACCAGGTCAAAGCCAAAGAATTATGTCTGGGGCTCAAGTGACTTTTCCAAGCTTAGTGGGCAATGCTAGGTTCTCTACAAGTTTCACCACAGGGGGAATCCCCTGGAAGTGTGTGGATGATTTCAAGAGTTAATGAGGGTGTAATTAGGCTCACAGACAGAGGTTCACTTCCACATATGTATATTGTAGCATTGTGCATGGCTGGTGGTCATATAAGGATGAGTCCAGATATGCCTCCATGCATTGAGTAAAGAGTTATGAAGATGTCCTGAAAGAGGCCAATGCGCAAAGAAAATGCATTTCACAAGTTAGAAAGAAGCAATCCACTTATTTTGAGCCTGTTATGAGAAGAAGAAAGCTAGAATATATCGTAACAACAGGTAAGATTGAAAGAAAAAGAGATAGGAGAAGACAAAGAGAGCAAATACTGGACATTTTGACATCGTGGCATGTAATTAGGTCAACAACAGAATTGATAAATTGTATTGGAGACAGGAAGTTGTGGAGAGGCAAGATCTTCTACGTCACTAGGCGTGGTACTTGAAGAAGAAGTCTTGCGTACATGAGAACAATCTCTGAAAAAAAAAAGATTATTTAAGTTAGAAGAGAGAAACAATTTATAAAATGCTTACTACTTATGAATCCTTTTATGAATGACTTTTGGGGCGCCCTGTGTGTGTCGATATATATATATATATATATATATATATATATATATATATATATATATATATATATATATATATATATATATATATATATATATATATATATATATATATATATGTATATGTATATGTATAAATTAATATAATAATATGTTCTATGTTTTATTTAGATCACAGCCCAAGTTCAGCCTATACGTGGGAGACAGATCTAAAATCGCAGCAAACAGATGGAGTAAATACAAATGTAAAATCAAAACTGTAAAACTGGTTTGAATATGTAAACTTGCATAATCAGTGTGTTTTTATTTTTATTCTGCTAGGACCTAAGCCTCCTCAAGTGATGAATTTTTGTGATGATACATCTAGTTTTGTACAGACGTTTTAAGATACTTCAAATGTTATTTTTAAGATGATAAATTAAATGTTGTATGCATTTTTAAACACTTTCTCTTCCATGAAAGAGTGCCAGTGCAACAAGAAATAAGAAGAATATGGCGATGGATAAGACACACATTGAGGAAACCTGTTGATAGCATTACAAGGCAGTCCTTGTTCTGGAATCCACAGGGTAAAAGAGACGGAGTTAGACCAAAAAATACATGGAGAAGAGAACTGGAGACAGAAGTGAAAAATGATGAAGAAAGAACTTGAGTTGATGGCACGTGACAGGATAACTTGGCCGGTGTTTGTTGAAGGCCTATGCTCCTTGGGGAGCTAAAAGGTATTGACTGATTCCATGAAAACCAGGATATAGCACATTATTATTCAGTGTGTATATATTTTTATTTTAAGGCTGTGTCACATTTTATCAGTAATTTTTGTGTTTGTCAAATTACTTACTTACTTAGTCGTTCCTCTTCTACCGTGAGGTGTAGAGATTTGGAAGAGAGAGCACCAGACTATCCTATCGGCTGTCTTCCTCCTGGCCTGGTTCCATTCAGTCCTTGGTTCTTCAAAGAATGTCTAATGTCCTCCCAGCAGACTTTAAGTCGTTCTGGAGGTCTGGATCCCTGGCTCTTAGCCTCCCATATCTGCCGTGGCAGCCGATCTTCTCCCATTCTGCAAACATGGCCAGATCATCTTAGTTGGGACTGTTCTACTTGGGTCTGCAGGGGTTGAGTTTTTAGGCCTTGACGTTCGTCTTTTTGCGGAACCTGCCTGTTCTTGTTACTTCAACCACCTTTCTCAGATACCTCATTTCTGAGGTTTGGATCTGACTTTTGTGGGTTGTAGTCATTGCCCATGACTCGCATCCATACGTCAAGACTGGAACATAGGTGGGCGGTATACAGCCATCTTCGTCTTTTTACCAACTTCTCTTTTGCTAAGGAATTCTCAGTTTATGGCCTGAAAAAGTCTCCCAGCTGCTGCTCTTTGCGTAGCAAAATCTTGTTTGATGCCTTTGTCAAATTACTCAGATGTAAATTATATTTTTTCAGCATACTTGATGTATTATGATCGGAATGTATTCATATTAAACTGACTTGTTGATTTAATGGAAATGTTATTTATATTTTTTTAAAAGACAAATATAACAAGAGACAGATTCCTCACAACAATGTCAGACACATAAGGTACTTTCTACTTGCTGCTTCTGTTGATGACCTGACATTTGAGTTTGAGATTCTGATTTTTGTGCAGGATTTTATTTCATCTGATCTCCTTATATGTCCCTATGCAATAAAAGCTTTTCTTGCCCTATATATATTTATATATATAGCTTGTTTTCCTGGTGTTCTATTTGGCGTGTTCTTTTCTCTTCTGCTTGTTGTTAGAGCTTCTTTTTGCCCAATCTGAGGTGAACCACCTTAGGGAGCATCACCACTTGGTGTGATTGGCAGTTTCCTCCTTCCAGGTTGCTGGAGTTATGTCCAGTTCCCTCATATCTCTCTTGTACACATCTTTGAACCTCAGCTGCGGTCGCTGACTGTTCTTTTGCCATCTGCCCATAGAAAATATTTTTGAGGGATGTGATCATCTTCCATGTGGCGGACATGGCCAAGCCAGCATAGTCTGAGCAGTTTATACAAGCCTTTGAAGGCTGTCACATGACAGCGCCTTAACATTTATCACTTTGTCCTTCCACAAAATATCAAGTATGTGGCATAGACACCTTAGATGGAAGGTATTGTTCCTTCTTTCTTGCTTAGCATAAGTTTGTCCATGTCTCGCTGCTATACAGAAGCGTTCTGGTGACGCAGGCATTATATACTGCAGCTTTGGTCTTCAAAGTGACTTTGGAGTTTCCCCAATATTTTTGGATATATAATTTATTGCTAAACACTATAAATTCTTTTTTGTTTTAGCAATACCTTGAAAGATGAAAATCATACAAATAAATATAATTTATTCATACATTCGTTCGTAACTTTTCAGCTGTCTATAGAGCACAAGGTTGCAATAGAAAAACCCCAAAAGCTGTTGTCCTGTACCATCTCTTCAAGGTATTTCTATGTCTACTATATTCCTCTTCATGTCTCATCCATCTATTTCTCGTACCCTAAGAATTCCAGAGCAAAGACTGCCTTGTATAGCTATTAACTGGTTTACAGAATGTAGTGTCTGATAGACAGAGTGGTTGGAGCACGGGTCTCTCATGGCAAAAGTGCCAGGTTCTATTCACGGAATCAATACGCTCCAGTCTATCCAGCTCCCCCACCACCTCCCGATGCTGGACCTAGTGTAGTGGAGTCTCTAACACTTCACTTCCCATATGGCAGTATCTGCGATGGGACTACCTACCTGAATGTATGTGCCATCCAACATCAATGTCTTTGCCTCACCTGTTGTTCCACTGGAATTTGTCTGGTTCTGTCCATAAATTCCAGGTCAGTAATCTTGTCATATAACTATATACTATCAGTGTCAAACATGGTCACTGACCAAAGCTAAAGAGAGAAATATCCCATTGTGCGAGAAGAGAAATTAACGTTACCAGGAGAGACAAAATGAGAAATGATGACAGAAAAATTGTAGGAACTACATCTTCTTCTTTGATCCTTAGCCACCGACCATCAAAGCAGTCAGTGGCCATCACGCCTAGTGGCGTCTTGTAGGGCAACAACAAATTGATTCCACTTTGCTCAGTCGGTGGCCATCCTTCGCACAGTGCCCCAACTCTGGTTCATTCTTTGCATCTCAGCCTCCACAGTCCTCCGCCTGGTTGTTTTTGGTCGGCCTCTCTTTCGTTTTCCTTCAGGGGTCCAAAGCATAGCTGTTCTTGTGATGGCATCGGGGTCTTTTCTGAAGACATGGCCAACCCAGCTCCAACGTCTGCCAGCTATAATGGTGTGCATGTTCTCTTGCTTGCTCCGAGGAACTACATGCTCTATCAAATATACAGAAATTCAGAAATTAATATGCTTTGGCCATCTCATGAGAACGGAGCCCGAATATACAATTTATCAATTGTCATTACGTTTCCATATTGATATTTGGATATTCGCAAGGACCATGGAGTCGGCAAAAAAATTATCCGACTCATGAAATTTTAGAAGTCCGATTCCTACTACAGTTTTTTTTTTCTACTAGTCATATGGCATAAAATTCAGAGTCAGAGTCCGGACATTTTTTTAAACCGACTCCACTAAATATCACCGACTTTAACTCCACAGCCCTGGAAATTAGAGTAGTGGTGACAGTTGATAAGTCACTGGCTTTTTCATATCATTTTGTAATTTCTCTGACAAGTCTTCCATTTTCTTGTAAAAATGATTCTTAGGTATTTGAACTCTGGAGCCTGCTTGGACTTAATGTTGTTGACATATATTTTAAGTGGGCTTGGTGACGAGCTGATTTTCATAGCTTCTGTGAGGCAAAACACAAACTTTAAAAAAAAATCTTCAGGGTATGAAGGAGCATAGGAAGGAGAATTTAAAAAGTGCACTCTTCTCTTTTTTTGTTTCGTTAAAATGTTGCAGGAATATAGTTTGTGTATTTCCTTTTCAGCTTCTTAAAAAAAAAAATTGACGTTCGAAATAAATAATGAAAGCTAAAATAAGAAATTAAAATTGTAAACTTTATTCATCCGTGGACCTGCTGTTACCCAACTTATTGCCCTTCTATAAGATTTCTGCCTGCAAAAGATATTTAGGTTGACCATCACATCTGGGATTGGAACAGCAGGCCTGCGTATATTGTCAAATCACTTGACTGACTTGACTTCTACTCTGAAAGGACAGTGCCACGCCAGCGGGGAGGTTCTGTTGAAGGATGGGTGTTCCTCTTGAAAAAGTAGCAGTCTTTGACCTGTGAAGTAACGAAAGAAAAATACAGATGAAAACACTGTTGCTGTTGTTGTTTAACTAGGGCTGCTGAGCTTCTCGCTCTTTAGCAACCAATACCAAGTTGAAGACTCTTTGGTATTATTCACACTAGATCTAAGCTTTTCCTGTGGCTTTTCTACCATTCAGAAACGTGTTAAGTTGAAATCATGAGCTCCAGTTTCTCCAGCATTGCTTGCATTTAAAGGATCATCACATCTAATCCTAAACTAGGAGTAAGAAGCATGTGGCATTCTGTGCATTCCCCACCATCCAAGGGGACTCTCGGACTATGCAGAGCTAAAATACTGTGCTCTGGTTCTGGGCTCTCCCAAGGAATTGTCACATTCTACACAGAGCCCCTTCTCAGCTCTCCCTGCCCAGCATTGGGCCCAAAGTGAGAACAGGCAAAAGCCAGATTACGTCTGGGGCCGGATTGACTCCTGCCTACCACTGGGTCCACGGTGATATCCTCCTTCAGTGAAACCTGAACTCTTAGCACTAAAATGGAAGTACATCATTACACAACAGCTCCTGACAGAACATAGCCCTTCAATATGTTTACGCGAAGCCTACCTATCTTGTGCTGTCTTTTTAAGGTATTTCCCTGTCTTTATTATTTATTTGCTGCCATCTCAAGTTCCCTTGTCCATGTGTTCTTCAACGTCTCTGTATTTCGTTTACATTTTGAAGTCCAGAACAAGGACTGCTGTGTAATGCTATCAGTTAGTTACCTACCGAACACCAACACCTTTCTCACATGTCTCGTTCCAGTGGCACTTGTCTGGTTCTTGTCATCAGTTCCACATTAGTGATCTTGTCATCAGTTCCACATTAGTGATCTAGTCGTCAGTTCCACATTAGTGATCTTGTCTTCAGTTCCACATTAGTGATCTTGTCATCAGTTCCACATTAGTGATCTAGTCATCAGTTCTACATTAGTGATCTTGTCATCAGTTCCACATTAGTGATCTTGTCATCAGTTCCACATTAGTGATCTTGTCATCAGTTCCACATTAGCGATCTTGTCATCAGTTCCACATTAGTGATTTTGTCATCAGTTCCACATTAGTGATCTTGTCATCAGTTCCACATTAGTGATCTTGTCATCAGTTCCACATTAGTGATCTTGTCATCAGTTCCACATTCGTGATCTTGTCATCAGTTCCACATTAGTGATCTTGTCATCAGTTCCACATTAGTGATCTTGTCATCAGTTCCACATTAGCGATCTTGTCATCAGTTCCACATTAGTGATCTTGTCATCAGTTCCACATTAGTGATCTTATCATACCACTTCAATCCTTCTATTCTATGCAAGTACCCATTTATGAATGTCTATAACTTTTTGATTGCTATTTTTCTTGTTCTCCATGTTTCAGAGCTATGTGATGCCGTAGAACTGCCTTGACTTTTGAATTAAAGATGATTCATTTTGTGTTATACTTTATTTTAGTATTTGGTTTGGTTTTAAGCACTATCTTCACTGCACATGAACAGCTCAATCAGTGCTCTGATCTCCTCACTTAGATCACACCAGGAAGATCTCAGTACAGTGCACGAACTCCGTAGCACTGGCGAGAATCCCAATGTGTGTATATATAGGAATCACACATTCTATAAATATTTTTGTGGTGGGTAGGTTTCTAGTTTTTTAAATTTAGCCAGGGCAAAGGCCTTATGGCCTACTCTTTACGATTTCCAATTACCCTGGGATTTTTTAACGTGCGCAACTTGCACATGTGACCTATTTTTTTCACCTTTATCTGAGAAGGCTAGGCATCCAATATCACTACCCATGGAGATCAGGCGGGAGTATGACATCATTAAAAACCACTGGTTCTGAAAAAAAATTCCATCAGGTATATTCCATGTACTGGGAATCGAACCAGGTACCTTTAGAATTAGAGGCGGAAGCCATACCTCTTAGCCACCCCGAGCTTCTTTATTTATTTATTTTTAATGTTCAAACATTCAAGGTGCTAGTTCTCGTGATGGTGTCCTAGGAGAAAAACACGAGAGTCAGGAATTCATACTCCTATGGGTTTTGCACCATAAGCCTGCTGAATTCATTCATTCCCCTTTCTTCTTTCCGAAACAAATCAAATAAAACTTGCACAAAATGTGCATTATTAAACCTCATAATTCTTTTGATAATCCATCACATTATTAACATCTTTTCTGACCAAAATTACAATCTTTTTCATGGATGTTTATGAAACAAAAATCGAAAAAGGTGATTCGTATCACGAGGACAAAAGACAAAGAAAATAGCCAACTTTGCGGCCACAAGGCCTTCATCAGGGACACCTTTTGTCGATTTTTTTTTCATACCCATTCATTGTACTCCACAACTACCGCAGTTCCCCTCATCTTCCTCCATCTTTTTCATGGCGCATTTCCGGTTTCCGGCCGGGGGAAGGGGAACTAAATTGTGTGCCCGTTGAAACAAGGCGCATTTTGTTCCCAGTATGTTTAGCCAGGCAGTGGCCAAGGTCCAAAGAAAAGGAAGAGATGATCTTAAAAGGTGGATCTGATGGACAGAGTCAGACAATTACCAATGGAACACGTGATCGAGTAAAGACTCTGCACAGGACATGCTTTGGGGGAATCTGTTGATATCATTAACAAGGTAGTTCTTGAATCGAGGACCGAAGAGGCGTCAACAGTGAGGAATGCAGTCAGCGACCCATAGCTAGACTCCTTGCATCAGGGTCAGCGAACCAGAGCTAACCAAGACCCTACTCCACCTCCAAGTGGTGGTCCTGGAAACAGGCTGCATCACTGCAGTCTGGCTGAAAGAATAGGGATCGAAGTGGGAAGGCAAACCCGGTCCCAAAAATGCCGTGCTGAAGTCGGATGTGTCGGCCTGTCGTAAAGTCGTGTGTAAACCCACTTCTTTGTTAATACACTATGTCGATAAACAAGACTATGCCAGTGTTGTCTATGCATCAGCCGCCCCGATTAATAAGAAAAAACAAGACAGTCCAAAACCAGGCACTGTCAATAATAGCAGGTGCCTCAAAGGGAACATTAGCAGAGGCACTAGAAGTAGCGCTAGGCATTATACCCCTGGAGCTAAGGAGAAAAAAAAACTGAGATTAAACTACTGGGCAAGAGTGGCAAAAGATCCAACTCACCCAGCACACAAAACCTTTGATAGGGGTAACCAGTACATAGCCCACATTCCACTAAACCATAATAGATACCCGGTCAAGGTGGAAAATAATGGATGAAGTGGATCAACACCCAAACCTATTTAATATGATAAACAGTAGTGCTGAATATAAAGCAAAGATCCCACCAAGGGAATTAACAGTGCCAGAAACTGACTCCCACTTATCAAAGATCATAAGCAAATCTAACGACATAATCTCACCAAAAATTCAAGCACTAGAGTACATAGAACGGTATATAAATAATAGCCTAACTATATATACAGACAGGGAGCCGCGGTAGCATAGTGGTTAGTGCACTGGCTTCCTAGCGCAGTGGTCTATGGTTCGATCCCCAGATGAGGCGGGAATTTTTTAGGCCACAAACGGTTCCTGGGTCGACCCAGCCCCAAATGGTTACCAGAGCAACTCTGGGAAGGTTAAGGCGGCCGGCGTAATGCCGACCACATCACCCCTCGTGTGCCGACGGTCAAGATAATATGGGCCTAACACCATATTCCCAATATGCCTCAATGGGCGTGTAACGGGTTCCTTTACCTTTATATATACAGATGGGTCAAAAGATGAAGAACGGCAATTAGGAGCAGGAATAGCAATACCAAAATTAAAAATTTATAAAAGATACAAAGTAACAGGTAATACATCCATCTTTACAGCAGAATTAGTGGCTATCCTAAAAGCTTTAGAAATAGCTGCAGAAAACCCACCAAATAAAGTAACCATTCTCACAGATTCCCTTTCATCAGTATTAGCTATCAGAAACAGAAATGAATGTAGCAGGCCAGATATTATAGAGGAAATACTACAGGTCAATACATATCTGCACACTATAGGATACAGTGTAACACTAACATGGATACCATGAAATGAGCTTGCAGACAAAGAAGCCAAAGGGGGAAGAACTAGCTATAACAAAATTGAAGTAGGTTTAGGGAAGTTTGAAATTAAGATCTTAATTGCTCAAGCAATAACTAAAGAGTGGATAACAGCATGGGACCAAAGTAAAAAAGCAAGACACTCATATAAAATCCTAAAAAAAACGAAGCAAAAAATGTCAGATACAAGATAAACTAAAACTACCAAGTAATAAAAAATTGCTGAGGCTCAAGCTTGGAACTGGATATTTCATGATTGAGGAACCCACATGTGAAGAGTGTCCCCTTCAGAAGAGCAAAAGTTAATAAAACACTAAATTACAAAAACTAAAGCTAACATAAAAAATAAATAAGGATCCGAGCCAGTAGTCCACACTGGTGAAAGACCCCCGCCCCCTCCCTCCCCCTCCCCCAGATACATACAGATTAACCAAATAAACCGTCCAGTGAAAATTAAAAACATACCAGCTTAGAAAATATCATATTTTGGATAAAAAAGCCATTTTGAACTATAACTACAAAAGGAAAAATACCTACTAGAGATAATATAGTATAAAATAAATACAAACAAAAACCTATTACAATAAATGAAACACGTCCTGATATAACCAACTGCTCCATATACATGGTAGATGGTTTAAAGGGCCTGCTACAAAGAAAAGTAGCAAACGCATTAAATAAAAAAATTCAAATACACACACAAACACGAAGACCAGCCAGAACGACAGACTAGAGAAGAGAAAGCTGCCAAGACTGATTCCTGCTTACCTGCATGCCAGGCAGACTTGCTTCACTAAGTCGGGTCAAAATCTGACTTGTATTAATCTTAGAGGGTAGGTAAACTTACTATAAATAAGTGTGAAACTAATATCACTTTTAGGAGTTTTAATATGACTATAGCATGTATAATGATTGTGTATGACTCTTGAAGAAGGAAACCACCCGAAAATAGCCTACACCTGTATATATTTAATATAACTTTAGGATTTTAGTTTTACTATGTATCAGGTATACTGATTATATTTTAGGGAATTAGGTATAATGATTGTATTTCCTGGTATGATTGCTGAAGAAGAAAACCAACCTGAATATAACCTAATCGTCCTTGTTAGGACTCATATAACTCCAACCTGAATATAACCTAACAGTCCTTGTTAGGACTCAAATAACTACAACAATATTGTTAGGATATATTTTACCAGCCAGTAAAGCACTTTATCAGAGATGGCCTGGTATATTATAGGTGGAAGGAAACGGTTGTATCACACCTAGGTGTACAAATTATTAGATGTATTCATGTATTGAATTATCAGAAAGAATGTTTTGCAAGTAGACACCTGTCATGTCTCGCTCTTGCTAAATCATACAGAGCCATGTTGTCATTCATCGTACATGCCTACACCTCAGACACACGCTCATATCATATACACTAGAAATAGGTGGGCTTGATGACAAGAAATTATCCCTATTTTTCCTTGTTACAATTTATTATTCGTGTCATACCAACCTGAGGTCGTATGTTCGGGTCAATCCTGCTGCCTGGAACACTTGCAGGAGCATAGTGGTTGTAATCGGAACTACACATCCTTAGAATATATATAAATATATAATATTATATAATATATATACCCCCTCAGTCTTGGGTGGGCTAAAGGAACGATCATCACGGGTGTTGTGTGCATCAAATTAAGAAGGACAGAACTGTTTTAAGAGATGAGTACACATTAGTACCATTTTCCGTCGCCGCAAGTGTGAGCAATTAACTATCTTCACAGTTAGTTGCCCAGCGGGGTGGCATTTTATGACTGTCTCCACTCTAATAATTTTTCGAGATCAGATCATTCACAGCCGTAACTAATTTGTGATACCAGTAATTCTCTAATATACTGGGACTTCGCCATTTTCCTGCAGAAATTCTATTTCTGTATTGTCAGTACTATACTGATCCTATATACAGTACAATAAAAACCTCCCGCTACACGGCCGAAAGGCGCAAATATCGCAGCTCGCTGTAAACGGACACAACGCAACCAACGTCCTTTTCAGGACGAACGCAGAAGAAGAAGAATCTCTAGTGTAAAATGTGTGCTGAACATCTGCTTAAAAATGCCCAACAAATTCTCCAGACCAACAGGTCTTTTATATTTGGACATGCGCCCTAATATAACCGACTAGCTTGAACGGGACGCGCCTCGCCAAAACGAGGAAAAATTTTATTTAAAAAAACAAAATGCCCAACATATGACGAACAGAGATTACGTATATGGTCGCCATCAGTACCATTCTTGGAAAAACTCTATGGAGACACAAATGGCCTCAAACTGACCACCGCTTTCTTTGAAAATATTCAAGTAGACGTCTGAGAGCGTACGAAGAAGAATCCATAAAGTAGTGGTTTTTTTTTTAACCTTTTAGAGGTCAAGAGATATGCATGAAGAAATAAAGAAATTATCAAATCGGTCGCGGTTTGCACAAGGAGGAAACTGTATCAAGAACAAAAATGGTGTAATATTACTTGATGAGAAAGACATATCAAACAGATGGGCAGAATACGTAAAAGAACTATTCGAGGACAACAGAGGTAAAAAACCATCACCAGATTCTAATGAAGGCCCACACATTCTCAGATCAGAAGTAGAGAATGTCATTCATATGATACAAAAAGGAAGATCAGCAGGCATGGATAACATAAACATTGAAATGATAGAAGCTCTGGAGAGCTTTGGTATAGATACAATCACAGAAATATGCAATGATATATACAATACAGGATATTTACCACACGACATGAAGACATCAGTTTTTATAACATTGCCCAAAAAACCAAATGCAACAGAATGTTCAGACTTCAGAACAATCAGCCTGATGAGTCATGCAATTAAGATACTGCTAAAAATCATACAGGAAAGAATAAAAAGTAAAGTAGACAGCGAAATCCAAGAAGAACAGTTTGGTTTTAGACGGAACAGTGGAACAAGAGAGGCAATATTTTGCCTAAGAAGATTAGCAGAAAAATATACAGAGGTCCAAAAAAGTATGTATATGTGCTTCATTGACTATAAGAAGGCTTTTGACAGAATCCATCATGAGAAAATAATTGAATGCCTCAAAGACATAGGTATTGATGGAAAAGATATGAGAATACTCAGTAACCTTTATTGGGAGCAAACTGCCACAGTAAGATCGGGAAGGAATTATTCACCATACATAGACATAAAAAGAGGTGTCAGACAAGGTTGTGTGCTGTCCCCCTGCCTATTTAATTTATACACCGAAAAAATTTTCAAACAGATACAGGAAATACCAGGACTGAACATCAGTGGAAGATCAATAAACAACCTTAGATATGCCATATAATAACAGAAGATGGCAGATGTGAAACAGAAATCAAGAAGAGAATAGGAATGGCCAAAGCTACATTCAACAACATGAAACATATACTGACATCCAAACAGTTATCTCATAAATTAAAACTGAGAATCATAAAGTGTTATATATATATTCTGCATTTCTGTATGGTGCAGAAACATGGACGATGAATAAGCATTTGGAAGAAAGAATTGAGGCTCTTGAAATGTGGATATATAGAAGAATGGGGGCGTATCTCATGGAAAGAGATGAAAACAAATAAGGAGGTCCTAGAAAATCTAGGTATGAAAAGAGAACTAATGAGAGAGGTCAAAGTTCGGCAGCTAAAATACTTTGGCCACATAAAAAGGCATAACACCTTGCAGAAGACCATAACAGAAGGGAGAGTTGAAGGTAAACGTGCAAGGGGAAGACAGCGCTATAAGTGGGAAGATAACATCAAGAGATGGACGGGAAAGAGTCTATCAGAGTGCACCACCAAGACAAGAGACAGAAGACGTTGGAGATCCATTACAGCCAACCTCCGTTGTGGAGATGGCAACTGATGATGATGATGATGCACCCCTTTGCATCATCTTAAGAAGCCTCGCACCCCTTTGCATCATCTTAAGAAGCCTCGCACCCCGTTGCACCATGTTAAGAAGTCTCGTACCCCTTTGCATCATCTTAAGAAGCTTCGTACGCCATTATCTTCTAGCTCACAAAATACGCCAAAAAAGAGATAAAGTATGTTTTGGTAAAATGTTATTTACAAAATGTGACTGAGATTCGGTTTTTAATTCACGTTGTGAATACCTGTATTCTGTTTTGTGCAAATACATTTGAGTTCTGCGTATTATGTAATGTTAATGATGATTCGCCTTCTAAAATAACTGACATGTCTCGCGGCACCTGAAGGTAGGTCTCGCATCTCCATAGGATGCATGCACCCCTGGTTAAGAAACGCTGCCCGAGAGTAAGAGAAACAGTGGGAGACGAAAAACTCATGCAGAAAAGAATGGGAGATATACACAACAGAAAAAAGAAGTCATTGAAAAAAACTGAAAGAACGGCACAGGATAGGTAGGCTTAACGTGAATATGCTTACCCAGAGAGGATGTAATGAGTGAATGGATGAATGAACAACTTTCACTTTTCGTACGTAGGAAAAGAAGGGGGAGGAATAGAAGACAGGGCTACATATGAAGAGATAAAAAGCGTTAATCAGAAATAAATAGAAAGAAAAATGGCAGAGGTAACACCCAGGCACCGATACTACAGAACCATACTACGCATTACCAAGCAGTTATCAAGTGATAATTTTCAGAATAAAAACCGGCTCAAATACCATCTGTACAACCAACTGAAGATCGAACAGACAGATATGTGGGGAGGACAAACAGACAGATATGTGGGGAGGACAAACAGACAGATATGTGGGGAGGACAAACAGACAGATATGTAGGGAGGACAAACAGACAGATATGTGGGGAGGAGAAACAGACAGATAAGTGGGGAGGACAAACAGACAGATATGTGGGGAGGACAAACAGACAGATATGTGGGGAGGACAAACAGACATATATGTGGGAGGAAAAACAGACATATATGTGGGGAGGACAAACAGACAGATATGCGGGGAGGACAAACAGACAGATATGCGGGGAGGACAAACAGACAGGTATGCGGGGAGGACAAACAGACATATATGTGGGGAGGACAAACAGACAGGTATGTGGGGAGGACAAACAGACAGATATGTGGGGAGGACAAACAGACAGGTATGTGGGGAGGACAAACAGACAGATATGTGGGGAGGACAAACAGACAGGTATGTGGGGAGGACAAACAGACAGATATATGGGGAGGACAAACAGACAGGTATGCAGGGAGGACAAACAGACAGTATAACACGTACTTTAAAACTGTCGAGGGGCAGTGTGGCCTTCCCCAATCCAGTTGAGGGAGAAAATATATGGGGACGAGAGAAGCCTGAGACGGACTGCCAGCAGTATAAGAGAGATAGGTGTGGCTATATGAGAGCGAACAACAACGAAGTATATATAAGGAAGATTGTTAAGTCCTAATTCTAGTCAAGGGGAGTTTATCAGTAAAATACTTGTAAGTACAGGCCGGATTCTTATTATTTCCCTTGAGTTGCTTCTTAGAGGATCGGGAAGTTTGGTGGCGGGAGTAGGGAAGAGAAAGCATTAGTAACTTTGCAAAACGCACCCAATGCATTGAAGTAAAAAAAAAAAAAAAGTTGTCCCATAGTACATACTTTCGTGAGGAAGTGAAATGTTAGAGACTTTATAATACTAGATCTCAGATTTATGAAGTGGGGTCACCAGTTCTCTTGCCTTGCTGCCTTTGCCCTCCCTAACTCAAGAGCAGAATAGAGAAAGAGAGAGAGAGAGAGAGAGAGAGGATACAGCACAAATCAACATCATGACATGGAAAAAGTCGACCACCAGAGCTGATAAACAAGCATTAGAGATAGGAAATTGTGAACAAGCATAATGTCATAGGCAAGTTGGTATGGTACTTGAAGAGAAGAGATCGAAGCCCTATTTGTGATTCTAGAAGAACGAGAACGTCGCCTACAAAACATCTTCTTCTTTGGTCCGTGACAACTGTCTGGCAACGCAATCAGTGGCCATCACGCCTGGTGCGTCCTGCAGGGCAGCAACAAACTGTCTCCACTTTTCTCCGTCGGCAGCCATTCTTCTTGTGGTGCCCCAGATCTGGTTCATACTTTGCATCTCTGATTCCATAGTTCTCCGCAGGTAGCTTCTGGTCAGCCTAGCTTTCGCTTTTTCTTTATAGAATCCTTTAGCATGGTAGTTCTGGTGATGGCGTCAGGGTCTCTTCTGAGGATATGTCTAACTGTGGCGGGTTTGTCTCCCCTGCTCTACAGTAGTGGCCCACTAATGGTCAAACCTCGAGCAAAAGTATGAGGGTTTTAAAAGGTCATCAACCTTCGCTCAAGGTTATTCGTGGCAGAGATATAAATAGAAGAATGAGGCTTCTATTTAAGGGAGCATCACAGGAATTTTACAGAATGGGAAGCATAACAAATTAGATCATCTAAGCTGTCATGATCTTATTATTCTCTGCCCCTTCTGCGAGGACAGGAATAGACTCGTATTTTCTGAGCCCTTAGCTGAAGGTGATTCAGCAAAATGTTAATTTGGTAGCTCTGAATGGTTATATATTTAAACAAATATGAGTCATACAGGTGCAAACATACAATTCACTCAACAGTGATTAATCCAACTATAGACATATATTTACAGATAAACAGATGCAATAATAGCTTATCGGCTAACTTGGGCAAAATAAATAAAGTTGTTTATAAAAATGAAGCGATGATATTTGTCATTATCAAACAATATTAATTTTTGGTGGATTAGAGAACAAAATTGGAAATGTCCATTGACTGAGCTGGTATGTTACTTAGCTGACGGTGTGGGGCCAGTTGGCGTCTTCTTCAGTCGCTGTTGGTTCCCACGGGTGGTTGGACTATTCCGTCTCTTCAGAAGTTGAAGTTTTATTTGGCAGTAGCACGTCTCTTGCAACACGGCCGGGGTTACTACTTAGGTTGCTTCGTCACGTGTACTCAAGACCCGCCTATTGTCGCTGTCCATAGCGTTAACTTTTGGCAACTTTCAGCAAAAACTGAAGGGAGACAAACTGCTAAGTATCGAGTCTCCTGATATAATCATCAGGCGCCCTCCGCTCCATCCACCATTTCATCTTCCTCATAATTTTTGCCCTCATCCCTGATCATTAAATGTGGACCATTGAGCAGGATCGACGTGCTTTTGGGCAGCGGAAGACGACAGTTGCAACATTCTATGCATACATATAAAATTAACTAAAATGTTGGTACAATAAATATACACTACGATATCATCATACATTCCCTGCTCCTAATGGAACCTGGGGCCACCTCTACTGGTGGATCTTGTGAGAAAACCCGCACGATGTAATCATCCGCTCTTGCAGTGGTGGCTCATGTTTTGTTATTGTTAATCAGAATCTACCTCACTGCACTCCGGGCAAACCCATAGGTGCTCAGTCTCCCTCAGCAAATGTCGAAGAGTATGAATGCTAATTGTACCTGTAGCACGCTGGTTTTACATACGACGGATGCATCCTCTCTCACGTCCATTTCTGCTAGTCCCACGTTTGATGCCAAACTCCAACAGTCTCAGCCTTGTTGATTCATCCATTGCATGTCATTATCCAGCAGGCGATCATTAATTGCCCTTAGTATCTCTCCCTTATCCACGTCCAGTGTCCCCACTGTGGTGCTCTCGAGGCCAGTCTGTCAGCTCTCTATTGCCACATACCCCTGCATGACGAGAACAGCAGATCCACACCAGTTCTTGAAGACTTGAAGATTCTATTGATGTTTTCCATTCCTGCCGCAGCCATCCGTTCTGAACTTTCCGAAGCATGGTTTGAAAGTCTTACAATATAACTGCCCTGGTTGATGGAGTTTCAGACAGCCACCTCAGTGCTGCAGTAACTGCATCTACCTCCTTTCTCATGCTGGAGGTTGTTGTCATGTAGGCTGCACTCTGTTCAGAGACGACACTGCCCTTTATTCTCGAAGAGAAGCCCCATCCTGGTTTCTCACCACGCACTACATACCCATCAGTGTACACAATGGTTTCATCATCCCCAACATGATCACTTACCAGCTGATTAATCTCTTTCTCTGCTTTTCCAAGTAAATATTAAGTTATTTGATGAGGTTGCCAGCCCCATGTGCGAAGGTACACCCACAAGCATTTTATACATGTCAAAATGTAAAATGATAAAATATACATATTACAACTTACCCCGATATCGAGCGATTTACTGCACTGGCTTGATGCACAAAATTGTGTAATTTACTGCAACTAGTTTAAGATGCAGTTATCCTATCCCTCAGATAGATGAAGTTACAGCGCACTGAATCCTTCTATTATTTCCACTTGTGGAGGATCCTAAGACTTGGGCTTCCAGTATTAACATGTGAGTTTTACACTCTCTAAGTTTAGCAGTTACTCCTGATCCGGTCCTATCGGGAGTCCTGGTTACGAGCCATTATTTTAGCTGTCTGTGATCCCTCCTTGGCGAAGATGAAATATGCAGTGAAGTTGTCTTACAATGGCCTAGGTTATAAGCAAAATTTTCGCTCCCACGCACATATTCCTCCGTTGGGGAAAGATTCAACCAGAAGTTCAATCCAAACCAACCACAATTAAGCGACTGATGTTGGTAGGGGTTTCCTCCACTCTCATGTTGAACATTACTACATGACAAAACAAGGTATTCCCCTTATATGTTACTTTCAAACTCATCTCAACGTACCCCATGACCAAATAAGGTCTTGCCACTTCCGTGTTATTTGTCATGTTTACAAAAATCCTACATCACGAACCTATCACTGATAATCTCTTTCACGATACCCCTTTCTCGTAGTTGTTTACCATAACAGAGTCATCTGCCACAATATTACATCATTTATCGTATTTCACTCCTTTCCATCTGGTCATGTCTGCATTATCTTTAAATACCATCTGTTGCCCAGGTTGGAAATCTCGACGCAACATGGTTTTGTGACAATTTCTGCAAGCCATGTCCCCGAATCAAACGTACGTTATCTACATTCTTTGACACAAATCTGAGTTTTCGCCCTATGCCGTCTGGTGTAAAAAAAAGATTTCACTGTTATCTTTCAATCGTGAATCTGGCTTAACAATAAGGTTGGGCTATAGGTAGAATTTTAATCCGTCTAGTATTGACGATTAATCAAGCTAACACGTCAACGTGGCTACAAAACAGGTCATCGGTCAGGTAACACGGGTTGTGAGTGACGAAGTTAAGATACCCCGGGGAGAAAATAACATCAAAAGATAAAGGCGCAAGCAAGACAATGAGAGGATGAAACAAAAAGAAAGGATAGCACAGGTCATGGGCAAGATGATCACATAAAAATTTAGCGACTGATATATGACTTGTCACATACCCCCAGACTTTCAGAATATTTATCAAATATTCACAGATTTGGGCGGTCAAGTTGTGTGGAAAGAGGACATTTTAGACATTTCTTTTTCTATTACTCTCCTGCATTCTGCACCGTACAGAAGTACATAAATTTCGCAACTCTCTGAAATTTTTAGTGTTTGTACTGTACTTGTGGGGGGGTGGCTAAGAGGTATGGCGCCCGCCTCTAATTCTAAAGGTTCGGTTCCCAGTATACAGGGAATAAATGTGATGGAATTTTGTTCAGAACCAGTGGGTCTACCTAATGATGTTATACTCCTCACCCCCACACATTTCCCTGGGTAGTGAGATAGGATGACTAGCCTTCTCGGATAAGCGCAAAAAATAGGAGGTCCAGTGTGCAACTTGCGCACGTTAAAAATCTTTCGGCAGTTAAAAATCGTAAAGAGTAGGCCATATGGCCGCTGCCCTGGCCAAATTTTCAAAATGAAGGAAAAATCTACCCGCCACAAAAATATTTATAGAATGTGTGATTCTATAATGTGTCATCCTCGCCGGTACTACGGAGTTCGTGCACTGTGCTGAGGTCCTCCTTGTGTTATCTAAGTAAGGAGATCGGAGCACAGATGCAGTTGTCTGCGTGCAATGAAGATGGTCCTTAAAACCAAACACACCAAACTATACGGGGAAGATATTTAGATTGGCAAAGGCTATTCTGGCCATGTTAATTCGGTTATGATGTCTTTGCTTATGTGGCCGTTGGTGTTGATTGTATAGTGGGATCGTATCTCTACCCTAAACAGTAGGCAACTTATTATGCTGATGGTGTTAAGGTTACTTCTTTCACACAGACGACAAACAGTTCACAGCTGACAAGTGATGAATGATCTTAACTGTCGATGATTGACGTCATTCTAATAGCAGTAGCAAATAATGGTGAAACTTTATTTACATAAAAAATAAAGTGGCGAAGGTGAAATGATGAGCCCAACCTTCACCTAAGGTTGGTAGTTTGGGATGTCTCGCTTTCTCGTTCAGTCATGCTGCTTCCGTAGTCTAACTGTCTCTATTTTGTTCTGGTGGTCACGACTTGGAAAACTACTGCTGTCAATATTATACTGCCCTCTAAAATTCTTCAATGGCGACATTGTCTTTACAAAATGTTCTTATATTCTTCCTCTCAACTTGGCGTATCTTAGATGATACTGGCCTACTGCCAGGGATGAAAAATTCGCCAAGGTCTATTGTTTCCTACTTCTCAGGACTAACTGCTGTCTATCGTTCTTGTCATGTACTAAACAGTTTATCCTATGTTGGTAATACTCAACATACCTAGGTGTCTTGTAATCTCACACATTTCTCTTGTACTGGCGACACTTTCATTCCTGACCACAGAATAAATATAATAACTATCATAGTGGCGTACCAAGCGATTGGGCAGCTAGATAATAGTTTCATAATTCTGTCACCACATAAGCAACCAATTCATTGGCATATTGTCCGATAATACATCTCAATTGCGCTTGCCACTTATAAAATACTACCTTTACACATACTTGGGAGACATCCCATTCTAGCTCTTAACGCAAACGCGTTCAAAATCTGACTGACTTAATTTAGAACAACGATTTACAATTACAACTATTTACGAACTTTCTAGATCGTCTGTCTCGAAAACAACTCAGTAAGAAATATAAATTTCCCGTGCAAGCTTAACTTAGCCGAATTCCCCCAAGCAGAACTCCAACTTGAGTCAGCATTTTTTCTCAAGGGGCGTAAAATACTACTGTTGAAGGATTGTCGCTCTTTGATAATCAGTCATATAAGTCATGGATGTTCGCCCTTTGATTTAAATTATAAGTCCGTTAATTTCTCGTATGCAAATATTTGAAACCGGATTTCTGACACTCGAACTTCCTGTTACACTTGTTCCGCCATCTGGTGTTACTATGCTTCCTAAGTATGTAGACGATCGTCTCATGCTATCTCAGTCTTTCTGTTCTGTGGGAGCATTCATTTGTGAATGTCCTTAACATCTTACGTACCGTCAATTTTCCCGGTAAACTCCTGCAGTGTATCGTAGTGCAGAGCTGAAATTTGTGTTCTTGAGTCAAACGTGTCGCATTGACCGTTTGAGTCCGTTAAGTACCCCTAAAAAAAAGTGCCTCAATGGCAGTGGTCATTTGTCACGACACTATATACAACTGACCATCCGATTGACAGAGTGGTTAGAGCAATGGTCTCTCGCGGCAAAGGAGTCGGGTTTAAATCACGGTACCGTCAAGATCCAGTCTACCCAGATGTAAATGGGTTCTTGACTCTACTCTTGGGTTAGGGAAGAAAAATGCAGCGAGGACGGGACCTAGTCACCCTCACATCTCGATGCTGGACCTATCATAGTGAAGTCTTCACTCTCCTACGGCGGTACCAGCAATGGGACTACGTTACCTTTTTAAACACAACTATGGAATATAGGACCCGTGAACGACTCACATATTTATAGAACGGTGTGCTTCATTAGCTGAGTTATTTCACGATTCACTCTCGCTGCAAAGTGAGGGCACCGTTGGGATGGTTCCTGGTTCGATTTTCCGGCGAGCCTATCAATTATATTACTGTTCTCTGGTCTAGTGCACGGGTTCTCAACCTTTTTCTGCTCATCCCCCCCCACCCCCCACCCGAGCCTCATTTACGTATGTGACCCCCTCATAGTCGCTGTTAGCTGGGAAAAAGGTACCTTACCTTCTTTCTGTGGCCCCCTAGAAATAAGGCATGGCCACCAGGGTTGCCATTTGGCCGACGTTGAGAATCACTGGTCAAGTGTATTCTTTCTTCCTGTTTTACAAGTGCCTGATATTTGCCTGTACGTGGGGTTTATTTATTTACTAATCATAGACCTCGGTTTTTCTTCATTAATTATTTTTGGTTAAGAAGCTGGAAAAACAGACAATGATTTCAAAATAAGAATACAAAAGAAAAGAGAAGCTTTCATTGCCTTGGGAAATATATGGTGACCAAGAGATATCAAGTCCAACACGAAAATAAGAATCTTCAATTCAAATGTTCAGTCAGTACTATTGTATGGTTCTGAAACACGGAGAACAACAAAAACAGCTACAGACTTTCATAAATGGGTGCTTGCGTAGAACAGAAAGGATTAAAATGGTATTACAAGGTTACCAATATGGAACTGACGATAAGAACCAGACCAGTGTCAGTGGGACAAGAGATGAGGATAAAACGCTGGCGATGGGTAGGATAAACCTGTTGATAACATTACAAGATAGTCCTTGTTCTGGACTGCCCAGGAAAAGAGAGACAGAGGTAGAAAAAAAAAACACACACGGAGAAGAGAACTGAAAAAAGATGAGGAAGACGCAGCAAGTACTTGAGATGATGGCACTTGACAGGAGGACTTGGCATGCGTTTGTTGGAGGCCTATGCTCCTTGGGGAGCTAAAGGGTATTGATTTATAAGAAACTACTTTACTTTACTTTACTTAGTCGTTCCCCTTCTACCGTGAGGTGTAGAGGTTTGGAAGAGAGAGCGCCAAACTATCCTATCGGCTGTCTTCCTCCTGGCCTGGTTCCATTCTAGTCCTCGGTCCTTCAAAGATTGTCTAATGTTGTCCTCCCAGCGGACTCTGGGTCGTCCTCGGGGTCTGGATCCTTGGCTCTTTGTTTCCCATGCTTGTCGTGGTATCCGATTTTCTCCCATTCTGCAGACATGGCCAAACCATCTTAATTGGGAATGTTCTACTTGGGTCTGCAGGGGGTAGGATTTAAGGCCTCGACGTATCGTCTGGTTGCGTACCATGTCTCTTCTTGTTACTTCAACCACCTTCCTCAAATACCTCATTTCTGAGGTTTGGATCTGGCTTTTATGGGTTGTAGTCATTGCCCATGACTCGCATCCATATGTCAAGAAACACTGCTTTAAACAAAAAAAAAAAAAAGGGGGGGGGGTGTGAAACAGCGTTCTCTAAAAACACACACACACGCAAACAAACATGTACTTTGATGTATACACACACAATGCTTTTAGCGTCCGGCCTCGTGGTCTATTTCGTTCGTTCCGTTTGCTAAACTGGTGCTCGCATGCCATGACGCAATCCTGGTATCTCCCGATCATTCTCAGCAAGGAGGCGCGCAACTGCCGGACAATGTCGTCGTCTGATTCTGACTGTTGTACCAGGGACAGCAAAAACTGTTCGAATGATACTCCTGAGGAAGACAAAAAAAAAAAAAAAAAAAAAGGATAATGTACTTTTTACACATCAAATTACGAGTTTGGCGTAGTACGATTCTTTCAACCTAGACATAATATCTGTCGGTTATATATAGAGCGTATGCTCAAATATAAAAGACCCTATCATCTAGTTATAAATTACTGCATTAAGACAGACATTACAGGCAGACAGATAAACAAATTAATAGAAAGATATATATATATATATATATATATATATATATATATATATATATATATATATATATATATATATATATATATATATATATAGATAGATAGATAGATAGATCGCTAGGTATGTAGTTAGGTAAATAGGTAGGTAAGTATATAGTTAGATAAACAGGCATGCAGACAGATAGAAAGATAGAAAGATAGATAGGTAGATAGAGATGGATATGCAGGCAGACAGAGAGACATACAGGCAGGCAGGCAAGCAGACAGAGGCAGGCAGGCAGGAAGGCAGACAGACAGCCATATAGATGGATAGATACATAGACAGATAGAGGCAGTCAGGCAGGCAGATAGATAGATAGATAGATAGATAGATAGATAGATAGATAGATAGATAGATAGAGGCAGTCAGGCAGGCAGGCAGGCAGGCAGGCAGACAGACAGACAGACAGACAGACAGATAGATAGATAGATAGATAGATAGATAGATAGATAGATAGATAGATAGATAGATAGATAGATAGATAGATAGATAGATATGGCTTATAGTTTCTATGAAAATATTAAAAGGGATGCTGCTACCCCTACACAGCGCATTAATGAAGCCACTATCGTTTAGAACTATTCCGACTGCAAAAAAAGTGCGAAAAAAATGTTATTTACTTACTATCTTCTCCAATTCGTTTGAAGGACCTCGACCAGTAGGCCCGAAGTCTGTATAAAGAAGGAATGGACTGCTCACATCTTGTCTCGCACAGACCGAAACTAGGCTTAAGGCCGAAGGCTAACAAAGTCACTACCATTAAGGTTGCTGATTGGTTCATGGAAGCCACGTGATCTGGCATAAATCTGGGGGAAAAAAAAACAAAGAGTTAAAAATTGTATCTGAATCCGAAGAAAGAGTGAATACTGAACAGTAAGGGGCATTGGAGTTGGATAGAAGTGGGAAGGTTTTTGGGAAGTAGATTGCCTCTGTGGCCCCGAGGTTTGTTATGAAAAAAATAAAGAATATGATTACTGTTCCCTAGGGCATGTTGTTTAAAGCGATTAGTATGACGGTGTCATGAGGCGGCTGGCAAGCTCACTGTGACGTACGTCTAGTTCGACAAGTGAATTTTTCCTGATTTGATGGATGATTAAAGGGACTTTAGCTTTTCATAACATTAGAACCCCTGAACATTTGTTGTAACTTTTTGGTTTCGCCAGAGCGAACCGATTCCACCGGGACTCATTTAGTAGGCGGCATGAGATCTAAAGACACTGAGACGATCCCCGAGCAGAGAAGCTAGTTTCTCACAGGTATTTATCATCTCCGCGCGAACACTAAACCGCTCGCAAGATGGACCAGAGCGGTCAGAAGAAAGACACTGGGGGGAGATCTCAGGAAGGACGGGCGGCATGCTTTCAAAGACAGTAGTGGTCCCTGAAACGATTTCGCATCTCGGTGTTAAACATGGAACCGATTGCAGTGGGAGCGAACGGGGAAAGCTGACGCAAGCAGCGAGCGAAGATACGAGAGGCCAGGGGCGGCTTCTCTCTTTGGTCTGGCGGTCAGGTCCCCAAAAGTCTTCTAAGATAAAAAAAAGCTGTCAAGTTTCTCATGTCCCACTCATCTTTCATTTCATTCTAGATATATACAGACCTCGTAGAAATACACTTTATCACTCGCTGGCCAGAACTTAACAGAAGCACTAGCTATATTTGAAATCTTGCTAGATTATCCCATGGATTTTATACATATTTGCAGTGAATTCTATTCTGTGCAAAGCGGTAATATATATATATATATTGTGTAAAGTGATCAGTGGTCTAGTTCAGTCATTCTATTTCACTGGATTTTGTGTTAATTTAAATCTATTAAATCAAACCGTCTCAATAGTTCCAGTTGTAAATGTAATGATATACCTGCTATATTATTTCCAAAAGATAATAGATGTTAAATGCTTAAATTAACTTTTAAAGTCGCGAAGGAATTTATAATTTAATAAATTTAGTTAAGTCATATATTTATAAGAGTGTGTTTCAACCACTAAAACTCGCGCAGTGTTTATTAAATACATAATTAAATACGCGAGCGTATATAAAATAGTCTTAACGGGAAATTCATCGCGCTTTAGACAGGTTATTTGTTTTTCGGTATATTACATGTCTTTTTTTCTTTCATACAGAGTGATCGTAACCTGTGCGATCCCAGCATAAAGAAAGCAATAGAGAAATCATACAGAGTCCTTTTCAGACTCAGTTCTTAACTTCCAGATATATTGATGGAACATTTTTAAATATAATTCTTGTGGCGGTCCGATGCGACCTAGCTATCAATTACATGAAAGAAAGCCTGCCCCCGCCCCCCCTAAATACAGATGAAAAACCTATGGCAAGGCACAAGCCAAAGAAACAAAGTTACAACTGCATCAACTTTTTTTGAATAACTCATCAAATTTAATTACAATCTGTAATATAAACTGGAAGATGAACAGTTCCAGTAGCGATAACTTATTTACGGCTCTACTGTGAGAGAATACCTATTTACCTGACTGTGACTGAGCCTAATTTTTCCTCACTGGATTTAAACCATACCGGTCAGTTGCTATCATCACGCCTTGAAGGAATTTTACCTCCAGCAGCGAAATTAAAGAGACCTCATTTTCACCACTGTATTGAATTGTGTCAGTGCCATCCCATAGACTCATTTTCATATAATAAAACATAATAACTCTGAGTCTTCAAGTCCGGCGATTAGTGGGAATATTCGCTATCAGCAAAATCTCGCTACATCTGGGGCGGGACATCGAAGTACTAGACATTTTCACGTGTCAAGAGTAATTGTTGTTTATATAATTCTATGGATTGTCTGATGCTGCAATCGGTAAGTGAGAGCAAGATGAGTGAAGGCCTTTACTAGCGCGTGTATGAATGACAGGAAATTAATTCTTTCGTGTAACCATTTTGTTAACTTGCTTACCTGGTAATTTATATCTTTTCTGTAAACCCTACATTGTTCCTTTAGGTGGGATAGTTAATAATTTGTTAACTCTGTTTAAAACCCCCTCCTTTTCATTTGCTTAGTAAAGGGAAGAACAATTGGGAAGAACAGGATTTCTTTCTACCACCTATACCTAATTTTGTAACACCTCTTTTCAGAGTAATTAACTTTACTGTTAGGTTAACTTACCTACGTTCCTGATAACTATCTATCTTTGGACTGGGTTTATCTTTGTCTAATAAGCGGGACGGGCTTAGTCGATACCAATCTTCTTCACCCCCCTCCCTACCTTGTTATTTGCATTTTCTGTAAATTTTTGATAATTCTTGTTGTAAACAATTGATTATTTTAGTGATTGTCTTTTTTAATTTTAATAAACAACATAAACTTAATCGTTACGGCGTTGGACTACCCAAAGCCCACAAAAATTCCCCTATTTGTTTAAGATAGTTGTATCCACGTCGTCTGTGTGTTTGAAGCACCAAATCGGTGTGAGCGCAGATGTGTGTCTGGAAAACTGGCAAATAATTGTTTGACCAGGAGAGTGGAAAAGAAGATTGAGAGAAACGATTTGTCGTAAATAAGTCTGTCTTTACTCTCCTCCAGCACTCGGTGGAGCATCATATTTAATCTCTACATTTCTATCACTGAGCTTTTTCCACCATCATTCTACACTCTAAACCGGACTACAATTTCTGAGACTCTTTCTCTCAAAATAAATTTACGACACTCACCATGTAACAAATTGCTACAAAAATCACTGCTGAATGTGATAGCGTTGTGCAGGCTTCATGCTAAGTCGCGAGTGATGGTTTCATGCTCCACAGGGAGCGAAAAGGAGAATGATAATGATTGACGGGGGAAGTTTTCAACATCACTGTACAACATCACTGTACAACATAACTGTACAACATCACTGTATAATATCACTGTTCAACATCACTGTACAACATCACTGTACAACATCACTGTACAACATCACTGTAAAATGCGGTAAACACTGGAGTAGCTTACAGCTGGCAATCTTATGTTGTGAAATACATTGCTAAAGAAGCCACTACTGTCAGAATATGTACAATAAGGCTGACTTCATGCAACGGGCCAGGTTCAGTGTTGGCTACATGCTGCTTAAGAGGTGATAAAGAAGATAAATGAATGAAATGGTGTAGCAATAACGCTGATTCACAAATACAGTAAATTAATATAAGACAAACATAAAGGTATGTTATCAGGCACTCGTAGGAAATAAAGAAGTAGAACACTAGACAACAGAAAAACAACAGAAATGAGTGGCTTACCCAGGATTTGAACCCTGGACCTTCCGTGCGACAACCCCGCCTAGCTATGCAAACGAATCACACTATCCTCCCTGCCATCTACGCATCACCAAAAATGATGTTTCGATGAAAGGTCATTAGTGCGAACCGCTATACATAACACCGGAAGTTTACCATGGGCAGTTCAGCCTATTAATGACGTAATCACTTCTGTTGTTCCACTATTATACAGTATAGGCCAGTCCAACAAGACAAAGACCTTAATACTGTGTCCAGTAAATGATAGTAGACTTAGAACAGTAAGAACAGGACAGAGGGTAGGTTTAAGTATTGTTTATAACACATAAGGAAGGGAAACCCGAGGCCTGTAAACAATAAATTAATATAAGACAAACATAAAGGTATGATATCAGGCACTCGTAGGAAATAAAGAAGTAGAACACTAGACAACAGAAAAACAATAGACATGGGTATATATACAGGCCGAGCCTTCATGTCATGTCCCATCCTTTCAAAGTTTCTCTTTGTTTTATCTCTTTCATGTCTCTAATTCTCTAGTCCATGTGTTTTTAGGTCTACTTCTATTTTATTGTCACAGAGATTCAGAACAAGGACTAGGAATTAGTAATACTTACTTACTTACTTACTTACTTAGTAGTTCCTCTTCTACCTTGTTGTGTAGAATTTGCCAGAGAGAGCTCAAACTATCCTATCGGCTGTCTTCCGCCTAGCCTAGCTCCAGTCTAGTCCTAGGTCCTTCAGAGATTGCCATGGAGGTCTTGATTCCTTGCTCCTGGTTTCCATACTTGTTGTGGTAGCAGATCTTCTCGTATTCTGCAGACACGATCAAACTATCGTAATTGGGATTGCTTCATTTGGGTCTGCAGGGGGCTGTGTTTTAAGTTCATGACGTATCGTCTGGTTGCAGACCCTGTCTCTTCGTGTTACTTCAACCACCTTTCTCAGATACCTCATTTCTGAGGTTTGGAGATGGCTTTTGTGGGTTGTAGTCATTGCCCATGACTCGTATCCATAAGTCAAGACTGGAACATAGATGGAGCGGTATACAACCATCTTCGTCTTATTGCCAATTTCTCTTGTGCTGAAAAATCCTTGATTTTGAATGAGTAATCCATATTAATATTAACTTGTATTTCTTCGAGTTATTCATTTTCATTGCTTTTCTTTATAATGCTGCTAAGATATATATGTGAGTGCACATCTCATAGAGAGGTTTTTGTCAAGTATAGTGTTGCCATAATGTTTCTGCATTTATTCTCCGAGCCTTTATTATTTCTTTGTGTACTTCAAAACCCATCTACGCTGATTTTTCATCAAGTATGTTCATTTTGTCTAGCTTCTGATTACGGTTATGGAACAGAAGAGCCACGCCAAACTTATTCAACTAAAGTATCTATGAAGTTTTATTGTTTGGTTCTGAAACACGGAGAACAAACAAAAGCAACAATGAAGGTATAAATTCATAAATGGGCGTTTGCGTAGAAAAGACAGATTGGAAAGTATGACAAGATCACTGATGCAGAACTGATAACACGAACAAGGCAAGTGTCAATGGAAAATGTTATATGAATAGGTTTATGGCGATGGAAAGGGCACACATTGAAGAAACTTACGGATAGCATTGCAAGGCAGTCCTTGCTGTGGAATGCACAGGGTAAGAAAAACAGAGGGAGAATGTTATAGGAAATTATGTTTGAAAAGTATTTGTCGCTCAGAAAGTCATCGGTATGCATCTATTTGTGTAGTTAGTTGATGACGCGCTTTTTGTTTTCAGGAGAGACGTGGTCCTTTGCCATTCTGTGTGTTGTGTTAACTACAGACATGCCTGTGTGCTATCCTATATGTTGACCCAGTAAATGTATTCCATGTGTCAAAAGGGTATCATAAATGTACATGGAAACTACCTCAGATATTTATCAGTATATGATCTTTGTATATTCTTGGATCTGGGTACTATTGAGCAGAAGTTGGATACTTATGATAATCTTGTATGTAGATTTAAACGTGGAACGATGCACATAACGGAATATGTCTTTTGATAACGTTTGATAAGTGTGTATGGATTAAGTATAAAAAGATGTCTTTAGTTACACCAAAGAAACATGATCTTATCGTAATTGTATATGTTAACTGTGACACAGTGGTGTATTGATATTAACGTTTTATTGGATCAGAAAACAGCGTTTATATATATATATACCTACACCGATAGTTCTCTGTTTATGCTTGTTTCATTTACGCGAAATCGAACACACGCGCATCAATTTTCACGCATTTTTGTTTTATTTACGCGCCAAACTTAAGCGACGCGCTATTTAGATATTTTTACAGTATTATATCTGCACACCAACGGGAGCGCGAGAGCAAGATGACAACAGGTTGAATATTTATTTCAGGGATTCTTGGAAGACGTGCACAATAAAAGACGCATTTTCGCTAATCAAGACTGCACAGAATGACGCAAGAACCGTAAAAGAACGGTATGTGGAACGTGCCCTCAGTTCTGCCATGACTTTGAAGAACAGGAGGTCTATATTCAGGATGAAAAATGATGGATTATGCTGCTCCCTATCAAGAAATCCGCCGTGAGCAGAGAAAGTCACATATTAAAACACTTCTGGACACATTCTTCAGGACGCAAGTCTTTACTGCATCGCTGCTTCTCATTCAGATGACTTACCACCTCAGCTCTCGTTGAATTAGAAGTTGCGTTAGATGAAGAAAGTAATAGTCTTGCCACCGTTAATGTTAAATAATTAGTCAATGTTGTTTTCTGTACAATAATTTAATTTGAATGGTATGTGTTAATTCAAACTGTTTATTATTATATGTAGTTATTTCTTATCATGTACAGCATTGATGGAAGGCATCTCTCTTACTTTAAATGTTGTTGAATGAGAAAATCATGTTCCATTTACCCGATTTCTGTAGCATAAACAAAGAACTATCTGTGTTTTGTTCGAGATGTTGTGTTGGACATTTTTAACCCCTACATATTGAGCCATACCGTTGTCTGATATACAGACGAATAGAACCAACCAACAAGCACACACATCCTCGTAACAAGGGCCCAAAAAGCACAGGTGGAAAAGGAGAAAGCGATGATAATGATAAAGAAGATAAACAGAAATACATCGGATGGACGTCACTTGACAAGTGAAGCGTGGCATGTAATTGTTGATGGCCTGCTCAATGTGGTGAATGATTATGATAATTGTTTTTGCGTGATTTTTTTTTCTTTCAGAGTAATGACTCGGGTAGGGAACACGCTGGCGTTCTTGTCCAAACACTTCAGCATAGCTGCTACTTACATTTAGTTCACGACATAAACTGTGGGTCGGAGTGGCTAAGAGGTGTGGCATCCGCCTCTAATTCTAAAGGTACCGGGTTCGCTTCCAGTACAGGGAATATAGTTGTTTTTTTCATAACCAGTGGTTCCCAATGATGTCATACTCCCCCTGATCTCCTGGGTAGTGAGATCAGACGCCTAGCCTTCTTGGAAAAGGTCGAAAAAAGGATGTCCCGTGTGCAAGTTGCGCACGTTAAAAATCCCTCGGCAGTTGGAAATCGTAAAGAGTAGGCCATACGGCCGATTTCCTGGCAAAATTAAAAAATGAGGAAACCTACCCACCACAACAATATGTATAGAATGTGTGATTCCTGTATACACACATTGGGATCATTTCCGGTGCTACAGAGTTCGTGCATTGTGCTGAGTTCCTCCTAATATGATTTTCTTCTTCTTCTTCGTTCGCCCTGAACCGGACGTTGGTTGCGTTGTGCCCGTTTACAGCGAAGCTGCGATATTTGCGCCTTTCGGCCGACACATCCGACTTCAGCACGGCATTTTTGGGACCGGGTTAGCCATCCCTCTTCGATCCCTACTCACTCAGCCAGACTGCAGTGATGCAGCCTATTTCCAGGACCACCACTTGGAGGTGGAGTAGGGTCTTGGTCAGCTCTGGTTCGCTGACCCTGACGGAAGCAGTCTAACTTCTAATATGATCTAAGGGAGGAGATCGGCTCACTGATGGAGTTGTCCGTGTGCGATGAAGATGATCCTTAAAGCCAAACCAAACCACTACATAAACAAAAGTATTTGTTGTTCAAATTAAACTACTCAGGAAACATTGCTAAACGTCCAAGTATTGGTACTCTTAAATCGGGTTGCGCAACACATAACAACTTACGCCACGCACGAGCACGCACGCGCACGCGCGCGCGCGCACACACACACACACGCACACGCACACACCGATACTGAAGACGAGTATTAAACGTTTAGCCATAATTCATCTATCGAGTCTGTCTAAGATCGACATTTTTTTGTCTTCTAACTTTTCAAAATTTCTAACGCTATATCAAGCAGTGGTTCTAAACTTGTGGCGGGGGCTTCCTAGTGAAATGAGTCCGTGTGCTTAATCATACTGTTACAACTTTTTCACCCAGATTTGCATGCGATATAGGGATAAACTTTTTTAAGAAACCTGTTGATAGCATTACAAGGTAGTACTTGGTATGAAATCGTCATAGTGAGACAAAAAAATACAAGGAGAAGAGAACTGAAAGCGGAAAGGTACGGGACAAAAGAGACACGGAAAGAGCTTGAGCAGACGATATAGGGACAGGAATACTTTGCTTGAATTTCTGGAACGCCTATGCTTCATATGCAGCTAATGGATAATGATCATAATTAGGACTGGGGGCGGGGGATGCGCCCTTGAGGTAATTGCCCGCAGCTGCTTCTTTTTTCTGGTGTTCCTTCCGGAGTGTTCTTTTCTCTTCTGCTTGTTGTGAGAGCTTCTATTCACCAAATCTGAGGCAGTGCCGTATGTAGTATCC
Organism: Oreohelix idahoensis; assembly: GCA_024509875.1. Classification (NCBI taxonomy): domain Eukaryota; kingdom Metazoa; phylum Mollusca; class Gastropoda; order Stylommatophora; family Oreohelicidae; genus Oreohelix; species Oreohelix idahoensis. The sequence continues at coordinate 134,588 of JAMPIV010010115.1, read as the reverse complement.
TTGGTGCGATCAGCAGCTTCATCCTCCCAGGTTGCTGGATTTATGTCTAGTGCCTTCATGTAAACATTTTTTTACCTCAGCTGTTTTTTTGTCTTCTGCCATTATCTAGAAGACCTCCCAAGAACTCAGATAAGACCCAGGCCAAATCACAATGTGATGCCTCTCATCGATGGGGAAGAGGGGGTAAAAAGTGCAGTTCATCATGCATCTTTGGCTTAGGTGAGCCCCCCCTTTGTGAAATGAGGCCCCTTGTGAGGTGAGGACCCCTGTGTGATGAGGTCTTTGAGAGGTGAGGCCCCCTGTGAGGTGAGAGCCATATGAGGAGGTACCCTGTGAGAAGAAGTTCACTGTGAGGTAAGGTTCCCTGTGAGAAGAATTCCTCTGTGAGGTAAGGTTCCCTGTGAGAAAAGGTTCCTCTGTGAGGTAAGGTTCCCTGTGAGAAAAGGTTCCTCTGTGAGTTGAGGTGAGGGTCCAATGGCCCTGCTAGCCCCCTCCTCTTATAGAGCCTTATAATAAAGAGACCTGGTAGCATTACAGGTAACGAGTTTCAAGGAGTCCTCGAGGAGATTAAGAATAAATAGAACCATTGTTTCATCAAGGATTCTTCTTCTTCTTTGATCCTTAGCTGCCGACCGTCAAAGCAGTCAGTGGCCATCACGCCTAGTGGCGTCTTGTAGGGCAACAACAAATTGATTCCACTTTGCTCGGTCGGCGGCCATCCTTCGTACAGTGCCCCAACTCTGGTTCATTCTTTGCATCTCAGCCTCCACAGTCCTCCGCCAGTCATCAGGGATAAAAGTCAACTAATGCGACATTTCCTGTTTAGGACTGCTGATAATAAAGTGAGTTACCAGTGTTTGTTTGTTTGTTTGTTTGTAATTTATATTAATAACAGAGGAAAAAAAGTTCCCGAGACATCAATTACATTAGAGGGATGGGCATTTAAAGAGGTAGAGAAAGAACACACAATAAACTAACAATATTTTTGGAACCAGTTAGCTTAAGGTGACGCTGAGATGTCTTCGAAGCTCTTACGCGAAGATGTCCTCTAATTCATAGGTTGAGAACCGCTGATGACGTGAAAGCTCGATTATAGCAATGCTCTCCCTTCCTTTTGTTTTTATAAAAAGAGTTAACAGAGTTATTTTCGCTTGACTTGACCTTACGGGGACCTTAAAAGCGAATTCTACAGTGGCCAATTTTGAAGTCGTATTTTCAGGGAATATTTTAAAATATGTTTTTCCCCTTGAAAAACCTTTTCTAGATGTCCTTTTTTTCAGGATTACGCCTTTTCAATGCTTTACCGTGCTAGCTGAAAGACATTTAAATATTTAAAAAATAAGGATGCTCCCCGAACTTTGCATGCTCACACGCTTGGCTAGCAAGTTGTTCTTACTGTGGACGGGAGGGCTGTGAAGTCGACTATTTTCTAGTGGAGTCGGTAATAAATGTCCCGACTCCGAATTTTACGAGACTTAAGTAAATGCAGATCCACGTTTGATCCATGCAAGAGAGGGTGGAGCTTTCAAAATTAGAAATAACATTTTAAAGTAGTAGGACTCCTAAAACCACTTTCGTGTTAAAGTACGTCCAGTTTTACATAAAGTAGGAAAATTTAAGTTGCTTGTGATCATAAATACAGTTTTTATCACAATAGAAAATATGTTGGCACGTTTAGAAAAAAGCACATAAGAAATGAAAATAAACTATATACACTGTCAATTTTCCCGTCATTGTTAAGATGTTACTATTTTGCCTCATGGTGTTTGGGAAAGCAGTCATTTGTGTGCAGGTGTGGATGATTTGTTATTTTGTATTATTGTATGAACGAATGAACAGTTTAAAATGTAGTCTACTAACGCCACGTATTCATTTATTCAAACACATACCATACTTATACATATAACTCCATATACAGTAGAACTCCATTTATCCGAACCCCATGGGACCGAGCATCGTTCGGATAATCAAATGTTCGGATAATTGGATTACATAATGTATCGAGTACATGTACACATATTTCTAAAAATAATTAACCATCACAAGGAAAATACACTATAAAACATATTTACTTGTACTGTAATAATAATACCCACACTGTATTAGATCACTGTATCACCAAAATCTTTTATTACACTGCAGTGCATGTACTACTTGTATTAATTAGTTTTGTTAAGAAAGAGAAATGTTTTCAAAATAACATTACAAACGATTCAAAACCAGGCGCAACTTACGTATACATGTACTTGCACAGATGTAGCCCACTATTTAAAATAATGAGGAATCCTCTTTTGCACCAAACTGGATAGTCTCCTTTTGGCTGCTAAGTCCCGCATTCTCTTCAACAGCAGAAGCTGTGTAGGACAGCTGTCATCTTCTTGCTCGTACCAAGCAATCGCTGTTTCTAGTGCTATAAAGGCCTCTTCAGGACTTGGTCGACGTTTTGGTTTTTCTTCATAATCTACAAGTACAGTACATCATGTACTTCTGAGGAGTTTTCATCATCGGTCACTACATGTATTTGGTTTTCTTCTTGCACAAAAGACAAAATTTCTTCGTCATTCAAAAACTGAAAACCAGAATCATTATCATCTTCTAGCCACATGTGTGCATCATCTTTGTCACAGTCCGAAAATCCGGGCATTGCTTGAAACAGTTCCACAACTTCATTTATACAATCATCATTTGTGTTCACTGCAGTAGTTTCATTTCCTCCTTTTTTCCCAAGCAATCTACTCCAAGCCTTGTTGAGATTATCTTGTGACAGGGTCCAAGCATCAGCTAACATATAGCAGCAGTCTTTGATATTAAGCTTTTTGGAAAACGCCACCACACTTTCTTCATCTTCAGCCAACAATAAACAACGCATGACTTCCTTCTTGTACATCTTTTTAAGCTTTGCTATAACACCCTGATCCATTGGTTGAATCAGTGCTGTTACATTGGGAGGCAGAAAAATTACTTTAAAATTTGCATCAACTGCATTCAATGTATCCGTCTCTGGATGAGATGGTGCATTGTCCAGTAGAAGAATTACTTTTCCAGTTTTGTTTTCTTGTTCTCTCAACCTCTTCACATTTGGGATGAACTGATTTGTATACCAATCAAGAAATATTTCACTATTCATCCAAGCACTCTTCTGTGCTTTGTAACACAATGGGAGACATGTCACATTCTTTAAACAACGTGGTTTTTTTGGCTTTGCCGATCATTAGCACCGGTAAACGATGACTTCCACTGGCATTCGCAGCTACCAAAATTGTTACTCTCTCTTTGCACTTTTTAAACCCAGGGGCAGCTGCTTCGCGCTGAGATGCAAGTGATTTTTGAGGCAATGATTTCCAGTATAAGCCAGTCTCATCGGCATTATACACATCATCGAGTGAATAACCTTCTTCTTCCAAAAAAGCCAAGAATGTTTCTTTAAAATTTTTAGCGGCAGTTGCATCGCTAGATAAAGATTCCCCTTGAATCTCCAATTCTCGTATGCCATGACGAGATTTAAAGTTTCTTAACCATCCCTGGCTAGCCTTAAAGTCAGGAGGACCGTCAAGTTGATTGTTGAACTGAAGTGCCTTTTCACACAACAGAGAACCAGAGATAGGTTCCCCTTTGCTTCTTCTTTGCACAAACCATATATACAAAGCCTCTTCCAATTTCACATCTTTCGCATTTCTCATGGTTTTAGGTTTCTTCGACCCATTTTCACTATCAAATTTCGATGCAAAACTCATAATTTTATCCTTGTTACTTTTGATGTCAGAGACGGTAGCTTTCCCAACATTGAAAATCCTCGCAAGTGAAGACACAGTTTCACCTTGTCCTAGTCTCTTCATAATTTCTGTTTTCGTTTCAATTGACAAAACATTGCGGTTCCTTTTATATGCTTTAGGCCTACTGGAAGATGCCATATCGCACAGAGAAATACTTGTACACCAAAATTATTCTGCTGTAGTAGCAGACACAATTATTTTAAGTTGAACTGTCTGTTTAGCCAGTGTTCTACCTAGAACGCACACGTACACTGGATTGGTAAACCAGATATTAACTGACTTTATGATCTAACTGACTTCCTGTACGTAAGCGACCGACCATTAGCCCATCCCATTCTCTACAAATTGTTAGCACACATTTGAAGTTTGCCGCATCAAAAGATTCAGAATTTTAGTCTAACATGACTGTGGCATCTGATTTTTTTTTTTTTCTGGAAAAAGTGTTCGGATAATTGGATGTTCGGATAATTGGGGTTCGGATAAATGGTAAGTGCATAATTGTATGCCATATCAATAGTTAAAATAACTGTAGTCAGAGTTGGAGTCGGGCTTCTAAAATTTCTGGAGTGAGACAATTGTTTGGTCGACTCCACAACCCTGGAGGAAGGCTTTCCCAGAAAGATACGAAATGACATAAATAAACCTCCAACCAATAATAAATGCATTCCATTATAAACACAGCCAAGTTTCTGAACAACGCAACAATCTTCTCCTTCGTACAGTCTCAGACATCCACTTGAATATTTTCAAAGAAAGCAATGGTCAGCTTCAGGCTATTTGCATCTCCTTAGAGTTTTTCAATCTCCTTCAAAGATGCCCAACATATCAGGAGCATAGAAAGCACAAGCACATGTGGCCGTCAGGCAACAGTCTGAACTATAGCTAAAATATAAAAACGTCATCGAAAGGTTTATCCAGTACAGAGCATAGGATATAGACAATCAAGATAAATTTCACACTAAGTGAAACGTGTCCTGATATAACCAACAGTTCCATGTATATGGTAAACAGTTGAAAGAGCCGTGCTACGAAGAATAGCAGCAAATACGTAGTTAAAGAAAAAAAAGCTGATAGACACTAGCAGTCCTTCTTAAGGCTTAGTGTTTATCAACGCTGCGACTGAGTTGACAGAGTTCACCTAAGATTTCATTTATTTTTTAAAATGGCAATTGATTTCTATGTCCCAGGTAATTTCCGACAGTCTCTCAGGAGACAAAGACAAAATACGGCCACTGCACCGTCATGCATGTCGTACAAGGCGATTAACATGAGGTTGTGCGTTCTGACCCCGGGACACTTTTTTTTTAACCAATTGAGTGAGAATGGAACCAGGATGGATTAAAGGTTTTTTTTTCTCGCATGAGGTCGCATTTATTTTCCTCGCATGAGGTCGCATATTTAAAACTCGCATGAGTCGCGGTGGCGCACGCCCCGGCCCTAGCTAAGACACAATGGTCTTAGCCAATAGGCCGGATATCAAGGCGCACGTCTAGCCTCAAAAGATCAAATACATTAACACGTTAATGTTTTTTTTTCTCCCATGAGGTCGCATTTCTCTCCTCGCATGAGGTCGCATTGATCGCACGCCCACCCCCGGCCCGGGCCAAGACACATGATCCTAGCCAAAGCCGGATAGTAGGCGCAAGTCCAAACACAAAAAGACCCAATGTCACACAAGTGTCATTTTAGTGATCCTCTGTGTTTTCACACAAAAGACCTAATGACACTGAATGTCAATGTACTGATCTTTTGTGTCAAGACTTTGATCTTATTTTTTTTTTCCTCGCATGAGGTCGCATTTTTTTTATCTCGCATGAGATCGCATTGATCACACGCCCACCTCCGGCTCTGGTCAAGACACATGATTCTAGCCAAAGCCGGATAGTAGGCGCAAGTCCAAACACAAAAAGACCCAATAACACACAAGTGTCATTTTAGTGATCTTTTGTGTTTTCACACAAAGACCTAATGACTTTTTTTTCCCCTCGCATGAGGTCGCATTTTTTTTTCTCGCATGAGGTCGCATTGATCGCACGCCCACCCCCGGCCTTGGCCAAGACACATGATCCCAGCCAAAGCCGGATAGTAGGCGCAAGTCCAAACACAAAAAGACCCAATGACACACAAGTGTCATTTTAGTGATCTTCTGTGTTTTAACACAAAAGACCTAATGACACTGAATGTCAATGTACTGATCTTTTGTGTCCTTTTTTTTCCCCTCGCACGAGGTCGCATATTTTAAACTCGCATGAGTCGCGGTGGCGCACGCCCCGGCCCTAGCTAAGACACAATGGTCTTAGACAATAGGCCGGATATCAAGGCGCACGTCTAGCCTCAAAAGATCAAATACATTAACTCGTTAATGTCAATGCACTTTGATCTTTGCCAAAAGGCCGAGAAGGTTTCATGTCAGAAATTGTTGTTCTTGTGAACGGTGGTTTGGTTTTAGAAAAGTAAGTGAGTGTAGATAAATGGTTTGGAAAAAATGAATGGAGTAGTTAAAAGACTGTTCGTCTTTGTTGAAGGGAAGTGATATGTATGGAGGAGTGCTTTGGGCAAAGGGAGGAAACTCCGTGGTTTCCACTTGGAAGATGTAGTAGTTATTGTTAGAGTTAAGCATATTAAGTGAGTCCAGAATTGTGGTGGGACAAATTTACAGGTAAAGTTTTTGTAATAAGAATTGAAGAAAAGTGTATGGTTTTGAGTCTAATCATCAAAGGGAGATAACTTAGAATTACGTCCCTTGTAAGTTTTGGTGGGTGAGCAAGACAAAAATACGCACGAGAAAAAGTTGTGGTAGGATGAACACATTTTAGGAGTGAACGGAAAAATGTTAGAACGGGAAATGAGAGAGGGAGAGAGAGAGAGAGAGAGAGAGAGAGAGAGAGAGAGATTTGGAACGCGCTGAGCGTGAGTTAGCAAGTGTGTGCTAGAGAGATGGTAGTTTGGAAGTTCATTTAGTGAGCGAGGTTTTTGGATATTCATGTCTCTGGAAAACAAGCCTTTTTGATGTGGTTGGCTACTGTGGTTACAGACAAGCCATAACAAGAGTTATGTTATCAAGTTGTCAAGGTTTTGTGTTTTTCAAGACAGCAGGTATGATTGCAGTTTATATTGAAGATAGATTTTTGTTAGATAAAACAGAGACAGACGTAGTGATCAGGTAAACTGGTAGAAAATCAACATCCCTGGCAGTGTAGGCCAGTCTTCTAGCTAGATACACCAGAATGTCACTAAGTGAAAAGTTATAAGGATAACTAACTTTCTTAGAAGATCACCCAGGTGACATAGCAGTGGAGAAATTAGACGAGAGCAGATCAATGACAGATATGCACAAGAATGATTTTCGGATGTTCGCTGAATTGAGAAAATGTACGAATGGGAATTATATCAAATTGAAATGTATAAATCTATGAGATAAATTCGCAGAAGAGAGAAGCGGATTCTACTTTATGTAAATAAAACTTTGAAGTTCGTTTTACTGCTGTTGGAGTACAGTGTGTCAACGGAGTTAGAAACCATCAACCATCTGTACGTCTTGTCTAACAGTGCATTTCATCACTTGTTTACAGCAGAGTGTTTGCATTGTCTGCTCACACATGCTGACCACTGGTTAGGGCAGTGATCTGAACCTCTAACATCAACACAATACGAACTCTATAAAGAAAATGCAAACCTTAACCCACACAATAACGGCCACATTCGGGCACAACAGGCCAATCACCTGTTTGTCTGAACATAAGATTGCATGTTCATCATAAGAGTTGGGAGCCGCGCTGGTGTAATGGTTACAACACTGCGCTGGCGATCGGGTGATCCAGGTTCGAGCCCTGGCGAGGACATTTGAAAGAGTGTCGTCGACCGGGACTTGGACTGGAATAATTCGATCCCTGGGGAAGACATTTGAAAGAATGTCATCGACCAGGGACTGGAATAACCTGAACGTAAAATCAGTCTCAGGTTAGAGATTTCGCCTCGAGTAATAGCGGGCGCACGTAAACAAATCATAAGAGTCATTGCTCCCAGAAAAACCTCTACACCCAACTGTAGAAGAGAAGAAGCATAGGAGCGGCACGGTCATCATGTGATACAGATTGATACAGAAACCACCGCTAACAGAGCATGTGAATGTCTGGTGTAGACTTCCTGCAAGGAGCCCAACCATTGGCGGCTCGAAGCTTTGCAAGGAAGTAGTTCCATCGCAGATACTGACGAAGGGGAGTGAAGTGTTAGAGACGTTACTATACTAGGCCCAGCATGGAGAGGCTGGGGTTACCAGTTCCCTTCCTCGATGCCTTGCCCTTCCCTAACTCAAGAACAAAGTCAGGTATCCGTTTACAGCTGTATAGACTGGAGCGTATTGATACAGTGTAAGTAGAGCAAAGGAAAGCGATAATACATGACTGCGAAGTCATATTTCCAGGGGATATTTTAAATTATTTTTTCGTCTTGAAAAACCTTAACTCTTTGACTCCGGAATTATTTTCTACCTTGTGCCGTAATTTAAATTCGGGATAGACTTAAAACAACTCTCACAGCGTTGTTTTGGCACGGGTGTCAAATCTGACCAACGCTCTGAGCGTTGTTCCTGAGTCAAAGAGTTAATAGCAGCACTTTTCAGAACTAGCCCTTTTTTTATAGACATTCCAGCGTCTACCGGCTACGATTATTCGCATGTCAGAACTAAGTATAATGCATATACAATTAATAAAAACGTCAGAGGCGTACTTGAAGTGTTTGGCACCCAGGGCGGATTCTACCTTTGGCACCCCCGTCCCAAAAGTGTACGGTGGTACCCCTCTCCTGGTTGTCAATCGGGGCGATCAGCCCCTCCCCCTCTTTTACGCCACTGCAACTCGTAGATTAACGTGACTGTTTCGTTGCGATGTATCAACAAGATGGCTTCTACATCTTGGCGTAAATAAACGCGCTGGAAAGACAGTGAAGTAATTTTCAAGGCTTAGTATTTAATGAACATTGCATTTGAGTTGACAGAATTCACTATTTAAAAAAAATTGTAATTGGGCTCTGATATAACCGACAAACTTCAGTCAAGGTTGAAAAGTGTGTGCATCGCGAAAAAAAGGCAAACAACACTACAAGAAGCAGATGCCTTCAAACAACTCATACCAAGTTCTCCTGTCGCGAGCCATCAACATAATGAAAATGATTCTTACAATCACCAACATACCATTGAGCGTCGGGCCATAATCATAAAGCAAATGATTCTTACAGTCACCAACATATCATTGAGCGATCCACCAACATACCATTGAGTGCACCATCATCATAATGCAAATGATTCTTACAATCACCACCATACCATTGACCGTGCCATCATCATAATGCAAGTGATTCTTACTATCACCATCATACCTTTGACCGTGCCATCACCATAATACAACTGATTCTTACAATCACCATCATACCACTGAGCGCGCAATCATCATAATGCAAATGATTCTTACAATTACCATCATACCATTGACCGTGCCATCATCTCAGGGTCTCTCCATGTCTTCCTTTAGCAATTTTCATTTCTGTCCGCAGTTTTCTTCTACATGTATTTGGTCCACCTCTGCTTCCTTTACCCGGAAAAACATTTAACAAATAAAGATACAAGGAACAATTTATAAAGAACATGAACTCTCAGCGTGCAAGGTGTTGCTAGGATAAGGGAAGTATACATGGCGACACAACAGTGAACTGAATGAGTTAGCTGCTATAGCAGATTTGGCAAGGTTGAAGGCAAACAGCAAAATCAGGCATAACATTACAAATACATGCTTCCTAATAGCAGGAAAGTCAGCTCGCTCCAAACACAATGTTGATGGGAGATGGTAGTTGATCTATCTGAGCGATGTAAAAACTTCGAAGTGTTAGAAAGTCTCAAAGACGACATGACATAGTAGAACACTCCCAGTCAAAACATCAGATTATGATAATTCAGATAACATCGTCAGTTTAATCCAGATTTAAATGAGCAGAATGTTTTCAAAATGGCCAGATATAATTATCTGGTCACGGAGTAGAACCACGAGGCGTTCACATCACAAGTCATAGCTCTAGAAAAGGATGCAACAGATCTAAAGTCCTCCTGAAACAATTATCGCCTGATCGGACAGTCAAGCACAAAGGGACATAAAAAAAAAGCAGTAAAAGCTTCTTGCTTGATGTGGACAAACTGCTTATCTAATTCATAATAGTAAGTTTATGTACGACTCAACGTTTTCTTGAACTAGTTAAAAGTTAGTTGCTTATCCTTTACAGGACGTGGCAATCAACCCCAGCTTTTATTGGCTGTTTTGTGATTTTTCTAGACAATTTTTACGTTCAGTAGTTTGCCATTGCTTTCTGAACGGTACGGCGCTTATACCATTGTTAAAAATCCACACAAAGCGATCTGCTACCAAACCGCCTGCAGCAGGTTTCGAACCTGGTATATCTGGATTATGAAACTGCGTTCTTGAACTACTTGCAGAATAATCTCACAGTCTTTTATATCTGGACATGCACCCTAATATAACCGAAGTACCATATGGTTAGGTTTAACGAGGTAATATTTCATTTAAATAAAAATGGACAACTTGGTCATGCTTTTTTAAGGGTGGATTTAAAAAAAAAAACTAGAAGAAAAAAATGAAGAAAAAGAAAAATAAGGTAATGGTTTTTACTAGGACAAAAGGTACATAATATTTCCTACGTTGGGGACACAATGTCTTCGTCCGGGAAAGGAAACAAAGTGAGTAATATGAGAAAATAAATAAAGTAAATACAACCCGTTAATGACGCTTGTTCGGGATCGGGAGAATTCTCATATTTGTTGAAATGTGTTTGGCTTCATGTTTTTGCAGGATGGTATAACCGGCCCCATTGCCCAGTTCTCCTTAGTCGCCATCCACGGCATGCTTGCCAGGCTTCACACTGAACTATTCTTTGCTTCTCTTTCATCAGCACCATTCTTTTTTTCGCTCTCTATTGAGTATGGCGCTACCCTGCCAGCTGAACCTCTTAGTTGGACGCCTGCTCAAAGCGTTTACTTTCTCTTGCAGCAATGGCTTCTGTAGCAATGTGTTTTAATGGTGAGATTGCCAGCACTGTGCGCAACGTCATATTAGTCACCCTGTACGACATGCCCGAGGGAGCAGCGGTTATATTCTTTCTTTGTCGCATAACAGACCCCCGTGGACTACACTGGGCTCACTCCCCTTCTGGGCCCCGGTAACACACGGGGGCCCTTCTGAGCTGACATAGCACTGAAAAGCTAGTGTTCACTAATAATTTTCTTTTATGTAATCTGTGCTTGTATTTTTGCTCTTTTATTTTTTTCTCTGTCTTATTACGTCGTTTCTTGTATGGTGTTTGATACGGTTTTGAGATAGTCCGCAACCTGACGATACGGCAAGGCTTCAAAACACAGCCCCTGCAGAACCAGGTAGAACAGTCCCAACTACAATGTCTGCATGGACATGTCTGCAGAATGGGAGAAAATCGACTACCACGACAAGTATGGTAAACTAAGAGTCCGGAATCCAGACCTCCAGGACGGCCCAGAGTCCGCTGGGATGACAACATTAGACAATCTCTGAAGAACCGACGACTAGATTTGAACCAGGCCAGGAGAAAGACAGCCGATAGGATAGTATGGCGCTCTCTTGCAAATCTCTACACCATAGGGTAGACGAGAAACGACTAAGTAGTAGTAGTAATAGTGCTACTGTTTTGCGTAGCGCGCGTTCCTTCCAACCATTATCCTTATGCATGGAAGTGTTGGGTATACCCAGACGTCCTCTTTTAGTGTTATAGATTTGCTGATTGTGCGTACTTTTTTAACGGTTCTGTATTATTTCTTAATGGTGGTGCCTTGCTACTATTGTTAGTGTTACTGCAGACGATGTATGACAACTTGCCGTCTGCGTGACGAGTTGTTCTCTTTTTATCACGTCGTCTGCTTTTTATGATAAATTGTTTTAGTAATTTTTCTAACACGTGCTGGGATTTGGTGTCAATCAAGATTAGGACTTCTGCACCCTCAAGGAATGAACGAAATCTTTATTTCATCAGACATTACTGCCTTTTTTCAATTTCTGACCTGCAATAACACATTCTAAAAGTGATTACAAATTAATGCATTCTTATATCGTATAAGGCGATTAATATCAGGTTGTACAAGAGGTTGGCAACCTCATCATGTGAAACTAACTACCACAAAAACTACCACTGCAGGAGAATGTGAATAGTTCAGGTTTCCTGCATGTGGACCAGTTGCAGGTAGTGGTTCTATACTCCATAAGATGCGAACAGGAACATATCAAGGACACAAGTGTGTACTATGTCTACCACACTCTGTCCTTTGTCTCGTTATCTAGAGACAATACGTAAATCTGCCAGCTTTCATGCAAGGAAATCAGGAAGACAGTCATCTCGAACTTTGCAACGATTTAATATTATATAATAATGAATGTTCCTGGCATACGTACAACAAACGTGGCATAATATGTTTCAGATCCCACATTCCAGGTCAAGACAACAATCATAGCATAGTATAGTTCAGATCCCACATTCCAGGTCAAGTCAACAATCATAGCATAGTATATTTCAGACCCCACATTCCAGGTCAAGTCAATAATCATGGCAAAGTATAGTTCAGACCCTACATTCCAGGTCAAGTCAACAATCATAGCATACTGTAGTTCAGATCCCACATTCCAGGTCAAGTCAACAATCACGGCAAAGCATAGTTCAGACCCCACATTCCAGGTCAATTCAACAATCATAGCATAGTATAGTTCAGACCCCACATTCCAGGTCAAGTCAACAATCATAGCATAGTATAGTTCAGATCCCACATTCCAGGTCAAGTCAACAATCATTGCATAGCATAGTTCAGATCCAATATTCCAGGTCAAGTAAACAATCATAGCATAGTATAGTTCAGACCACACATTCCAGGTCAATCTACACTAGCTGCCAGACACACACTGAGAACTGGTTTCTTCCATAAAATAGCCTCCATGTTCTTGTCTTTTGCACCGCAAGTTGCTTTACAAAACTCGGTGATGCCACAAGCGTACAATTTGCGCACCATTTTCACACACAACCATTAATATCATCATCATCTCAACCCGTAACCCGTCATGGATCGTAATGATGCCATAGTGGAAGCATCAGCAGACAGGGTCCTCCACTGCTCTCTGTCCTCAGCAATGCGTACAAGTGTGGAAAAACAGTGCCCTGCCCATTCTTTGATGTTATCAGCCCAGGATTTTCTTTGCCTTCCTCTTCTCCGTTTACCTTCGACTGTTCCCTGGAGGATCGTTTTCGAAAGGAAGTCATGACGAGTTACATGCCCAAACCAGGCAAGCTTTCGACGTTTCACTACTGACAAAAGTGGTTCTTGGTGGCCTGCATAGGTGTTTATTTTCTCTCTAACATAGACATTTGTTTTGTGCTCTTTATAGCAAATGCGCAAAATTCTTCTATAACATTTATACTCGAAAGCCTGAATCCTTCGCTCCGTATCTGCAGTGAGTGTCCAGCTCTCACACCCATACAAGAGAATAGATAATACAAGTGATTTGTATAATTTCACTTGTATGCAGGCCATCAAGAACCACTTTTGTCAGTAGTGAAACGTCGAAAGCTTGCCTGGTTTGGGCATGTAACGCGTCATGACTCCCTTTCGAAAACCTTTAACATCATTGCCATGCTAATGCTTAAAACCGAACTATAATAAATAATTCAGTCCGTGCAATCTCACTCATCCATCCATCTGACGTAACCATGACAGTAACATAGCTTGGAGCACATGTGTCATAAATGTATAATTCACATAACACCTAAATTATCATTCTTGACAGAACATGATGATGACTAATCTTCTTCTCTGTCCCTCCTATTTTATATTCATATCTTGGTCTTGTGTTTTATAAACCAATTTGTTACAGGATTGAACCTTCAAGCTTTTCAAATCAATCTATAAACAATAAGGCAGGCTTATCTTAAGAAATGTTGCTTTAAAAATTCATTTACACGACCCTCCGCTAGTACAATTTTGTCACGATCCAACTATTTCACTTTAGCCTGGAATATTCTACAGAAACGAGTAAGTTACTTGTCAAAATATGACGTGTCTGAATTATAGTGTGCGATTTCTGCTACATGCGTTGATGACGACGCAATTTCTCGTTCGGTAATTTGTACATTCCATTTCAACTTCATCGGATCTTTATAGTCTAAATTACCGTGACGTAGGGTCAATGGTCAATGCATCATGGGATAAAAAAATTGAAAAAATCTGCGTGCGTTTTAAATGACCGTTCTGTTTAGCTGTCATGATGCAACGCTTGCCGTTTCCGTATTTTCCCGAAAAAGCGGCAGGATTTAAAAATTGTTCGTTACTGGACTTTTCACACTGGCAATTAATTTTGAGGGAATATGGATACATTTTTCTAACATTTTTATTCCTCTGCGCCACTGTTGCCCCTAAATAGAATGGTATTAAAAACTGACAGTGTCACACTAACATGGATACCAGCACATGTTGGTATAGCAGGAAATGAGCTTGCTGACAGGGAAGCCAAACAGGGAAGAACTAGTTGTAAAGAAATTGAAGCTGGCCTAGGGAAATTTGAAATTAAGAGCTTAATTGCACAAGCAATAATTAAAGAACGGATAAAAGCATGGGACCAAAGCAAACAAAAAAAAAAAAAAAAGACGCTCATATAAAGTGCTAAAAAAAAAACAAAGTAAAAAACGCCAAATGCAAGACGAACAAAAAATATTAATAAATAAAAAATTGTTCCGGATCAAGCTTTCAGCTGGATACATCATGACAGAGGAATCTATATACAAAGAGTACAAAGAACCAAAAACAATTAGACAATTTCTGCAGACAGCATAAGCAAAAACAAGACATTCTGCAAAAACCACAAAGTAGAAATGAATGTAGAAAACCGTATAGGTATTAAGACCCCACCAGAAATACAGAAGTTGATAAAGCTTTATATTACAAAAACAAACGCAAACATTTAAAAATAAAGATGCTCACCAAAAATGGCAGACCTACCCGCTCACCTAGCTAGTAATTCTACTGTCGTAGACTTCCCCAGAAAGTTATAGATGTACATAAAATAAACCTCCAACCAGTATCAAATGCATGCCAGTACAGACACCAGCAAGTTTATGAACAACACAGCAGTCTGAACTATAATTAAAGTGTAAAAACAACATCGAGAGGAATAATACAATACAGAGCATAGAATTTACAGAATAAATATAAAAAATCACACTAAATGAAATGCGTTCTGTTATAACCAACAGTCCCATGTATATCGGAGCCGCGGTAGCATAGTGGTTAGTGCACTGGCTTCCTAGCTCAGTGGTCTATGGTTCGATCCCCAGATGAGGTGGGATTTTTGTAGGCCGCAAACGGCTCCTGGGTCGACCCAGCCCCAACTGGGTACCAGGGCAACTCTGGGAAGGTTAAGGCGGCCGGCGTGATGCTGACCACATCACCCCTAGTGTGCCGACGGTCAAGAAAATATGGGCCTAACACCGTATTCCCAATATGCCTCAATGGGCGTGTAACGGGATCCTTTACCTTTACCATGTATATGGTAACTGGTGGAAAGAGGCGTGCTACAAAGAAAAGTAGCAAACAGGTAATTAAAAAAAAATAGTAGTCCATTTTCTGATAATTTAGGATCCCCCGAATCAAAAGATTCAAAACATGTTTTCAGGACGCATTCTGAATCGGTGTATTTTGCGATGGGTATGTTGCAAGCAATGACATTGGAGAATTTTTCAAAACAACTGTAGGAGTTCGCCAGGGATGTATCCTGTCCCCAGTGCTCTTTAATATATATCTAGAACATATTATGCAGGAGGCTCTTTATGATTATAAAACAACCATATCGATTGGAGGCCGACCTCTTTGCAACCTACGTTTTGCTGATGATATCGATCTGATAGCTGGATCAGAATCAGAACTTCAAGACCTTACCTCTAGACTGGAGAAAGTAACAAGAACATTTGGGATGGAAATTAATAAAGAAAAAAGCAAGATATTGGTGAATAGCCATAAGAAACATGTTCCGACCAACATTACGTTAAATGGGCAAACGTTAGAAGAAGTTAACACCTTTAAATATCTCGGGTCCACTATATGTAGTGATGGAAGATCAAGTAAAGAAATCAAGACAAGACTTGAGATGGCCTCAGCTGCCATGACAAGACTGAATGTGATCTAGAAAAGTAACATCAGTTTTCCTGTGAAGATCAAATTATACAAATCACTTGTATTATCTATTCTCTTATATGGGTGTGAGAGCTGGACAATCACTGCAGATACGGAGCGAAGGATTCAGGCTTTCGAGCATAAATGTTATAGAAGAATTTTGCGCATTTGCTATAAAGAGCACAAAACAAATGTCTATGTTAGATAGAAGATAAACACTTATGCAGGCCACCAAGAACCACTTTTGTCAGTAGTGAAACGTCGAAAGCTTGCCTGGTTTGGGCATGTAACTCGTCATGACTCCCTTTCGAAAACGATCCTCCAGGGAACAGTCAAAGGTAAACGGAGAAGAGGAAGGCAAAGAAAATCCTGGGCTGATAACATCAAAGAATGGGCAGGACACGGTTTTTCCACACTTGTACGCATTGCTGAGGATAGAGAGCAGTGGAGGACCCTGTCTGCTCATGCTTCCACCATGGCACCCCTACGACCCATGACGGGTTACGGGTTGAGATGAGATGATGTTGCAAGCACTCGTAAGAAATTAAGACGTCGAAAACTAGACAACAGAAAAATAATAGAAGTGATAGGCTTATCGGGGACTCGAACCACGGACCATCCGAACGACAAAACCGCCTCGTTAGTGGAATAAATCGTGACTAACCACCCGGCCAACTAGGCACCACAAAAATAGTGAACAATACGCAATTGCTTCTATAGCTTTCCTATTTATTGCGTCTATAATTAGCCTGGGATGTTCCTCAGTCCAAAATTTATTGTTACGTTGAGGATACGAGCTAAATGACCCCTGTCCACGAAGCACTATTTCTGATATTTTTTAAAATTTGGATATCTTGCAAATAATATAATATATTATTTAATGTCTAATTGAAACGTCAAGTTGCAAGCAATTTTAAAAAAGTCCGCCATCTTTTCGGGAAAATACGGAAAATGAGCGCACGGAACCGTTAAAAACTAAATTGAACACTCATTAAATGAACGCGCCTGACACGCACTTTTCATGTTCAGGATATGCAATTGATGCGTAATGCACAGAGAAAGCTAAATTCAACACCCACTTAAAAAGCGCGCAGGTTTAACCAAAAAAAAATGTATTTCATGGTGCTTTGACCGTTGACAATAAGACCCGATGAAATTGAAATAGAACGGAATGAAATGACCATAGGAGAGACGTCATCGGGACATGCAGCAGAAAGACAACCCCCTCCCTTTTTTTTTGGTTGTTGTCATGTTTTGGGGGTTACTTCCTCATTTATTACTAATTTTAAATATCAGTTGTAAAACCTTACAGCTTTTGACCTACAATAGTTATTATAAATCTAATATATAACAGTTTTAAAATATCAAGATAAAAACATTCTATTTAGGTTTGATTTTCATCACTCAAAAACATTTTTTTTTTTAAATGCCGTAGTCAAGTGAAATATTGGCAGTAAACTCCAAAAAAGCCGCCATGTTCGTGACAGCCAATAGGATTGTACTATCAGACATTTTACAAACGTAGCTTTTACGTTGTAGGCTAAGCCTGTGCTTGTTGTTTTTTTAAATCCAGGAATGTCTTTGGAAGAAAGAATTTCGCTGTAACTGCTCACTTGAAAGTTTCCCGAATGGTTTGGTAAATCTTTGCGCGGAGTTTTGACAAATTATTTTTATTCTGTATCACGTAGTACAGTTTTTCCCCACAGTCTGGTTATGTGCGTGTCCCCAGTGGTACACGAATGGGTACGATTTTTAAGTTTGGTTTGGTTTCGTTTGGTTTTAAGAACCATCTTCATTCCACACGGACAACTCCATCAGTGCTCCGATCTCCTCCCTTAGATCACACAAGGAAGATCTCAGCACAGTGCACGAACTCCGTTGCACCAACGAGAATCCCAATATGTGTATTTAGGAATCACACATTCTATCAATATATTTGGTGGGTAGGTCCCTAATTTAAAAACATTTTGCCAGGGCAGCGGCCTGATAGGCCTACTCTTTACGATTTAAAACTACCGTAGGGGTTTTAACATGCGTAACTTGCACACGGGACCTCCTATTCTTTCGCCCTTATCCGAGAAGGCTAGGCATCCGATCTCACTACCCATGAGACCAGGGGGGAGTATGACATCATTAGGACCACTGGTTCTGATATATTTCCATAAGTTATATTCCTCCTACTGGGAATCGAAACCGGTACCTCTAGAATTCGAGGCGGACTGCAAACCCCTTAGCCACTCCCCCGTTGTTACTTTATTATACCTTATTATAAAATGCAAAAATCAAAAAGCTATAGAGTTTCATAAATGAGTGCTTGTGTGGAATAGAATGATTGAAATGGTTTGACAAGATCACTAATGTGGAACTGATGACAAGATCACAACTAATGTGGAACTGATGACAAGATCACTGATGTGGAACTGATGACAAGATCACCACTAATGTGGAACTGATGACAAGATCACTAATGTGGAACTGATGACAAGATCACTAATGTGGAACTGATGACAAGATCACTAATGTGGAACTGATGACAAGATCACCACTAATGTGGAACTGATGACAAGATCACTAATGTGGAACTGATGACAAGATCACCACTAATGTGGAACTGATGACAAGATCACTAATGTGGAACTGATGACAAGATCACTAATGTGGAACTGATGACAAGATCACTAATGTGGAACTGATGACAAGATCACTAATGTGGAACTGATGACAAGATCACCACTAATGTGGAACTGATGACAAGATCACCACTAATGTGGAACTGATGACAAGATCACTAATGTGGAACTGATGACAAGATCACTAATGTGGAACTGATGACAAGATCACTAATGTGGAACTGATGACAAGATCACTAATGTGGAACTGATGACAAGATCCCTAATGTGGAACTGATGACAAGAATCTGACAAGGGCCAGTGGAACAAGTGATGAGGAGAAGTAGACGCTGGCGATGGATAAGACACGTACTGAGGAAAACTGCTGATAACATTATAAGGCAGTCCTTGTTCTGGGATCTCCAGGGAAAGAGAGGCAAAGGTAGACCACACAAAAAAAACACACATAGAGAAAAGATCTGGAGACACCAAGTGAAAATAATCAAGTCTTGGAAAGACCTTGAGCTGATGGCACGTGACAGGAGGACGGCATGTGTTTGCTAAAGGCCTATGCTCCTTGGGGAGCTAAAGGGCATTGATGGATTGATACCTTAATTTGATAATTACCATTTTCCTGTGCGCTCTCTACGGACCACGGAGACACCATTGTAGCCGATCCCCGCTCTGGAAATCTGCACCAAGCAGTCACATGATCTTGCAGCTCTGGACGTCTGCACCAAGATGTCACATGATCTTGCAGCTCTGGAAGTCTGCACCAAGCAGTTACATGATCTTGGAGCTCTGGACGTCTGCACCAAGCTGTCACATGATCTTGGAGCTCTGGACGTCTGCACCAAGCTGTCACATGAACTTGCAGCTCTGGAAGTCTGCACCAAGCTGTCACATGATCTTGCAGCTCTGGAAGTCTGCATCAAGCAGTCACATGATCTTGGAGCTGTGGTTTCCTATATTACATTTTAATCCATTGTTATCTGCAACTAAAATAAGGAAAGCCCTATGTAGTTCGCGGTGGTCCTCTGGAGAGGCGAACAGAACCAGTGCAGCCTCATGTACGTCGTACAAGTCGACTAATATGAGGTTGTGAATGAGCCTGGCAACCTCTTCCTTTTTCGCTTGCATAGCTAGGCAGGGTTGTCGCACGGAAGGTCCTGGGTTCGAGTCCTGGGTAAGCCACTCACGTCTGTTGTTTTTCTGTTGTCTAGTATTCTACTTCTTTATTTCTTACGAGTGCCTGAAAACATACCTTTATGTTTGTCTAATATTTATTTCCTTTTTTCTGAGCGGGTCTTGCCTTCTTGTAGCGTGGCACGTTTCTTTCAGCTTAGACTTAAGTCCTTTGGTTATATTAGAGCGCAATTTGCCATTCAAAAATAATTGAACTCGGTTAACTGAAGCGATGTGTTGATAAACTCTAAGCACTGAAAAGGACTACTGGCATATATCAGCTAGCACGCAACAGCCCTGATAAGGGCTGTTAGCCCAACCAGCGTTTATAGATACTAAGTACTGAAAAGGACCAACATTATCCATCTGCTAGCATGAAGCCCTAAAAAGGACTCGCCAGCTACGCCTACGCTGCCCGCACCTTCTCAGTGATAAGCGAACTCCAGTTGTAGTGGAGAATAGATTTGGGCAACCTCTTCATCTTCACAAGTGGGCCTGAATATACACGGGGAAAAGACAAAGATTATGAGAATAAATGCAAGAAATGATAAGAAGGTTGAACTTGAAAAAGCAGCACTAAAAGATGTAGAATCATACACATAACTTGGTAGTAATATAGACAAAGTTGGAGGGACAGACAGTGATATCAAAATAATAATACAAAAAGCAAGAGGAGCTTTCAATGCACTGGGAAACATATGGAGAACAAGAGAAATCAAGTCCAACAAGAAAATAAGAATCTTCAACTCAAATGTCAAGTCAGTCCTATTGTATGGCTCTGAGACACGGAGAACAACAAAAACAACAACCAAAAAGCTACAGACTTTTATAAACGGGTGCTTGCGTAGAATAGAAGGACTGAAATGGTATGACAAAGTCACAAATGTGGAATTGATGACAAGAACCAGACAAGTGCCAGTGGAACAAGAGCTGAGAAGAAGACGCTGGCGATGGATAGGACACACATTGAGGAAACCTGTTGATAGCATTACAAGGCAGTCCTTGTTCTGGAATCCACAGGGAAAGAGAGGGGATAGGCAGACCAAAAAACACATGGAGAAGAGAACTGGAAACAGAGGTGAAAATGATGAGGAAAACATGGACAGACTTGGCATGTGTTTGTCGAAAGCCTATGCTCCCCGGGGAGCTAAAGGGTATTGATTGAACATCTTCATTCAAAACAAATTGCTAAATAAACTACCTCTGAAGGAGACACATGTTGTGACTCAGGTTTCCTTCAAGAGAGTTAGCAGCAGTGGCGGATCTTTGCTCCATAACGAGTGAAGAAATCAATTAATGTTATTCCTACGTAACGGATATAGTAGGTGTTAAGTAAACCTGTTGATAGCGTTACAAGGATAATCCATGTTCTGGAATCTCCATGGTAGGAGAGATAGAGGGAGACACAAACAGAACTGGAGACTAAAGAAGACATGGAAAGACCTCGAGGAGATGGCACATCATCAGAGAGCAGTATTTGTTGATGACCAATATTACCCAATAAAGGTATGCAGTGATGGTCCAACAATGGCCAAAATCTAGAATATCTAATGTGGGTCTTCAAAGGTATCTACTTGCGCATGATGATGCTTCTACCTTAAGGGAGTATTCACAAGATATTTCAGACGTCAAGAACAATGCTGAATGTGCCTTAGCAATGTTAACCTTTATCTGTCTGCCGCCTTTTGTGATGAGGTATTATATAATTTAACTTAGCTTGTACAAGCCCCAACTGAATTAACAGTAAAATCCTTCTTATTGGCTATATATATATATATATATATATAATATATATATATATATATATATATATATATATATATATATATATATATATATATATATATATATATATATATATATATATATATAAAAATAAATATATAGACTTCCGCTTTAGTGGAAGCCATCTTGCTTCACATGTGAATGGACATAAGGGAGTATTTTTACTCTTATTTTTATAGTTTCATGTTTTCTACTTAATTCTCATTTTCTTTCCCTCCTGTCTCTTGTTTGTCTGTCCCTGACGAAGGCCTTGTGACCGCAACGTAGCTTTTTCTTGTCCTTTCTCCTTGTAAGACGTATTATCATTTGTGTGTTTTTTTTGTTTTTTTTTTCCCCATTCAACTGTTTAGACAGACAGGAAAGGGTTGAGGAAGAAATGTAGAAACTTTGAGCTAAGGCATGCTACTTGAGGACGTGGAATACGTTTCTTGAAGGTATATGGTCCTTGAGGATCTGAAAGGTAATGATTTAATAATGAACTAAGTTATCTATGTAGTTTTTAATCATTGTGATAATCGTACTGATATCCGGGAATAGAAGATATCAGGACAAGTAAGATTTCTGGACATCCTGACTTTGCTGATAGCACCGCTGGCATTCCAGCTAGCATGAATTAACGCTAAATATAGACTCATATGCGCTCCTCATGGGACCACTCAAAGACATGCACACGCAGGAAAAAAAAGAAAAACATCAAGTGAAACATCTCATAGAAGATTCTTACGCTCCACGTCAGAAATATTGCAAGTTAAAAAAAAATATGAAACTAATTTATTTTATTGTTTTAAAGTTTCTTTAGATAGAAGCTTGCAACGATTGGATGAGGCATCTCCGAGTTTAGAAATAAGCACAAAAAACATTATTAAATGAAGACTTTTTAAAAGCAGACAAGAATTGATAACACGAAATAAATCTTCGCGTCTCTTGAGTTCTTAATTGAGAAAGATTTCTGTGTGGTCAAAAAAAAAGGTGTTTTCTATTGTATCTTCGTGGCATTTCTCAATGGGATTATGGCTCGTGTAATTTGTTTTATTTTTATATTTTTAGATTAGTACTTATGTTCTTTTCTTTACTGTTGTTTCGTTTGGTCCTGATGATGACTTTGTTGTCGGTACGTCGACTATTGCTTTGTCATTTGTCTTTGTTGGACTTAACCCTATCTATTTTCGCTCACCACCTGAACAAATACTGTAATTTTTGAGAATTTCTGGCATTATTTGTGAATTTTAAAAATGTAATGTAAAGATGTTAAAAAGATGAGAAAACAAAGATAATGGAAATAAATGCAGGAAATGACAACAACATTGTACTTGAAGAAACACCCCTGCGGAGTGTTGTCTCCTATGCTCCGCAGTAGTAGTCCACTAATGAGCAAACCTCGCGTAAAAGAATGAGGCTTTTCTAAGGGATCAACTTTCGCTCAAGTTTACTCTTGGCAGAGATATAAATAGAAGGATGATTCTTCTATTTCAGAGAGTCTCACAGGGCTTTGTAGAATGGCAAGTATAACAACTGAGTCATCTAAGTTGTTATAAAGTTAGTTCTCTCCGCTCATTTCTGCAAGAAAATATGTTTTGACTCGTATTTTATTAGCCCCGAGATGACGGTGATTCAGCAAAATATTAATTTGATAGCTCTGTGTATATAAAAATGAGTCATAAGTGTGCAGACATCAAATTCACTCATCTAATTGATTAACTCAACTAATGATTTAAATTTACATATAAGTCTACCTGTTCCTTATCCAAAGCATCACGTGCTTGGTGGGTTGGTCAAAAAATGTCAAAAGTGATCCAATTCTTCGTTCATACGCTTTATCTTTTCTTTCTTTGTTATGTAGCAGATATTTTGTATTTTCAACATTCTTACACTCCTCTCAAAGATAAGTCGTCATGTCTGTTTGGTTACCCATTTCTCCCTGCTTTGCACAACTTGCACATGGGACCTCCTATTTTTTTCGCCCTTAACCGAGAAGGCTAGGCATCCGATTTCACTACCGAAGAGACCAGGGGGGAGTATGAATGATATCATTAGGCGATTCCCAGTAAAGGAAATCTAATTTATGGAAATTTGTTTTTTTTTTCCAGAAACAGTGGTCCTAATGATGTCATACTTCACCCTGGTCTTCTGGGTAGTGAGATCGGGTACTTGGCCTTCTCGGATAAGGGCAAAAAAATAGGAGGTTCCATGTGCAAGTTGCTCACGTTACAAATCCCACAGCAGTTGGAAATCGTAAAGAGTAGGCCATAAGGCCGCTGCCCTGGTAAAATTTAAAACTTAGAAGCATACCCACCACAAAAGTGTTTATAGAATTTATGATTCTTATATACACTTTGGGATTTGCGCCGGTGCTTCGGAGTTCGTGTGCTGTGCTGAGATCCTCCTTGTGTGATCTAAGGGAGCAGATCGGAGCATTGATGGAGTTGCCAGTGTGCAATGAAGATAGTCCTTAAAACCAAAAGCAAACCAAGTGTGAGCAGGAAAGAGCTAGTTCACAAAATATCTCGGTGAAAAATTCGTTTTTTTTCCTTCCACAACCTCAACATCTACCAAATGATTTCCTGTGATCTTCCGGTAGATCAAGATCGATCGGTTTGCCCCGACGCCGGATCTATATTTTCCACGTGTTAGCGGCGTACTTTGTCTTTTTATCTTAAACTTTCGATATTTATCTCTGCCCCCGTTTTTGCAAATGTGGCTGATGAGGGAAAATCCCAAACGTCCAGTATTTTGGTGCATCGTTTATCGGTAAAACATATTCCATTCCTATTTTGCAATTTGTTAATGCTTTACTTATCTTATAGCAATTATTTTTTAACTGTACATCTTTTTTCCCCTCACTATTCTCCCCTTGTACTTCCCTGTCAATGACACACAAACATACGCGCAATCACACACAAACATACGCGCAATCACACAAAAACACACGCGCAATCACACACAAACATACGCGCAATCACAGCTACAGATCAAAAGTCGTCGTCGTCATCATCTTCATTATCATTATCACTACCACCACCACCAGCACCTCTGCACCATCACCAGTACCACCCCACCAGCACCATCACCATTGCCACCAGCACCAGCACCACCACCACAGCACCGCCATCAACACCTGCACCTCCACCAGCATCCCCACCAACATGACCACCACCAGCACCACCACCACCACCACCAACATCACCAGCACCATCAACACCAGCACCATCCCCACCACCAACATCATCACCACCCTCACCACCACCACCATCAACACCACCAGCAACACCACCACCGCCAGCACCAGCACGACCACCACCAGCACCACCACCAACAACACCAGCATCAGCATTACCACCACCACCACCATCACAGCACCACCATCACCACCACCACCACCACCGCAATCACCACCACCACAATCAATCATCCCCACCACCACCACCAGCATCACCAACACAAGGACCATCCCCAGTACCACCGCAACCAGCACCACTATCACCAGCACCACCACCACCATCGCCACCACTAGCAGCACCACCACCATCACTACCACCACCACCAGCACTACCGCCACCACAATCACCAGCACCTCAACCACCATCACCACCACCATCATCACCAGCACTATCACCACCACCATCACCACGACCACCACCAGCACCTCCATCACAATCACCAGCACCATCACCACCACCACCATCATCATCATTAACCTTTGCGCACAAAGAATTCCAAACTCTTGTAGCGGTAGTTTCTATGGTAACCAGTTCTACGTGATGGTGCTGCCAGCCTCATACATAATCTCATATTAGTCCCTATCTACCATATGCCTGATGGTAAAGTCGCCATGTTCTTACCTTATCTCTTCAGAGACTCCAGGGAACTACGCGAGTCCACATCGAAAATTCCAGATATAAATTCGCAAGCTAACGGCAGGCAGTGAAAGAAGTAGCATATGGCAACAACCTACTTCTCACCAAGAAAAACTGTTTTGAGATGTAAGGAACTTGAGCGGATTACTTCCTTTATTAGAGAACGAACGAACGAACGAACGAACGAACGAACTTTATTTTCAAAGGGTTAAGAATTGGGCACGCAGGCCCGTCTGACATTCTGCCCTTCCTCTCTCTCTCATCATATATACTATATCCTTTCATCCTCACATTTACTATAAGCATAATTAAGGCATTTATCATTATAAAAGTAATATTACATTTGCAATAATCATCATAATTAAAGTACGTTTTTAACATTAAAAAAGAATAATAATAATAATAATGAATGTAAAAATAAAATAAATAAAAATAAAAATAAACATTAATACATAGATAGATAGATAGATAGATAGATAGATAGATAGATAGATAGATAGATAGATAGATAGATAGATAGGTAGATAGATAGATAGAGAGAGAGAGAGAGATAGATAGATAGATAGATAGATAGATAGATAGATAGATAGATAGATAGATAGATAGATAGATAGATAGATAGATAGATAGATAGATAGATAGATAGATAGATAGATAGATAGAACGAACGAACGAACGAACTTTATTTTCAAAGGGTTTAGAATTGGGCACGCAGGCCCGTCTAACATTCTGCCCTTCCTTTCTCTCTTCTTCCATAGTTAATCCATTTATTCTCACACGTATCCTAAATGTACAAAAAAGTACAATAAAATAAAATCCCAACATTGTAACAGTACAATAACAGTTAAACAGATTTACAGATGCGTATCATAATTTATACTAAACAGGACAAAATTAACTTTAAAACCTACATATGATGTTATGTAATTATTTAAGAACATAACGAAATTAGGGTGGCATATAATCTGCACTCATGATGTATTTGAAAAGTCTGTGATTGAATGAATATGGACTAAGAGTATTTTTTAAGTCGTGTGGAAGAGTATTCCACAGATGAGCAGCAGAAAAAGCTAAACTTTTCTTGAATAAGTCGAGCCTAGGCTTGGGCATGTGTAATTTATTTAAGCGTCGACTGCGTCTTCCGCTGTATTTGAAAATAGGCCACAGATACGTTGGAGCATTCTGTGACAAGATTTTGTGAATAAATTTGGCTTTGTTGAAGAGAAGGCGCTTTCTTAGTGGTAATATGTTAAGATATGTATATGCGTCTACACACTGTGTGAGGTTTTTGTCTGAAATTAGGCGCACTGCACGTTTTTGTAATGAATAGAGTCTTTTAGTGTTGGACATGGTGCAGCCATCCCAAATTGTGGAACAATAGTCTAGATGTGTTTGTATCTGGGATGTATAGAACATTTTTCGTGTCTCCTCATCTAGGAAATGTTTGATTTTAGCTAACTGGTAAACTTTTTGTGCCGTTTGTTTGGTCAGTGCTTGTACATGCGAATTCCAACTTAAATGTTGGTCAATTATGAGTCCTAGTGTTTTATATTCATTTACATTTTCAATTAAAGAGGTTCCAATGTAGAGCTGAAGTGTTGTTTTCGGCGAGTTTTGTAATTTTTGTCTAGTTGATATTATCATACATTTTGTTTTAGTGATATTTATTTGCATGCAGTTTTCATTGCTCCACTTAATAAGATTGTCTGTGTCGCTTTGTAATAATATTTCTAGCGTGTTGCAACTTTTATCACTAGTATAAATGGTACAGTCATCGGCAAATAGGTCGCAGGATGAGTGCTCGATGTGTAGTGGAAGGTCATTTATGTAAATGGAAAAAAGTAGAGGGCCGAGAATAGAACCCTGAGGAACACCAGTGTTAATAATAGTTGGGCTTGACAAGGAGTTATTGTACCACACTACTTGCTGTCTGTCGGACAGGAATGATTTAAGTAATGTCACTAGTTTAAAGTTAACTTTCATTGTTTCTAATTTTCTTATTAAAACAGCGTGATCTAACATATCAAATGCTTTCCTAAAGTCTACAAAGATTGCTCCACATATGTTATCGTTATTTATGTTTAGGTGCAAGTTGTCTATCATCTTAGTTAGAGCTGTGTGGCATGAATGCTTTTGTCGAAACCCTGACTGACTGTCAATTAGCAAGTCATTGCTAACTAGGTAATGTAGTGTTGCTTTATGTATGTGTTTTTCTAGTGGTTTAGAAAGCGATGATAAAAGAGAAATTGGTCTATAGTTACCAAGATTACTGTTATCTGACGAGCCAGGTTTGAAGAGAGGATATACTTTGGCAATCTTAAAGGCCGAAGGAAAATAACTTTTAGCAATACATTGATTATATATAAAAGTTAGTGAATCACTAATAGCTGGTGCGGCGTAACGCAGTATTCGATTACTAATTCCGTCAAGCCCTGATGAGCTATTATCCTTAAGGCCAATAAGATAGTTATACACTTCATTAACTGTCATAAAAGGAATGTCGGGTGGAACTGAGTTTGTACATTTGTTCTTACAGAATGCTGAAAGTTTGTCTAAGTCACTAGAGGAAGGTGGTATTGTGGATTTCAGACTGTTTATTTCTGCTTGAAAGTGATTGCTGAAGTCGGTGCAAGTAAATGAAGTGTTGGAAGAGAATGAGTCTGGTGCATTACGTTTTTTTCGCTAAGGTGTTAATTGCCTTCCATATTTCCTTACTATTTGATTTGTTCTGAACCATATTTCTAAAATGATTTTTCTTTTCTTTCCGAATTAAATATTGAACTTTGTTCCTGTATACCCTGTATGTGTTGAGGTCCTTATTTTTGTGCGCTTGATCTCTCTGCCTCATAGCCTCCAACACTTCCTGCGTGATCCACGGAGATTTTAATTGTCGTTTGACGCGAATTTCCTTAGCTGGTACGTGCGTGTCAAAAACATTATAAAAAATTTTTGTCCAGTATTCAATAGCGTCATCCGGATCAGGAAGTTGGTAAACACGGGCGAGAGGTGCAGTTAGCAAGTCATTTAAAAATAATTCCTTACTGAAATGTTTGAAACTTCTAAATTTGATACTTACATGTTTATTTTTTGGAACTTTACATTTATTCTTTGACCATGTACAGCATACTGGATAGTGGTCACTCATTGCAATATTAGGGACAGAGCATTCTATGATGTTTTCTGGGCAAGTTACGTAGATGTGGTCGATTAGTGTGGTTGATGCTTGTGTTACTCTTGTAGGCTGGTTAACTATTTGTTTTAAGTTGTACGATAATATTATATTTTTCCATGTTAGATTTGAATTGTGTATATCGATGTTGAAATCACCAAGAAGAACAACCTCCTTGACTGTGGCAAATACATTGTCCATCATTATGGTGAAATCTTCGTACCATATAGGTCCTGCACTAGGATTTCGATAAAGATATCCCACCAGAAATGGGCCCTGATTCGGTAGCTTTATTTCCAACCATACACATTCTATCTCTGCTGTCTCTAAGTCGTTTCTGCGGCGAAAATTAAGGGAAGTGGAAATATAAACTGTTATACCTGTCTCTTGTTTTTTGCTTGCGTCTCGCCGAATAGTTTTAAAACCATTTAACGCAATGTCATCGTCTGTTATTCTGTCATTTAGGCGACTTTCTGAAAGTCCAAAAATGTGAAAATTATTACTTAGAATGTATGTAAGTTCGGGGAGTTTACCTAGAAGATGGTAAATATTCAGATGACCAAGTCGTAGACCATCCTTGTGAAGCCACGGTACATAATTATCAGCCAAGTTTGTACAGTAAAAAGAAATATATATTTTTATAAAAAAATAAAAAAAATAAAAAAATTACAAGTTAAAAAGCAGTTATGCACACAAAAAAGCGCAAAATATTTTTACGAATTAATACTTCACCAAGGAAGTGGCATTCAAGGAATGAGAAATTGCAGAAAATACAATATTAAAATAATTAATACAACTAATAAAAAACAATTTCAACTGAGTATATGAAAATTGTCACAAAACAATCAGGCATAACAACATGCATACAACATATCACACCAGAACTGCTCAACGCAACAAAGTGAAGTTAAACGAGAGATGGAAGAAATTAATAATAGTCACAAGTCAGACAAGTATACAACACTTCACAACTTAACACCGAAAATTCTAACAAATTGAAGCTACGCGTGATAATAAGAAATTTAAATTGTAACGAAATAAGTAATCAAAGAAAAATTTTTTTAGAGGATATTAACCGATAAACTATTAAAAGTTCTGATTATTACCGTTGTATTAAAAAATCAACAAATGTTCAAATGGAGTGAAGGCTGTAGTAACAGAGATTTAGTGAAGCAAAGTGTTTGTTCGTCAATAACTGACGTCTCTGCCGGGCAGATAATAGGGGTGACTTTGGGCAGACATCATTAATGCTTGTCTAAGTGACGCAGGGCTGAATTGCATCAGATAGACAAGTTCAGGGTTCCACTGAGGACGATAATAAGAACTAGGGGAGGAAGCATGGTGATCTCTGATTTCTTCCGTCCTTGTTGTAGTGTTGGTAGGAGTATTCTGAGCCTGGGACATTGGAATACTGTTGGTAGAGGTACCTGAGTGGGGCTGCCTTGTGACTAATGGGGGAAACATGGTATCATAAGATTCGGCTTCCTGATTGAAAGTGGCGTTGTGATAGCTGGAAGGCTGCCTGCTTGCAATAGGTGTGCTTCTTTGAGGGGTAGGTGGGGGTTGTGATGTATTGTGATTATAGGTTGATGTCTCAGTAGATTTCGTTGCATTCTCTATATGGGTTGAGCTGTCTTGTTGTGTCCTTTCTGGATATTTTATGTTTTTGGCCAGGATGCTGCTTCCCAGTGTGGATGTGTGAATTTGATCTCTGTAGAGTCGTTTCTTAGGTGCTCCTGAGTTAGATGTAAAGAATGGAGTATTGTTGATGAAGCCAAGGCCGTTTTGTTTACAATAGTTCTGTAGTTTTGTGTTGTAAGTGTCCGCTGTGCGACGCTGAAACCCATAGCATGGTGGTATGATTGATGAAATAAAGATGGAGGCTTTGGGAAATTTTTGTTTTATTGTAGCCACCAATCCTGAGGGGTTTAGGCTCTGCTCATTCATGATATCATTAATTCCTACGTGTAGTGTTGTTTTTGTTATCTTATGATTAATATCGAACTTATTAATTATGTCCAGTAGTCTTTTAATACCAGCCCCCGGCACTGTCATAACTGAAACGATGTCTTCTCTTGTAGTGGACATTCTTTCACAATAAATACCCTTCAAGAGGGAGTCACCAATTACAATATGTGTAACGTCACTACGTATTTCTTCACTTTGTTTTCTATTAGATTGATGCTGCTGCCTTTTGTGGTGTTCTTTTTGTGGACTGTCGTGATGGCTCTGAGATTTGTGAATTTGGTTTTCGGGCACTGGAACGTTGTCTGGTAGGGATGCTGATACCTGCTCATTTTCTGTTGAACAATCCTCAAGAACTTGAAATCTGTTGGTAATTTTGACTCCAATGGGATATGTTGTGTTTGTGAGTGTCTCTTCGTGTTTTTTGTGTACAGTTTGGTGGTGACCTTTTTGCTGATTTGGCGTATTTTTATGTATGGATTCTTCGCAATCTTCTACTATTGTTTGAGGATGATCTGGTTGTCTTATCTTATAGAGTGAGAAGTCTCTCTGCAGTTTTTCGATGATGTCCTTCATGCTAGAATTGTCTTCCCTCAGAGATACTATCTCCCTTTTAAGAAGTTCGTTTTCGGCCTTGAGCGATGTCTGTATACTAGACATGAGATCACCAATTAAACTTCGTAGCGTGTCCTCCATATTTTGCATTAGCTCCTGGCAGCACGACACAGGTAACTTCGTGGTGTCTTCTTTTTGTTGCTCAAGAGATACAGTTTCAGCTTTTCGTATATTTTCATGGTCCATGGGGTATTCGATGGCCAACATAGGTTTAGAAATTGTAGGGGTGTCTGTTAT
Organism: Oreohelix idahoensis; assembly: GCA_024509875.1. Taxonomy (NCBI): domain Eukaryota; kingdom Metazoa; phylum Mollusca; class Gastropoda; order Stylommatophora; family Oreohelicidae; genus Oreohelix; species Oreohelix idahoensis. The sequence goes on along the minus strand of JAMPIV010010115.1, from coordinate 103,158 downwards.
TGTATCCAATACTGCAGAAGGTAGAATTTCTGATTCACTGTGAGAAATTGGGTTGCAGCTGGTGTTGAGAATGTCGTTGTCGGTAGTAAAGTCATTTATGCCTGGAATCATTGTGTCTACTGCCAAGTGGGGCATAGAAACAGCGGAGTCCATTTTAGTGTTTTCTAACTCAACATCAGTTACAATTTTTGCAGATTCTTTTAATTCTTCAAATTCTGTTTCTAGCCATGATTTCGATAGCTGCGGCAGTCCCCTGGGCCATAATTTTGTTCTTAGTGTGATAAAGGTGAACTTTGAGAAGTGGTGTTGTTATAACGTCTTCTACTAGTGCACCATTTATGTCTGTTCTTGACTCTACAAGTCCTGTTTCGTAGAATTTAATGACAATGAAACGAAATGCCTCGTACTGAAAGGTGTTCTGGAATGTTATAGTTACACATTTTCCATGACTTGATAGCTTCACGGTTATACCGGACCCGGTTCTACAACCTTTAAGTTTGACGTGAATAGCCCTCTCTTTGTTCAAAGCATAGTTTGTTATGGTCGTTGGTCTTAAACGAGCGTCCCTGGGGCCCACTGTTAGCTGCGAACTAACGCCTTCTTCCAAGCATGACATTGTTACATTCCACAGGGGGTTTTGTTATCGGTGAGGAACATTGTATACCGGGAAAATTTTATGATGCTTGACAGCAACGCTTGACCAACAACTGACCTCTTGCTTTGGCGAAGGTCACATTCGATGAGTCATGTAGTCATTGTTGAAAATATCCTCCAATAACATAGAAAAAAACTGATACACATTTCAACGGTATTCTATAAAATGTTACACATTACAATACACAATATCATAATTAAAAATTTCACCGTCTAATAACCAATATACTGATATAAAAATCCACGGAATGTGACTTAAACTTCCTGCGTTAATGCTGCGAAATGTGAGAGCAGATCAAAAACACGTCCGTCCATGACGAAGGGAGACTTGAGAGACATTAATGTAGACGTCTGATGGCGAACGAGATGTCAGCAATCTTGAGCTGACTACTGCCTTTATTAGAGACTTTAATGTAGAAGTCTGAGGGCGAACGAGATGTCAGGAACCTTAAGCTGACTACTGCTTTTATTAGAGTCATTAATGTAGACGTCTGATGGCGAACGAGATGTCAGGAACCTTGAGCTGACTACTGCCTTTATTAGAGACATTAATGTAGACGTCTGATGACAAACGAGATGTCAGGAACCTTGAGCTGACTACTTCCTTTATTAGAGACATTAATGTAGAAGTCTGAGGGCGAACGAGATGTCAGGAACCTTGAGCTGACTACTGCCTTTATTAGAGACATTAATGTAGACGTCTGATGGCGAACGAGATGTCAGGAACCTTGAGCTGACTACTTCCTTTATTAGAGTCATTAATGTGCAAGTCTGAGGGCAAACGAGATATCAGGAACCGTGAGCCGACTGTTGCCTTTATTAGAGACATTAATGTAGACGTCTGATGGCGAACGAGATGTCAGGAACCTTGAGCCGACTACTGCCTTTATTAGAGACATTAATGTAGACGTCTGATGGCGAACGAGATGTCAGGAACCTTGAGCCGACTACTGCCTTTGTTAGAGACATTAATGTAGACGTCTGATGGCGAACGAGATGTCAGGAACCTTGAGTCGACTACTGCCTTTATTAGAGACATTAATGTAGACGTCTGATGGCGAACGAGATGTCAGGAACCTTGAGCCGACTACTGCCTTTGTTAGAGACATTAATGTAGACGTCTGATGGCGAACGAGATGTCAGGAACCTTGCCTTTATTAGAGTTTTTAATTAGGAAGAAGAAGAAGAAGAATTCTCAAGCCTGGTTTACGGGTTTCATACACTTTCACCCAATAGAAAAAAAAACACCCAGAAATGATGATCGAAGTCATAATATATAGTTGTGGAACTACTGAAAGACACTATAACCTCAAAAATAACACAAACTAACGTGGAAATGCACTATAAGAAGGAATAATACAGAATAATGCATACATAAGACAAGATGAACTTTTATTGCATTGGGATATACGAGTATATGGAAATTAAGAGAAATCAAGTCCAACACAAAATAAGAATCTTCACTTCAAGTGTCATGTGAGACTTATTGTATGACTCTGAAACACGGAGAACAACAAACACAACAACCAAAAAGCTACAGACTTTCATAAACGGGTGCTTGAGTGGAATAGAAGGATTGAAATGGTATGACAAGATCACTAATGTAGAACAAGAGATGACAAGAACCAGAGAAGTGCCAGTGGAACAAGAGATGACAAGAACCAGACAAGTGCCAGTGGAACATGAGATGACAAGAACCAGACAAGTGCCAGTGGAACAAGATATGACAAGAACCAGAGAAGTGCCAGTGGAACAAGAGATGACAAGAACCAGACAAGTGCCAGTGGAACAAGAGATGACAAGAACCAGACAAGTGCCAGTGGAACAAGAGATGACAAGAACCAGACAAGTGCCAGTGGAACAAGAGATGACAAGAACCAGACAAGTGCCAGTGGAACAAGAGATGACAAGAACCAGACAAGTGCCAGTGGAACAAGATATGATAAGAACCAGACAAGTGCCAGTGGAACAAGATATGACAAGAACCAGAGAAGTGCTAGTGGAACAAGAGATGACAAGAACCAGACAAGTGCCAGTGGAACAAGAGATGACAAGAACCAGAGAAGTGCCAGTGGAACAAGAGATGACAAGAACCAGACAAGTGCCAGTGGAACAAGAGATGACAAGAACCAGACAAGTGCCAGTGGAACAAGATATGACAAGAACCAGAGAAGTGCCAGTGGAACAAGAGATGACAAGAACCAGACAAGTGCCAGTGGAACATGAGATGACAAGAAACAGACAAGTGCCAGTGGAACAAGAGATGACAAGAACCAGACAAGTGCTAGTGGAACAAGAGATGACAAGAACCAGACAAGTGCCTGTGGAACAAGATATGACAAGAACCAGACAAGTGCCAGTGGAACAAGAGATGACAAGAACCAGACAAGTGCCAGTGGAACAAGAGATGACAAGAACCAGACAAGTGCCAGTGGAACAAGATATGATCAGAACCAGACAAGTGCCAGTGGAACAAGAATGACAAGAACCAGACAAGTGCCAATGCAACAAGATATGACAAGAACCAGAGAAGTGCCAGTGGAACAAGAGATGACAAGAACCAGACAAGTGCCAGTGGAACAAGATATGACAAGAACCAGACAAGTGCCAATGGAACAAGAGATGACAAGAACCAGACAAGTGCCAGTGGAACAAGATATGACAAGAACCAGACAAGTGCCAGTGGAACAAGAATTAGAAGAACCAAACAAGTGCCAGTGGAACAAGAGATGACAAGAACCAGACAAGTGCTAGTGGAACAAGAGATGACAAGAACCAGACAAGTGCTAGTGGAACAAGAGATGACAAGAACCAGACAAGTGCCAGTGGAACAAGAGATGACAAGAACCAGACAAGTGCTAGTGGAACAAGAGATGACAAGAACCAGACAAGTGCTAGTGGAACAAGAGATGACAAGAACCAGACAAGTGCCAGTGGAACAAGAGATGACAAGAACCAGACAAGTGCCAGTGGAACAAGAGATGAGAAAAAAACGTTAGCGATGGATTGGACACACACACTGAGCAAACCTGCTGATAGAATAAAGCAGAACATGCTGAATTACAAGTGAGAGGTGATGGCACGAAGTTGGAGAACTTGGTGTGAGTTAGTTGAAGGCCTATGCTTCATAGGGGTCTGAAAGAAATGACGAAGCTATTTTTGTATTCAGCGTTTTATCTTCTTCCTTTCCTTTCATTGGAACATTCTTCCACATGATCTAAAAATAAAAACACGCTCAGTCCCTATACATAAAACTGTAGACTTTACGAATACTTTATGAGTGCTGATTTCATGCCTACCCTCATCTGATTTTGTTTCCACACCCTTCATTGGACAATAAAAGGAGTCCATGACCACAAAGAAACCCTGATCTAGTGGCTGCCTCGTTGTATGATCTACCGAAACTATTGGGACCGATTTGACGATCAAGAACAGCGACCTCAAAAGGCCTGGCGAAACTGTGGAAATATCGTATGTAGATTTCAATGATGCTTTTTAAAAATACTTTTCAACATAATTTCTACCTTCATTATAATTTGATACTGTGAATGTGAGTAGTATGTTATTTTATTTTTACAACGTTGCACTGCCTGAAATTAATTTGTGAAATGCATGGGAGAATAAATTAATTTAGTATAAAAGATGAGAGAAAGGAAGGGCAGAATGTTAGACTGGCCTGCGTGCTCAAATCTCAACCCTTCGAAAATAAAGTTCGTCCGTTCTTAGTCCATCCTGCCCCCTCTTTCTCCTTCTTTCTCTCCCCCCCCCCCTCTCTCTCTCTCTCTCTCTCTCTCTCAACCATTTAAAAAGATGCAGTTTTCCAGTTTCACGACCCTGAGATATTTTAACTAATTCATTCGTTTTCTACTATTCACTTTGCTTCGATATGAAACCATATAGTTACAACAAGATGTAATCTGATCACCAGAAAGAGGAATCTGTCAGATATTTTGTGTGTGGCCATTTTATCTCCTTCATACTCAAAGAGGGAAAAGGGAGGGTGGCCCACTTGAGTCATGACTCACAAGTGCTAGGCACCTCTTGTATTTTCCCCGCCTCCACTGGTAACTGAACCAACTCACCTTACATACGACTTCCAAATTCATTTCTGCTTTTATCCATTCTACCAACTGGAGGAAATTGTAAAATTAACAATTTTGTAGCTGTCACATATATATGTAAATATAGCCACAGTGATCCGTCCACCTTTGCTCCCTATCTTATGTTTATACTTTTTGCTACGCAAAACCAGGCAATTCGCTGCCTGTAGACTCTCGTTTAAAGCCACGCCTATTCTTTCTGTTTCATGCGCTAATGAAGCGTTTACAAATTTTCACACCCGACCGTCTTAACAAGAGAGGAGAGGACCGGGGTGGTTACCTGAGTTCTCGCGCGAGCTGAGACGTCACTTATCGATAGTGACAGATCAGACTGAAGCCCGCGTACGAGCTAATTAAGATTCTTTGAAGAGGGAAAAGATGGGCAGAAATTTAGCAGTGAAACTGTTTGATGTCCGTGATCCCAGGGGACGTAATTCATTGATCTACAGCAGAGGGACGAAATCAAAGAAGGCCTGCTAGCATGGCCAGGTTTTTTATGTCGTTTTCGACGTTGCGAGGGATCGAACTGTAGAATCATTTACTTCGGGAATCGAACCGTAGATTTTCCCTGATACGGCCGAAGGCGCGACTTTTAGCAACCGTTAGCGAAATAACACCATTTATGTACAAATACTCCGTCCTCGTAAAGTCAGTTTATCAGTCGCTCAGAAACATTTGGATAATCTAGCTCGTTATACTGGAGCCATTGTAAAAGTGTGTCTTAGCATTCCGTGGAGATTGTTTCATTTCTGATTACCGTAATATATATTAGCATTTAGGTGATTTAATGTGTTAAAGTTTATCATTATAATTCACTGGGATTTTTCTAGGTGCTAAGACTAACATATTAAATAACATATAGCTAATTTTTCCAGTTGTAATGTAGATTTAATCACCCGCTATCATTCAGAAACAGATGTTTTAATTGGCTAAATAATACACTTGGCTATTGATACTGGACGGAATTCAATTCACTTCTATCCATTATGTGTAATTATATAAGTGTTTAGCGTAATATCATGTGGCGAAACAAATAATTCACTACCAAAGTAGGCGTTTGTAGGCGTTCCCCCACTAGAAAAATTAATTATTCGTGGAGGAACTGGGGCTCACTTCGGAGAAGTACAACACTGGATTTTATACATGTTCATTGATGTGTTCGTTCAAGAGGTTGTTAACCAACTAGTAGGTAAGCGAGATTGTATGTGGCCACAATTGACAGAGTGAGAGAAAGAGGAGTGAATATTTTCTTTTCTTTGTATCATCATTGTACCCACTTCTTTTCTTTGTTCGCTAAATTGATTATTTTACTGGGATAGCTATCCTACACCCTAGTGTTACTCTTTGACTTTTTGGGTTATTTACCTCTTGCGGGATCTTTTCTCAACAGAGGGGAAGGCACTTATGGGGTTATTTTCATAATTCTGTAACCTATGATTTTATTGATTTCTATATGTTTGATGTCGGGAAGAGTTTAATTGATAATAAACTAAACAAAACTTAATTACTTGTGTTGGTCAGCCCAAATCTCCATTTAGCATAATTTTCACGTTTGTGTGTTTTGTTGTCACATAACTGTGTGTGTGTGTGTGTGCAGATAACTTTGACTGTCTAGTGACAGCTATGGACCCCTTTGATTGTCAAATGAAGGGTATGAACCCCTTCGATTGTCCGATGAAGGCTATGTACCCCTTTAAAAAAATAATATACATGAAAGCATTATTTAAATTATTACAATTTAAAGTTTAGATTATGTACCCTGACCTCTAGAATCCATTTATCGAACCCCCCCCCCGCCGCCCCCCCCCCCCCCAGGAGTCAGTGGGCCACAAGATAAGAAAACCTGAACTATACTTCTTGCACTTACTTTGTGACTCGGCGTCACATCTTCGAAATAATAATTCTTCATAACATTCTCAAAATATTCAGTAATACTAATACTCCGTGTATTTATCGATAAACTATTAATTTAACCCATTTAGGAATAGATTACTTTTTACCCTATTATCTACACTTTGTTTCATTTAGAGTTACATTTTCGGAACATACGATTCCATATTAGATTATAAAAAATAGTGATCAAAATTACTGCTCCGTTTAGTGGTCGATACACAATGATTTGACCCGTTTAGGGATCGATCTTTTTTCACATCTTATTCTACGATACATTTTCCCCCGGTTTAGGAATATGTATCTATTTTGGGATAGTGAGCGTCGAGAACATCATTAAAGGTTTAATTTTGTTGTCATAATTCATCATAGCTTTGGTGTCTCTCATAAATGGGTGCCTGTGCAGAATAGAATGACTGAAGTGGTATGACAAGATCACTAATGTGGAACTGATGAGAAAAAACCCCGACAAAAACCATTGGAAGAAGAGATCAGGAAAAGACCCTAGCGCTAAATAGGGCAAATATTAAAAGAACCAGCTGAACGCATTACAAGATGGTTCCTGTTCTAGAATCCTCAGGTTAAGTGTAACATCGGCAAATAATAATAAAAATTAAAAAAAACCATGGAAAAAAACCCAGGGCGGTGAAGTCGGGGTCTTTCGTTTTTAGGAGAGTTGGATTCAGTAACAAATGAAAAAATGTCCGGACTCACGACTCCTAATGTGATGCCATTGTCCGGACTCACGACTCCTAATGTGATGCCATTGTCCGGACTCACGACTCCTAATGTGATGACATTGTCCGGACTCACGACTCCTAATGTGATGACATTGTCCGGACTCACGACTCCTAATGTGATGCCATTGTCCGGACTCACGACTCCTAATGTGATGACATTGTCCGGACTCACGACTCCTAATGTGATGCCATTGTCCGGACTCACGACTCCTAATGTGATGCCATTGTCCGGACTCATGACTCCTAATGTGATGCCATTGTCCGGACTCACGACTCCTAATGTGATGCCATTGTCCGGACTCACGACTCCTAATGTGATGCCACTGTCCGGACTCACGACTCCTAATGTGATGCCATTGTCCGGACTCACGACTCCTAATGTGATGCCATATATGACGTAAAAAAACTGTAGTCGGATTGTGGATTCGGAGTCGGACTTCTAAAACCTCAGGAGTGAGACTCGGACAATTGTTTGGCCGACTCCACAGCTCTGGGGAAAAACAACTAGACAGAAATGAAAGAGATAAAGAAAACATATAAAGATCTTGAATATTAGTCGCCTAGTACGACATGCCTGATCTTACAGTAGTCGCATTCTTTCTGTGTTTCTTCAGAACACCCCCCGGAAACTGCACAGGGTCCCATGCTAAACGGGAAGCCTCAAAGGTGAATGAATTATTGAAAAATAAATGATAATATTAGCCACACTGAAGTCTCACGTAGTAATTAGAAGATAGAATTGAGGCCCTTGAGATGTGGATATATAAAAGAATGGGGCATATCTCATGGAAATAGAAGAAAATAAATATAGAGGTCCTATACAACCTAGGAATGAAGAGATAATTAATAAAGGAGATCACAATTAGACAGCTAAAATATTTTGGTCATATTCTTCTTTGATCCTCAGCCGCCGACCGTCAAAGCAGTCAGTGGCCATCACGCCTAGTGGCGTCTTGTAGGGCAACAACAAATTGATTCCACTTTGCTCGGTCGGCGGCCATCATTCGTACAGTGCCCCAACTCTGTTCATTCTTTGCATCTCAGCCTCCACAGTCCTCCACCAGGTTGTTTTTGATCGGCCTCTCTTTCGTTTTCCTTCAGGGGTCCAAAGCATAGCTGTTCTTGTGATGGCATCGAGGTCTCTTCTGAGGACATGGCCAACCCAGCTCCAGCGTCTGCCAGCTATGATGGTGTGCATGTCCTCTTGCTTGCTCCGAGTAAGCAGATCTTGGTTGGTGATGGTATTTGGCCAAAAGATTCGGTGAATTTTTCTTAGGCATGTTGTGTGAAAAGAGGACAATTTCGACATTTCCTTCTCTGCAACTCTCCAGCATTCCGCACCATAGAGAAGCACAGAAAGCACACAGCTCTGATATAATCCTAATTTTGTGCTTGTGCTGTATTGAGAGGACTTCCAGATGTTGTTTAGGCTTAAAAAGGCTGTTCTTGCCTTATTCATTCTGATGTTGATGTCTTTGCCTGCCCCGCCGTCTGGTGTTACTATGCATCCTAGGTATGTGAAGGTGTCTGTCTGTACCAGTTGCTGATTCCTTACTGATATGGGCTCAGGGTTGCTCACATTGAGCGCCATGACCTCTGACTTCTTTAAATTGATGTTCAAGCCCATCTGCTGGCTAAACTTATTAAGTCTATCCGTTTTTTCCTGGATGTGTTGATGTGAATGTGCTAGTAGTGCAATGTCATCTGCATATTCCAGATCTTCCAATGTAGAAAATGTAGTCCATCTTATTCCTCTTGGACTGCCCTCTGTTGTCTGGCGCATCACCCAGTCTATGACTGTTAAAAATAGAGTGGTTGATAAGGGGCATCCCTGTCGTACTCCTGTCTTCACCTCTAAGGTTACGTTGCTCTGCCCAACACTACACGTAAAGTTGGCATAGAGGCTTTTTATGATTGACACTATGCAGCTTGGAATTCCATAAGCCCTCAGTATTTTCCATAAACTGTCCCTATGTATGCTGTCAAAAGCCTTTTAAAAATCAACGAAATTAATGTACAGATGTCTTTGCCATTCTGAGCACTGCTCTATAATGTTCATGAGAGTGAATATATGATCTACACATCTTCTGTTCTTTCTAAATCCTGCTTGTTCTTTCCTCAGTTTGTGGTCTACTGGTCATATAAAAAGATATAATACCTGACTGAAGACCATAAAAGAAGGGAGAGTTGAAGACAGACACGCAACAGGAAGACAGCGCTATAAGTGGGAAGATAACATCAAGAGATGGACAGGAAAGATTCTATCGGAGTGCACCATCAAGACAAGAGACAAAAGACTTGGAGATTCATTGCAATTGATCTTTGATGTGGAGATGGCAGCTGATGATGATGAAGTCTCGTGTATTAAAACGTCCCTATTTATTTACAGTTGCATCGCGCGAATCTCACTTTCATCTTTTCCGTTGTAAAACCTTCTTTTCTTTCATTTGTCAGCTTTCATGCCCCGCCATCTTTAACTTCATCGTCCAGATATTTCGTTCTATTCGGGGACAGGAGACTACAAAATTTGCTAGCAGCCGAGTTAAATTTTGGGTCTTGTTATTGGCAATCAGCATATTCACACTACAGCTCCTACTTCTATCATTATTTAAATTTGATCAGGTCTTGTCGGAAGCCTTTTTTTTTGAGAATGTTCTCTCATATTGGATGTTAGCTGGTTGTGATTTTGTTGCAGTATATGGAACAATTGCTTTAATTTTTGTGTTTTATATTATTATTTTATTTTTTGCTGGAATTAGCCAACGGTGCTAACGCAACATGACTAATGTAAAGGGATCCCCCGCTTAGCGCTGGTAATTCGTTCTTGAAAAATCGAGCGCTAAACGAAAACTGACTTCCCATAACAATTAATAGAAATCAAATTAGTTCGTTACCGTGGTCCAGAATTCCGCATAAAAATAAATGAAAAGTGCTGAAGAACAAAAACTACATAGTTAACAACATTTATTAACTACCTATTATTATCAGACATATCGAACACAAACAGTATATTACGTATGCACTGTGGCTACTAAAGTATGTATAAACATATTTGTGGTGAAGTGGGATGTTATAAATATTTATAGGGGACTTAGTGTACTGACTGAGATCAGCTGTGAAGGTATCTATATCTATTAAGAGTAGTGTATTATAGATAACCTTACTTGCTACCACATATCTATATATCTCAGTCAGAATTATTCTGCAATAGTGTGATGACTACGTTATGTGTCTAGGGTATGTGTAGAATGAAGTGTAAGTCAAAACAACAACAGACAGATAAACAATTTAATTTATTCCACTATACTTGACAACACTGGGACATTCACATACATATAACACTCTAAAGGATATCTTAAGGAGTCACTGATAACTTTTCAAATAACAATATGTATTCATTGCTGATATGAATGAATATGTGTCCTGATTCAATTACAAAGGAACCAGGAATCACAATCAATTTTAATTACAAGTATATGTACAGAATTTATCAATATGAATATTGTAGTGACATATATTTTTAAAAATATCCTATGTGTGTCAGTTGTGTAGTGGTAATATGAGGTAATACTGGTTTTGTTTTGTTCAAGCTCTGTTGGTATTTGTCATCATGACTTCAATAGTTTGTCTTTAGGGACTAGTATTGGAGATGTTCTCAGTTCCTGATATTAAGACAATTAAATTCCCCTCTTAAGGTGATTTTTACAAAGTCATTTCAAGATGTGGGGACATAATGTTGAGCTCAGCTGGCCAAATCAGCTTATCTTGAGTGATGGCGGCAGGAAAGGACTCCTCTGCTCGAATTCTCCTCTGGGCTATGGAGACACCTCACTGATAGCTAAATGGACCAAGGAGTATGCTGTCCGACTCTGGATTCAGCAAAGCTCTGACCAGGTGCAGCTCAATACCATCAAGACCACGGTCCCTGAAAACAAGAAGGATATACCTTCTACTTCATAACTAATTGATACTCTAGTTCTACACTGAACACAATACAACACAAACATTGAGTTCAGAGCGTTAGGCCAACTGTCAGCTTCATCTGAAATACTTTATACCAGTATTTACCTCCTTAATGGTTACCACGCCTCTGCACTTCCAGCATTATTTCTGTCTAATCAATCATCCAGGTGTCAGTGTACTATTTGGCCATTCCATGCCGTTTTACTTCCCTCCGACACCCTCTGTTCAGGCTGGAGCATTATAGGCTTTATCTCCTGTTTGCCACTGAACTACACATATATATACAGGCATAAATTAACAATTTACATTCAATTTTCATTAAAAGATACTGAATGGTTCAAGCTTACCACAATTTCATGGAAATAAACACAGATACGTTGATTAGCAATGAATTCTGGCACATTTACTGGCACAAATTCCCATCTGCTTATGTTCCAGGCTTTTATTTAGCAAAAATGTGAGCTGGCTTCAACGCACTGTCGCTTTATCAAGCTTATTTAAACAAGTGGTCTCGAACTAACGCTCCTAAGTGATTATATCAGCGAGTCTAGCCAATGAGGCCCCGTTTCGACAAGTGTTTGAAAAAATGTTACCTTTCTACGTCTCCCTAACAACCAAGATAGTATTTATAGCCCGACCAATCGTGGTTAGTCTTTCATTTGTTGCGCTCCAATCAATTTGGAGTTTACATGGTAGGCTAATTCTGTAACGTAAGATTTTTTTCAAACACGTTATAAAAAAAATTTTATGAGCAGAAATGATTCCATGCTGTCAGGCATCCCCACTATTTTATTTTGGTTATAACTTGTTAATTCCTAGACTATTTGCATAACGTTGTACATATTCTTTGTCAGCAAACCCTAAGGAACCCAAATTTTCCAAATTTAAAAGAGCTACGTGGCTGCGTTCAAAATATGTATTTTCTACCTCCTGTTTCGAAGATGTGCTGTCTGGGTACTGTTATGTTTTCAACCGTAAACCCATCTATTGTTATCTTTCCTAATAAGCGTTTTTTATGATTTATAAACCTAACTCTGGGATGGGTAATGTATTTTATCACTGTCCGTCTGAAAAAAAAGTTAGTGCATGTAGTCTTACACGCGTGATGGCAGCATTTGTGTATCGCGCGACGCGGGTTGGGGGTGGCATTAATAGCGAGACGCGTGTTTAATTTTGCATGCGTTCGGCTTTATTCGCCCCTCTCGCTTCTCGCTATCCTTTAGTCCATCTGTCTTTTGATCTTGGTAACATAGTGTAGAAAAAGACATGAATGGAATTTAAAATTTAGGTCAACTTGCATATTTCAAGGTTTTTCTTAGAAAGGCAGCACATTTTATTGTGTGTTTGGGAAACGCGTGTATGTTGCAGAAGGCCTTTAATATCAACGTGAAAGCGTTACAATTTGCATACGCAGTAGAAAACAAGGGGATTTCGAGTACAGTCATTGTGACAGCACTGTTCTTTACCATTCTTCTTCCTTTATTTATTATATGTATTTATTAGGCTTAATATTTAACTAATAATTTATATATGTGGATTAGAATATTCCACGACACCTCCCCTCTTAAAACAGACATTATATGTCAGTCCTTTATTCTATATTCACATAGAGAAATTTATTATTATTTCTGGGGTTTACGGTGATTCTCATCACACGGATGGCGGCTTAAAAAATCCGCTCCCAAATTGGTTTTTTCCAGATATATACTCAATGCTAAAATTATATGGAGCCAAAAGTAAAGACCATCGGAGTAACCTGGAGTTCTCATGCTTAGCCTGTGCTAGAAACGATAAAGGTTTGTGATCTGTTTGCAACTTAAATGCCTTCCCATATAGATAAATATTGAATTTCTTTATCGCCCATATTACTGCAAGACATTCTTTTTTCGCTAGTTGAGTAGTTGATTTCAGCTTTATTCAACTTTCTGCTAGCATATGCCACTGGGCTTAATTCCCCATCCAATGCATCTGATTTCTGTAGTAGAGTTGCACCTAACCCAATATTACTTGCATCCGTCCTTACAATGAATTCTTGACTTAAGTCAGGTAATTTCAAAATGGGTTTACTTGTGAGCTTTTCCTTCAATTCTTGGTAAGTCATTTCACATTGTGGTGTCCATGTAATGCGATCTGGATGTCCTTTACGTGTCAATTCAGTTAACGGTGCACAAATGGAATTAAAGTTTTTGATATACTTCTGGTAGAAACCACATAATGAGACAAAGGATCTCACGTCCTTCTTGGTTTGTGGTCTCGGGGCTTTTCTGTAGTTTCTCTAAATTCTTTGGGTCAGGGGTCATGTTTCCCTGATAAACTGTGTGTCCCAAAAATTCCAATTCTTTACATCCAACGCAACATTTGGTTGGTCGGGCTGTTAAATTTGCCTCCCTAAGTCGATTAAACAGCATGTTCAGAGAGTCAATGTGTTCCTCAAATGTTTCTGTGGCTATCAGGATATCATCCATGAAATTTGTTATACATGGATTATTCAGAGGGTCCAATAATTTTCTCATCATTCTAGAGAAGACACTAGGCGCATTCTTCAATCCAATGGCAATCTATTAAACTCATAGTGTCCTTCTGAGGTACTAAAGGCTAGGTATGGTCTAACCTCAGGCTTTACTGGGATCTGATAGTATCCTTTACTCAAATCCACTTTTGAGAAATATTTAGCTTTATTTAGTCTGGCAAACAGCTGATTTGTATCCGGCAATGGATCCACCTGTCCTTCTGTAATAGCATTCAGTCTCCTGTAATCTATACAGAGTCTATGTTCTCCAGAGGGCTTCCGTAAGAGTACAACACCGGAACTATACGAAGACTCACTGTGCGAAATAATTCCTTCCTTCAACAGATAGTCTATCTCTTCCTTCAAAGCTTCTCCTTAGCAAACGGAATCGAATATGGTTTCATACAGACAGGTGTGGAGTCTATTAGTTTCATATCATATTCCAATAGGTTTGTATGCCCTGGTCGGTCTGTTAACACCTCTGCATGATTATTTAGAACCTGTTGCACTCTCTCTTTCTGAGTTTTCGTTAAATGTGTACTGATTTTCACCTGTGCTGCTGTCTCACAGGGGTGTAATGGATATTCAAATGATGAAAGTGGTTCCTTTTTCATCTCCATGGCGATGGACAAGGTCAACAAGTGTGTCTCTTCCTGATGTTCTCTTTCCAAATATTTCTTCAGGAGATTCACATGATAGATTTTTTCTTTCCCCTTCTTATCTATCTTATAATTTGTTCTAGATACCTTCTCTAAAACTGTATATGGACCCTGCCATCCAATTTGTAACTTATTCTGACTCCCAGGCAAAAGAAGCAGTACCTTCTCTCCCACAGCCAAATCTCTGTCTTTCGCCTTCCTGTTATAATAGGCAGCATGTTTCTTCCTGGCTTGTTTCAAATTTTCATTGGCAAGTTTCCAGCCAGTTTTTAACCGAGTGGTCAGCTCATTCACATATTGGTATGAAGATGTAATGTTTTCCTCTGCCTTTCATCAGTCCACGTTCTTAACATAGCTACATATGGACCTTTAATTGTGTGGACCTATTTGTCCATGCACCGGTATGGTCTCTTCCACTCGAAGCTTTATAGTGATGATTTTTCCTCCCAGAATTATCATTCACAAAACGACCGCTACCAATTTTTCTCTTGGGGCTGTCTCCCCTCTTAAAATTCTTGATGAGAGATTTCCTCTCTACATCCTCTTCCTCCAGTTTGTTTAAGTCCGATTGAGGGATTTTCGGCTTATCCTGGGGTAAGACATCCTTTTGCACTCTCCGCATAGTGGCCATTGTAAAACAGTTAAGTGAAGCTTGTCCGTGAAAAGGGGCTTCCCATTCCATTTGGTCCACTTTTTCAAATTTATATTTCTTTTTATTATCAGGCCTAATTTTGCCCCGTGGCGTGTCCAGGTCCTGATCCATGTTCCCACTTGTGGGTGTTCCCTCATGTGCTATGCTACACCTTTCTACAAAATTCTCAATGTCCCATCTTGCTTTGGGCCAATAATAATTGTGAGCCACCTTTTGAATGATGGTACCTATTTTCTCATGGTCCCCATCTGGTTTCACATGTAGGCTCCTTATTAAGTCTGCCCTATATCTTTTTGGAAGAACCAGCTGTCCGTGACCTTTGGATCTAGCTCCAGTCTTCCTATACATCAACTTGTTTTTCATGTAAAAATCTCCCTTGCCTGGAGTTGTATGACAAGTTGACAATTTTCTGAAACAAGGCTTGAGTGTTTTATCCCCAGCCTGTGCCTTCCTCATCTCTTCTGGAGTGGTATCTAATATAATATCCTCCTCCTGTCTTGAGGTCGACCTGACCTGAAGGGTTGCCATATACACAGGTTTCCTTCTGCAACGGTCAGTGTCATGATTGTCCATCTGACAATTTTTACACCACCTTTTTCCTTGGTTGAAAGATTTTCTTTCATTATATTTCCTTTCATCGAATTGTGGGAATTTATTTTTATTTTCATACCGTGGCCTATCAAATTGGTGCTTACTTTTGTTTTGATCCCTAGGATCAAATTTATTAAAGTTCTGTGGTGCCCTAAAGTTATCCACTTGTTTCTTTTTATTACCTGTTACCTCTGCTTGAGCCGCTTGATACCTTTCAGCAACATTTAGCAACTCACCCAGCCTCTCTGCACCTTGTTCCATGAGAAACTTTCTCAGGTCTGGAGCCATGGACTCTCTTAATTGCTCTATAAGGACCATTTCCTTAAGATCTTGGGTTTTCCCCAGAGAAGTCCATTTCTCCAAGTATGTCTCTATTCGTGCAGAGAACTGGTGATAGGTTTCACCTGACAGTAGTTTAGCATTCCTAAATTTTTTCCTATAAAATTCTGCATTCTTTTCATACCTTAACAAAAGAGCCTGCTTAGCATGTCATAATTTTCCTGATCACCTCTGCTCATTTTTGCAAAAACTTCCCCACGAAGTCCCTGAGATAACTTTAAGCTCCACCTTTCTCTCTCTAACCCATACGTGGTAGCTAATAGTTCATATCTATTTATATAGCTCTCAATATCATCGTCTTTCTCAACAAAATGATCTAAATGAAAGTTCATAGCTGAGGTTGAGGCTCCTTGGCTAGCAGTGGCATCAGAGGCAAAGGGACTGGCACCATTTTCAGGAGCATGGCCCTGAAACTCAAACTCCCTTAGTCGTAACTCATGTTCCCTTTGTAATCTTTTATCTTCTGCTTCCCTTTCTGCAGCTAATTTCCTCTCTTCCCTTTCTGCAGCTAATTTCTTCTCTTCTCTTTCTGCAGCCTGTGTTCTTTCCTCGGCTTCTCTTTCTGCAGCTAATCTTTTGTCTTCTCTTTCTGCTTCCAATTTCTTAGCCTCAGCCTCAATCTGCAACCTCTTAATTTCCCTTTCAGCCTCTAACTTTCTTTCGGCTTCAAACCTTCTTTCTTCGCGTTCAATAAATTTGTCACATTCCGTAGTAACATAGGCAACCATAACTTGCCCATCTAATCCTAACTCCTTTGCAGTCTGAACAGCAGCAGATCGAAACTTGGCCAGGTCCGCCATTGTCTATCAGGTAAATTTCTACAATGTCTAACCAACAATTCAAATTCTAAATATATATAATGGACAACACAGGCACCGTGAGCTCAACTTTATTTAATTCCACCCAAGGATACCTTTTAATTCTTATATTCCCTGAAGTGAATTACCCCCAATATTTTTAATAGGGAAAGATTCAAAATCCCGGACGAGCCCCCAATATATGTGGTGAAGTGGGATGTTATAAATATTTATAGGGGACTTAGTGTACTGACTGAGATCAGCTGTGAAGGTATCTATATCTATTAAGAGTAGTGTATTATAGATAACCTTACTTGCTACCACATATCTCTATATCTCAGTCAGAATTATTCTGCAATAGTGTGATGACTACGTTATGTGTCTAGGGTATGTGTAGGATGAAGTGTAAGTCAAAACAACAACAGACAGATAAACAATTTAATTTATTCCACTATACTTGACAACACTGGGACACTCACATACATATAACACTCTAAAGGATATCTTAAGGAGTCACTGATAACTTTTCAAATAACAATATGTATTCATTGCTGATATGAATGAATATGTGTCCTGATTCAATTACAAAGGAACCAGGAATCACAATCAATTTTAATTACAAGTATATGTACAGAATTTATCAATATGAATATTGTAGTGACATATATTTTTAAAAAATATCCTATGTGTGTCAGTTGTGTAGTGGTAATATGAGGTAATACTGGTTTTGTTTTGTTCAAGCTCTGTTGGTATTTGTCATCATGACTTCAATAGTTTGTCTTTAGGGACTAGTATTGGAGATGTTCTCAGTTCCTGATATTAAGACAATTAAATTCCCCTCTTAAGGTGATTTTTACAAAGTCATTTCAAGATGGGGGACATAATGTTGAGCTCAGCTGGCCAAATCAGCTTATCTTGAGTGATGGCGGCAGGAAAGGACTCCTCTGCTCGAATTCTCCTCTGGGCTATGGAGACACCTCACTGATAGCTAAATGGACCAAGGAGTATGCTGTCCGACTCTGGATTCAGCAAAGCTCTGACCAGGTGCAGCTCAATACCATCAAGACCACGGTCCCTGAAAACAAGAAGGATATACCTTCTACTTCATAACTAATTGATACTCTAGTTCTACACTGAACACAATACAACACAAACATTGAGTTCAGAGCGTTAGGCCAACTGTCAGCTTCATCTGAAATACTTTATACCAGTATTTACCTCCTTAATGGTTACCACGCCTCTGCACTTCCAGCATTATTTCTGTCTAATCAATCATCCAGGTGTCAGTGTACTATTTGGCCATTCCATGCCGTTTTACTTCCCTCCGACACCCCTGTTCAGGCTGGAGCATTATAGGCTTTATCTCCTGTTTGCCACTGAACTACACATATATATACAGGCATAAATTAACAATTTACATTCAATTTTCATTAAAAGATACTGAATGGTTCAAGCTTACCACAATTTCATGGAAATAAACACAGATACGTTGATTAGCAATGAATTCTGGCACATTTACTGGCACAAATTCCCATCTGCTTATGTTCCAGGCTTTTATTTTAGCAAAAATGTGAGCTGGCTTCAACGCACTGTCGCTTTATCAAGCTTATTTAAACAAGTGGTTTCGAACTAACGCTCCTAAGTGATTATATCAGCGAGTCTAGCCAATGAGGCCCCGTTTCGACAAGTGTTTGAAAAAATGTTACCTTTCTACGTCTCCCTAACAACCAAGATAGTATTTATAGCCCGACCAATCGTGGTTAGTCTTTCATTTGTTGCGCTCCAATCAATTTGGAGTTTACATGGTAGGCTAATTCTGTAACGTAAGATTTTTTTCAAACACGTTATAAAAAAATTTTATGAGCAGAAATGATTCCATGCTGTCAGGCATCCCCACTATTTTATTTTGGTTATAACTTGTTAATTCCTAGACTATTTGCATAACGTTGTACATATTCTTTGTCAGCAAACCCTAAGGAACCCAAATATCCAAATTTAAAAGCGCTACGTGGCTGCGTTCAAAATATGTATTTTCTACCTCCTGTTTCGAAGATGTGCTGTCTGGGTACTGTTATGTTTTCAACCGTAAACCCATCTATTGTTATCTTTCCTAATAAGCGTTTTTTATGATTTATAAACCTAACTCTGGGATGGGTAATGTATTTTATCACTGTCCGTCTGAAAAAAAGTTAGTGCATGTAGTCTTACACGCGTGATGGCAGCATTTGTGTATCGCGCGACGCGGGTTGGGGGTGGCATTAATAGCGAGACGCGTGTTTAATTTTGCATGCGTTCGGCTTTATTCGCCCCTCTCTCTTCTCGCTATCCTTTAGTCCATCTGTCTTTTGATCTTGGTAACATAGTGTAGAAAAAGACATGAATGGAATTTAAAATTTAGGTCAACTTGCATATTTCAAGGTTTTTCTTAGAAAGGCAGCACATTTTATTGTGTGTTTGGGAAACGCGTGTATGTTGCAGAAGGCCTTTAATATCAACGTGAAAGCGTTACAATTTGCATACGCAGTAGAAAACAAGGGGATTTCGAGTACAGTCTTTGTGACAGCACTGTTATTTACCATTGCTCTTTTCTTTATTAATTTTATTTGTTAGGCTTAATATTTAACTAATAATTTATATATGTGGATTAGAATATTCCACGACAATATTATAGGACTTTAATTACCGATACTTCCGTCGTTTGTGGCTGAAGTTGTCACGGAAGAGCTGTCTTCATCACATTGGCGGAGCTAAAGGGGTGGCGACGAGGCGATCGCCCCTCCCTTAGGACTTTGAAAACCTTTATTTCATATCAACCACTCCATATTTTTATTCTCTCTCCCCCCCCCCCCCCCCCCTTTTCTACTTGGGACTTAAATGTAAGTCAGCGGTTTTCAACCTGTGCGCCGCGGCGCCCTGGGGCGCCATGAGTGACGGTCAGGGGCGCCGTGGGTGGGCGTGGATTTTTTTCGTATTTAGCTGTAAAGAAAACACAGAGCTGTGGGAAATTTCATTTTTGGTGTTTGTCAACCTGCGTGACCCCGGAGAAATTTCACTTTTGATGTTGGCCAGCCTTTGAAGTCCCGCTCCCCTGACCCGCCTCTCAACTCAGTGTTCATTTTGAAAAATACTTTACTGAAAACTGTGACAGGTTTCAGTGGGTTCAAAATCCCTTCAGTAGTGATGCTCCTTCGGACTTCAGTACTGCAGAAGAGGAAGAACTGATAGAACTTTCATCAGACTCTTTGCTACAAGCGAAGTTTCCATCCATGACATTGCCAACATTTTGGTATTCAGTAAAACAGGAGTTTCCAAGCTTGAGCAAGAGAGCACTGAAGATATTAGTTCCTTTTGCAACCTCCTATCTCTGCGAGGCTGGGTTTTCAGCAGTGGCTGTCATAAAAACCAAGTTCAGATCAAAACTTGATGTGGAGAAGGAAATGAGGGTAGCTGTATCTCAACTGGTGCCAAGATTTGACAAGCGGTGTAACAACAAGCAAGCTCAAGTTTCACACTGAGGTGACTGGTACTTTATTCATCATATTTTTTTTTAGTTTACAAGTTTTTTGTTATAGAGATTGAATCATGAGTGCAGTATATCAGTGAATGATTTTCAGACCAAAAAAAATAAAATAAATAAATAAATAAAAATGTTAGAAAGAAACTACTTTATCTGTGCTGTTTTCTTTTTTATAGTAAGGGTTTTCAAAGTGCACTTTGTGTATATATTTTCTTGAACGTGTAATTTTTTTCACAGATTGTCCAATTGCATTTAAAAAAAAATTACATTTAAAACTTACATTGTTTAAACGCCTTTCCAAAGCTCTACTGCGCAAAAAAAGTTAGGCTAAAGGTCGAAACATCGCTAGAGTTTTTACCAGTTATCCCACACGGGAGCCGCAGAAAGAATGTAGTTGGTCAGGGGAGCCATGGACTCAAAAAGGTTGAAAACCGCTGATGTAAGTAATCGTTGGTCGGACGACGGACATGTCTGGTACTGGACAAAGGTAAGTACTCTAAAGGTTACGAACTTAGTTTGCAAGTAATTTTACGTGGCGGGACAATGAAAGACAATAACGGGAACCGCCATACAACAATTGGAAAAAAAAAACGGCGCCAGGCAGGCTATGAAGGGGCTTCACTCGAGTCGCAAAAACAGAGGGCTTTGTGACAAGAGGCGGATAATTTCTGTATCGGGCGGCCAGTCATAAATCAAAGAATATCATGCTATAATATTAAATATGAATTTTTATTAAATTTTGTCTCTTTGTAATTGTACCTTTCTGTTACGTAATTATGTTATAAATGGATATATTTTAAAACATAAAAATGAATATTTTTGAGTTACTGTATAAGAAAACTATCAAGTTGTCACCTTTTTTCAAAATTCATTGTTTTTTAATTTTCTAAAAGTAAGTGTAAATATAAAGCCGGGGGGGGGGGGGGGGGGGCCGGTGGGGAGAGAGGGGAGGCTTATCATTCTAATGTATTGCCCCTCCCTGGGACAATTCCTAGATCCGCCAGTGCGTCATCATGAGTCTACTGGTTGCAGATGGTTTTGTAGATGTTGAAATGTTCTTTTCTTCCCAGATGCAAAAAGCACGGCCACCTTGTCAATGGGGGCTAAAGATATTCGAGAAGTCTACAATAAAAACGAATTGAATTAATTTTGCTTTACCACCTTTTTGTCTCAAAGAAGCACAAAATACCCGGCATTGCCCGGGTCCAACAAAGAAAATAACTGAACTTTTATTACAGACCGACAGTGATTCTAAAATTTAGATTAAATAGCCTAAAGTTGCCAAAAATCTGGCCAGAATAAGCCCAAAAACCTCCCGAAATAGCCCGAAATAGCCCAAAAAAATCGCACGAAGCAGCTCAAAGTCGCCCAAAATATCGCCCGACGTCGCCCAAAATATCGTCCAAAATACCGCTCAAGTCGCCCATCATATTGCCCAAAGTAGCCCAAAATATAGCCCGAAGTAGCCCAGAAATAGCCCGAAGTAGCCCAAAGTCACCCAAACTTTCGCCCGAAGTAGCCCAAAATATCCCCAAAGTAGCCAAAAATCGCCCGAATAAGCCCAGTCACGCAAAATATTGACCGAAGTCGCCAAAATGTCGCCCAAAATATTGCATACAGTAGCCCAAAGTCACCCTTTATATCACACAGTTGCCCAAAATATCGCCCGAAGTAGCTCAAAAATCGACCGAAGTACCCCCAAAACGCATAAGAGGTCAATTAAAATTTCATCTGAAGTAACACAAAAAAAGGGGAAAGAGGGATTCTTTTTTTTTTTTTTTTTTTTTAAAGGGAGCCAAGGCAAATAATACCATTAATGTCTAACTCTCATTACCAAAATAACTTGGTGCTTCCCTGAAACAATGACACACAAACCGTGACACAAACTGACAGACAGAGGTTCTAAAAAAAAAAAAAAAAAATATATATATATATATATATGTCAGGAACCACTTATCGTGGAGAACACTCCACTGGTTACACCACTGTAGTGTGGATTTATAATAACACATAAAGGCTCGTTCTTCCAAGGGTACAACCACACAACAATGGCTGACATAAGAAATAACACCTTCAACCGGTACTTGCCTTTAATTATTTACACACACAATAAGGCCTCGCACGGCCAATCAACGCATCACATACAATAATGAAAAACCACCGTAAACTTGCCTAAGCAGCTTAATCTATCAGCATCATACACGAAGGTACGACTTACAACAAGAACACTGCAATGAATATTGCTCACCTGAGCGGCAAAACTGTGACAATGACACACTCACATCATTGACATCTTATTAAACTACGGCCTGTAGAAATTACACCCTAGACCGTTCACTGCTCTAGAATTACAACGGAAATATCAACCAGGAACGAAATATGGCAAGCACTCAGTTAATAGTCCATAATCTGAACCACACAGCAATCTCGCTGGCAAACGGGAAATATGCGTCCTTCCTGGACGAAGGCTAGTTTCTGACTACCCAATTTTGCGCCTTTTTCCCCGACTTCCGGTAGTCACATGACCCACCGGTTCGGCTAACCTCGGCCTTTCCGAGTGACATAACGCCGACCACATTACCTAAGATTCACTGCAAAATAGCGCTGTGACATCCACAACCCCCCCCCCCCCTACCCCCCCCCCCCCCCCCTTTAAGAAAGAAAACGAAGTTTCCCCCCCGTAGGAGTCTGGACGACCTTATGCCACTAACAGCATATCCTCCTATGAACAGAGAGTGCCATAGTTCTCCACTATCATTGTCGTTACTGCATTCTCCAACCATCAAAACAAAAAAGAACAACATGAAAATGAAATAGGGTACCCAAGTGTCGCATAGAGATTTATGATCAATAAATTTTCTATATTCTTTCTTTTCTACCCGTGTCCTCTACTTTATTATCGCTCTTTTATCCTTTTCCTGGATTTTTTTTCGCATTCGTCCGTTTGCGACAAAAATTTACTTTCCCATTCTGACTTTACCGTTTCTTTTTCTCATACTAGAAACGCATTTTATTACGTCATGTGTCAGTCCTTGGACGAGACGTAATAGTGTGAAAAATTCGTTCGTCAGACATGATGGCAGACATATCGTCTAAATTTTCAAGCTGACACGAGTTTTCTTCGGCTAAGTTTCTCGGCGAGGTGTGGAAACTGCCATCCGCATCGCTCAGAAATGAGACAGGTCGTCGTAGAAGGTGTGAAGACGCACGTTTGGCAGTTATGGGCAACGTCTAAGTTAATGGGAAGTGTTGAGAGAGAGAGAGAGAGAGAGAGAGAGAGAGAGAGAGAGAGAAAGAGGAGAGGGGGAGACAGGGGTTTTGGAAATAGCGCGCATCTTTTGTCTGTTTCATATATCTACCCCGGAGTGGAAACTGGATTTTATTCAATCTCCAAGTTGCAGTAGACGTGATCGCTTCGTTCTAGATACTTATATTTATAAGTGAAACTCTTAGTTTCGTTGTGATACTCGTAGTTCTGGTTGGAGGTAATATAATATATCTAGTATTTTTTGAGTTATTTAAGTGTTAAATCGCCTCTTATATTTCACTAGTTTCTTTTGTGCAGAAGAAATTAATTTATAAGTCTGTTATATTCTCTAGTGACGTGTTTCAGTGAAAAGCAGAATAAATTATAATGTCTAGCTTAAACTCATGCAGCTATAAATAAATTTAATTTAACTGCTAAATACTCAGTCGAGAATATTTTTAAACTGACTTATAACTGCACTGATTCATCATTGAGTATTGACGAAATACGTATGTATTTCTAATTCATGATGATTGATTTTATGAATTATACCTTATTTCACGGGAGTTTTAAACGATAAGTCAAGCTCTCCGCTTGCAGTTTATAATGTAAGTTATAACCGTGTACATAGTATGTATAAGTATTTTATATGTTTTTTTTTTCTTTATTCAGTGAAAACTGAGGTAGCCCAACTTTGCCAGCGTTTTGTACGGAGAAATATCTGTGAAGAACAAAAACATTTTTTTCCTAAAAAACTTGGGTGTATAAAGTAAAACCTGTCTAGATTGCATTGGCATCCAGAACGACAGAGTACCCATTACATAAACTTTTTTTAAGATTTAATGAATTAACGGTCCCATTGAGCCTGATTTAATTTTTCCAGAGAAAAAAACCTCAAGTACATTTCAGCCCATGTGGCAAGCAAAATATTAATATCAGTAACATTCCGACGAAGTTTTGACTAATGGTTGTGTGACCAAATAAAGTCCTATACTGAGAGAAGGCACCGACCTGACATTCCTCATTACCAGAAACCTAAACTATTGACACTGTTCGCGCTGTTAACGTTCGTGCCTGGACAATTTTAATGTGACTTACACAGATATCCATAAATAAGAATAACCAAGAAAACTTTCCCTGAAGTAGTGAATTCAACCCGTCTTTTTGGAACTGGGGTTCTCTTGGCCAAGACTACCATTGGAGAGTATGTATGTGCATGTCCTAAAAATTGTGTTTCCAGAAGTTGCTACCAAAGCTGTAAGTACGAATGAAAGCACGTGATCACGGCTGACTGAATAGAGTGAATGCAGGACTGAGTGATTCCTTTATTGTTGTATTTTGGCACCCATTTTGCTGTCTTAAATTTCTTTATGCAAGTTTTTTTTGTTGCTAACAATATTTTTTTCTTAGGATAGATCAGAGTATCCAAGTCTGTTCATACCTTTAAAGGGAAATCTTAGACTAAATCATATGTATCCGTGACTCTTTGGGGCTATCACTTTTCTTCTAACAGGACTGTGGGCTATACATCGAGGGAAAGGATCATACCAATGGGTCTATCATTCTTGTAGCAATTCATTGACTTTATGACTATTTGTATATGTTCGATGTAATTTTTATATGTTGTGATGGAAGTTTATTATGATAATTAAACTTCACATAAACTTATTCCAGTGTGTCGGTCAGTTCGTTCCCAATTATCTATATTTCCATTGTCATAGTTTCACGTATGTGTGTCTATTGTAGTCACTTATGTGTGTGTGTGTATGGGAGGTATATATATACTACTATATATTATATTAGATTTGTCTGACTAATCTAACTCTGTTGTAGATGATAGGCTGACTGTGAGAAGCTTCTCGAGTGTCAGAGACAGAATCTACTATATTTCCTCCACCCCACTCGTGAAATCTATTTCTATTTTTAATCACCACCCACTGAGCTCTCACTTATTTCTATGTCTATTCAGAAGGGACCAAACTAAGTCTTAATCACCTATCACAAATCTACGACAAATGTGGTCTCGTCCGTAGGATTTTTTTGAACTTAGAATAGGAAGACGAGTACGACAAATGGTTGCTCGTTTCCGGGAATTGAACTCAAAATCCTGAGCAAGTACGACAAATGAGGTCTCGTCTATCGGGTTTTTGAACTTAGAAAATAGTGTTTGTTTGTCTAGGAATTGAACTCTGAGTCCTGAGCTAGCACGACAATATCAGCTCGTCTGTAGATTCATTATTCTGAAATAGAGTAAGAGTGTGATTGTCGCATTGTGTATCTTTTAAAATAACTATTCCCCTAGACCAACGATCTTTTTATGGGCGTGCTGACCACACAATTAATAATTGGTTTTTCCACAGCAATTATGAGTAATATACATTTGAATTACAGGTTGATTTTGTCGGAATATATGTTAATTATTGATTTTGTAATACTAAACGCTGGTAAAGTTTGTGATTGTCTAACAGTCAATGAGTTTGAAACAGAAAGGTGTTTGAACTAAGTTAAGGAGTGCGTTTCGGACTATTTCGTCCAGATTAATTGTCTCCCTTACCCGATCTGACTTCAGGGGAGAACTTGATAGTGGATAAAAATTAAGGGAATTTTTTTTCTCCTAATATTTTTGCAACAATTATTTTGTTTCCACTGTAGCAACGTATTTTTCAGTGAGTAATCTTAACTACCATTTATTTGGCGTAGTCGTCTGCATTAGGTGCTTTATTGCCGATTAATAGCAGCGATAGTTAGATACTATAGTATAGGAGGAGGTATCCCAGGTTAAAATATTTCATCTTTTGTTTGGTATTTTCTCGTAAGTGGTAGGAACCAGAGTATCCTTTTTCGTTTTTTTTCCTTGAGTAGTCTCAGTCACTGATTTATTATGGCCGAGAGGGCGAAACTGAGGCAGATGCTCAGACAGGAAGCAATGGAAGAGGGACTGGACGGCGACGAAGCGAAAGCTTTCGTCAGGGACGAACTTGAGAGATATGACGTGGAACAGAAGGAAAAAGCAGCGAAGAGGAAAGAAGCGGAAGACCGTAAATTAGAGCAGAGGAAGATGGATGAGGAAATGGAAATTCGCAGGGCACAGCATGAGAAAGAGAGGGAGGAGAGACTGCATGAGGAAAGAGAGAAGGAGAGACAGCATTTGGAAAGAGAAAATGAGCAACGACGACAGAATGAGTTGACTCTTAAGGCTCTAGAAGTCCAAAGTCGTGGTGCTGCCTCTACCTCCAGCAATGGAGAGTCTTCTCATTCTTCCTTAACGGATCCTTCTAACACTCAATCTCCTCATCTCACCGCTATTTCTTTCGCTCTAGAATCTTTCCCTTGTCCTAATGAGAAGATTGACACGTATCAAGAAAAGTTTGAGAAAATTGCAACTCTGTACGGTTTAGACAGGTCGCGTTGGAATATGAAGCTTTCCCAGGCTTTGAAAAGTTCTGCTTACGATGTGTATGCAAAACTGGAGAGCAGGCAACAAGACAATTATGACGTCTTGAAGAAAGCGTTACTGGAGCGTTTTGAAATGAACGCGCGCAAATTTTTGCAACTGTTTCGCAACAGCAGAAAGGAGAATTCTGAAACTTTTCAGCAGTTCTCCTCTCGTCTAAAGGGATATCTGACAAAGTGCCTTGAGCTCTCGCAGCTCCCCTCTACCTATGAAGGTCTTGAGGAATTTGTTATAGTTGCAACTATAGGGTTTATTTCATGAGGTCAAACTGTTGTACCTCCGTAAAGCACGTGAAAGCCATGGCTGTCACTGATACTGATACAAAGGATTGGTGTATGGACACTGACAAGGGTGTCTTATTGATTATCTGCTAACGTTGCTGTTGTGTTGTGGATCTGGTAATGTCTACATTTGATACATACATATACGCCACACAGGCAAACACTGTAGAAGTCTACTGGTAAGCGATGAACAGGTTCTCGATACAGATAGACCACGCCCACTCCGGGGCTATTTCTAACTACGTGTTAAGTTCCCTGTCACACTTGTAATATTAAGTGCGTGTGTTGGTTTAGTCGTTCACGCCACAGGTGCATACACACGAGTCATGAAGGGTTGTAAACGACTGGTGACATTTCATATGGGTTTATTCACGTCACAACACATTGATATGGAAATACACATAGAATATCGTTCACAGCACAACACAAGATATAAAGTACCACATAATGACTGCGCACTCGGCAGCTACAATGATATCATAATACATGGCCTAGAGTACTCATATTAAACTCAGCGTTATAAAGAATCCTGCATTCAGCAGCTATCATGATTCATGGCCTAAAGTACTCTTATTAAACTTAGCACTATAAAGAATCCTGCACTCATGGCCTAAAGTACTCTTATTAAACTTAGCACTATAAAGAATCCTGCACTCAGCAGCTATCATGATTCATGGCCTAAAGTACTCTTATTAACCTTAACACTATAAAGAATCCTGCACTCAGCAGTTATCATGATTCATGGCCTAAAGTACTTTTATTAAACTTAGCACTATAAAGAATCCTGCACTCAGCAGTTATCATGATTCATGGCCTAAAGTACTCTTATTAAACTTAGCACTATAAAGAATCCTGCACTCAGCAGTTATCATGATTCATGGCCTAAAGTACTCTTATTAACCTTAGCACTATAAAGAATCCTGCACTCAGCAGCTATCATGATTCATGGCCTAAAGTACTGTACACTGCAGTTATAAACACTTCCACAATAATTCAAACTGCAGTTTCATACTACGCTGTACCCACAGCGAAAAATCCGTCGACATTTTAAATTCAGCACTGTACAGGCATTTCACACTTCCCAAAAAACACTGTCTTCCTACCCGGTCAAAACGCCCGGAACACTCTCCCCAGATAACACACTCGTTCCGCTCAAAAGCAGTCACGAGACTTTCTCACTGCTTAAACTCAACACAAACAATTGCGGGCTAGCAGCGAGCTTCTCTCACCCAACTCAAAACAATACAGAATAAATATATCAGCGCTTTTCACGCTGTCTGTAATCTGTCTCTCGAAACTATCACGAGATACTCTCTAAATAATTCGATAGCTACAAGCAAACAAGTGCTCCAACTCAGAATCTATCTTGGCTACTAATTTACCCAGATTTACGTCCCTTACACCAATTCTATTCTTAACATCTTACCTCACCCCCAGAGAAAAAAATTGATTCTATCAATTTTTTTGACAAATACATTCCCCAAAACCAAAAAAGATTAAGAGGACAATGAATCTCTAACATATGCGTATAAGAATTACCTTACGTTATGTCAAAATAAGACATCTACAAAATATAAGCATTAAGTGAAATGTAAAAATGAAGTATCCAATGTAATCAATTAAGCATACCAAAAATAATGCATTACAAAACCAAGTTAAGTGAATACAGCACAACTAAATAGGAAACAACCGATAGTACAAGAAAAGACAAGATCAAGCAAACGAAAAATGATCCGTAATAAAGGTAAGTATGAAATCAGAATATGAGGAAAAAACAATAATATTACATTCAAACAATTTGTTATATGTAAAATAATTACAAATATCACAAGTAGCTACACTATATTAAGTTATACCATTAAAGTAACAATACATAGAATGAAAGTATAAGAAGCGAAAGAAGAAGTATACAAGGAGAATGAAGTGAAACGTAAATAAAGCACGAAATGTAAACAAAATATGAAACCATACTGAAAAGACAACAGAAAAGAAGGAATGGAATGAAGAATAATCAACAAAGACAGATAGAAAGCAAAAGGTATGAATATAGAGAACGTTGGTAAAAATATATACTAATAACTATTTAGATCAACAACGTATTTCAAAATACATACAAACACGATCGAAAAGCACAAAAGAAAATAACAAAGTATTCCTATACTAATACTACAAAAAATAGTTTATAACTAAACAAAACATAATCAGTAATTTAAACAAGTTATACAAGTTATACATAATCAACAATAAATTATCGACACCACACAAAAAAAGTAATAGCATTGCTATAACCAAGTTCGAACAACGCACAATCAAGCGCTAATACAACATAACATCCAAAAAACAAAAAAAAACTTCTTTAAAGAACTAACATTATTCTACAAATCAAACATAGCACATAGTCAAACGCTAAGCACACACAAAACCAAAAATAAAAAATTACAATGTCTGGGAAAAAAAATATTTTCCAAAAAATACAGTACAAAAATATTTCGTAATGCTAAGTTACATAAAAATAGTATTTTAATTTAATTAATTCAAATCTATAATTAACAAATTAACAAAAAAACTAGCTTTAGCAAAATGAGAGACATATAACAATTCCTGTATCTAAGCAAACACTAAACAACACGTGTAAGTTTTTCAAAAAATACGTCACAGAGAAACACATAGAAAAAACACACTATTACCAACATACAAGTTTGCAAATACATGAAAACAACGTAATGTATGTTAAGCAAGTGCTTAAATCAGATCTCTAGATTTCTCAATCAAATAACAATATCAGCAACCGCTGTTAATTTTCTCTATACAGTTCAATTTAAACTTTTAAATATTTCCGGCTGACAATCACGTTCAGCTTAGCTACAGTGTTATTCAGTTATAAATTTATATCTATCTCCACCTGATATATTAAAAGTAACTATTGTAACATTACAACTAATGAGTATGTGCATAGGGCTGGCAAACTCATCATGTACAAAACTATTCTACCCAACACATCTGTAAAACAAAACCAAAAAAAAAAAACTTCAAGTTCTACACCAGAGTATAAAAAATAGGCATAGGTTTGTAACCAGTAAGGTTAAATATAAATCTGCTCATTGCATTCATGAATAGTAAACAACACGTCACTACCATCTAACACACTACATATTATCCAAAACACAATAGTATAAAAATAGCATCGAAATGAACTAATTTATAATTAAAACAGTCATACATATCAAGAAAAACAATAGACATCAAATGATGCGTAAAGATGATGATCATAATATAACAACCTATAATGATCTATGCAATAGAATACATTAACATCTTCTGTCCTAATAAACAAACAAAACAAAAAAGAATCAACCGCAAAAAAAAAAAAATCTCCATAGGTCTTGCCGACATCTCATAAACATTAGGGGTAAAACGTCGAATGCATAGTTAGCACGCTGATATGTTCTGCTTGAACACTCACTCGGGCACAATGTTGACCTATATTCTTGCCGCTACCGTAAACAGAAGCGCTGACCCTTATCGAGAAGTCGTCTCTGTTCAAAAAATACAAACGAAAATTTCCATTTTAATGAATGGTGAAATTTACTACGAACAACGGAGAGGTTAAACAAACAATTACCCCGCACTGTGGTTCGTGTGGAAATCTGGTCACCCCACGATGTCATCGACTCTTCCTTTAAGTTCACAACAACGTGCTGCTCTTTCAAAATCAGAAACATAACAAGCAGTAGTATTTGTGACATCATTATCATTGCTACTTTGCTTAATAACAATGCTTCTAGGCTCATGTCGAGCAAAATTAGCATAATTGCTCTTATTATTCGTCGTTTGATCAAAATATTTATCATCATTTCCTCTTTGTTTGAGACCATTATCATGTCTATAATCCCAGTTAGACTTGTTATGATTAACGTTTCTACTCCGCACAAAAAATCTGTCAGAAAAATTATTGCACGATTGAAAACTCTTCTTGTATTTGTCTGTACCATTATTTTCAAAATTCTGAGAATTAAACTGTTGAGATACATTAACTTGTCTCTTATCTCTCTGAGAAGGAAAATTATTATCATATGAATTTCCTTGGTACTTTCTAATCTTAGAAACATCTCTCCTACAAAAACTCTTTCCATTCTTTTCTTTGACAATATGCTTGTTTGCAGTATCATCTGCAGATCTATAAGTATCTTTATCGTTACGCCTATAATGGGTTTCATCCTTGGAACCACTACTTATAACTTTATCCCTTGTTATCATCTTCTGAGAACTTCCAAAATCAGTTACTCGTTACTCTTTGGGCTTTTAGCTTGAAATCTATCAGGACTGACTGTTACCTTATCATTCTCTCTATTACACTGCCGCCAAGAATTGTTGCTATTGCAAGAAGAATCAAAAGATCTTCGAAAGTTATATTTTCCTCGAAAAGATATTTGTCTATCACATCTAACCTTTCTATCCGCAAAGATTGTATAGGGCTGGATCTTTGCTTTTTTAACCTGTTGGTAAACAACTTTCTGTCTAGCATTGTCCACATTTACAGAAGACCATATTCCGCTGTTCAAAATAACATCGAGTAGACCCTCTACCCTTTTTGTACTTTCTGCAATTTCAACATTTTTTTGTGAAATTTCTTCACTTAATTTCCTATTTAATTTGTCAAATGTCAAAACTTTACTTCTCTCCTCTGTTAACAATCTCTCAATCTTAATCATCTCCTCTCTCTCAGTCGTTAACTCTTCTAATTTGTCTTTCTCATCCTTTTCTTCATTTACACTTAGTTGTCGTGTTTCATTCTCACTATCCTCATCATTCATTAGTTCTTCAACTTCATTCGGAAATACAGTATAATTCTCTTCTTCAATACCAGAATTTACTTTATTCAACAAATCAAGAAGTGTGTTTGTATACGACCTATCACGGTCAGTTGTCTCAGCTTCCAATTTACTACACCTCTCTTTGTTTTCCTGAAGTTGTTGCTTGAGATCACTTACTTCACTATCTCTATAATGCACTTGATCTTCCAAATCTTTAACTTTGCCCAATGCAGCATCTAACGCCGCTTGCACTTTAGTAAGTTCCGTGTTTGACTTATCTAGATCATTTGTTAGTCTCGACACTGTTTCTCTTAATTCCTTCTTTTCGGCAATATCCTGTAGAAAATTGGCTCTTTCCTGTAGAGCATTTTGTTTGTTGACTTTTATTTGTTTCTCACTTCCTAATTCCTTTTTCTGCTCATCAGGAATACCGTTGTGGATTATTTTGAATATACTTTGGACTACATGTCCGTGCTCATGCTCAATATAATGTTTCAAAAACACACGAAGGTGCTGTAGCAAATCAACCAAATCCTTAGCCATTATTGAATTACAAACAAACTTAAAGTTATGTTCAGCAAATAACTTTAGGGATGCTGACACATTAACCAAAAAATCGTCCATGATCCATACTCCAAGTCGTGGACCTCTCAATCCCTTTTCATCTCTACCTATCAACAATGCACACTCCAGCATAGGCCTTATATCTGCAGGATTATTATCAAAATCCATGGTGATTCAATCACTCAGTCAACTGTATATCTATATCAGTATAATTATTAATGTTGCAAGTTTATGTTTCAAGAAGTTCTGACAATTACCCTTCCATTTCACACAGTTAAGTATGTATACCAAAAATATTATTCATAAACTTTGTATCATCAATTCCTTTTCAAAGAACCTTTATAACGTCATATGAGGGAAGTCATCCTATATCATACCACCATCAATACTTAGCATCAATACTAAATCCTAATAATATGTCTATATAGAATTAGACAACAAAAACAACAGATTTCAACAGTATAGGAGATGCAAAGCACAGGAAGGCTCGTTGACATAGTTAAGGCGACACAGTTCACACCACAAACATAACTACTTATCTTGAATGAAAACTCTTCTGTTCCTTTCCGTTAACACCCTGGATATCACAAAGTTCAATGGTAAAACAATCGACAACAGAAAGGCATTGGAACTTGACACCTTGATTCCGCTCAGGTCCTCGATTCAGCACGCTACGTGCTAACACACCGCACAGGAAAGCAGGAAATGGGTCACCGTCTGTCCATTTCGTTGAAATAAAACTAGCACACCACTGATACCGCGCCTTGTATTCATTAACTTGGTTAGGTACTGGAACCACCTTTGTCAACTCTGTAATATTACGCGAATGTCTGTTGGAACGCACTCCGTTCAATGTTCCAAAATGAACTGGTCCACCAGCTGTTACCGCCGACCAGGAAAACACGAGATATAACTTAACACCATGAGGACTGCGCACTCGGCAGCTACAATGATATCATAATACATGGCCTAGAGTACTCATATTAAACTCAGCGCTATAAAGAATCCTGCACTCAGCAGCTATCATGATTCATGGCCTAAAGTACTCTTATTAAACTCAGCACTATAAAGAATCCTGCACTCAGCAGCTATCATGATTCATGGCCTAAAGTACTCTTATTAAACTCAGCACTATAAAGAATCCTGCACTCAGCAGCTATCATGATTCATGGCCTAAAGTACTCTTATTAAACTCAGCACTATAAAGAATCCTGCACTCAGCAGCTATCATGATTCATGGCCTAAAGTACTCTTATTAAACTCAATACTATAAAGAATCCT
The DNA here is from genome assembly GCA_024509875.1 of Oreohelix idahoensis. Taxonomy (NCBI): domain Eukaryota; kingdom Metazoa; phylum Mollusca; class Gastropoda; order Stylommatophora; family Oreohelicidae; genus Oreohelix; species Oreohelix idahoensis. The sequence continues at coordinate 69,106 of JAMPIV010010115.1, read as the reverse complement.
GCACTCAGCAGTTATCATGATTCATGGCCTAAAGTACTCTTATTAATCAATACTCCTCACACAGGAAATAATGGCCTTTAAAGACTGCACATTGCAGTTATACACATTTCCACAATAATTCAAACTGCAGGTTTATACTACGCTGTACCCACAGCGAAAAATCCGTCGACATTTTAAATACAGCACTGTACAGGCATTTCACACTTCCCAAAAACACTGTCTTGACCTACCCGGTCAAACGCCCAGAACACTCTCTCCAGATAACACACTCGTTCCGCTCAAGAGCAGCCACGATATTCCCTCACGGTCAACACAACTCAGTCAACCAATCAATCACCTGCGGGGACTAGCCGCGAGCTATTCTCACTCCGCTCAAACATTACAGAATAAATATATCAGCGCTTTTCACGCTGTCTGTAATCTGTCTCTCGAAACTAAACTTTGTAACGCCACAAACAGCGAATACACACTCACTATTGGTTGCCAGGACTGAATACTGATATTATCAGATACGTCAAATCCTGCGCCCAGTGCCAACGGGTGGCACCCAAGCATTGGACCCCCCCCCCCCAGTTCCCATGGGGAAAATGCCAATAGTTGGAACACCATTTGAACGGGTTGCTGTCGACATTGTTGGACCCCTAGAAAGGACCAAAAGAAGGAACAGGTTTATCATGACCCTAGTCGACACGTGCACTATGTGGGCCGAAGCTATACCGCTAACATGCACAGATTCGAAGCATGTCGCAGAAGCTCTAGTGCAGATTTTTACACGGTTGGGATTCCCTCAACAAGTTTTGACGGACAATGGATCCCAATTCCGTAGCCTGTTAATGGAAGAGATCTTTAAGATCTTGAGGGCCAAACACATCCACACCAGCCCGTACCATCCGGCCGGAAATGGGCTCGTGGAACGTTTCAATGGCAGTCTCACCACGATGTTACGTAAGCTGGGACAAGAAAAACCGGAAGATTGGGATCTTTTCATTCCTGCAGCCCTATTTGCGAACAGGGAAGTTCCCTAGGCCTCTACGGGTTTTCCCCCAGCTACACTGTTATTCGGCAGACCTATCAAGGGCCCGCTGGAAGCCTTACTCAGGTCGCTGACAGACCAGAAGGCGGATGAGACAGTTGTCTCAGCCAGTAGATAAGTATCGGAATTGAAGGAAAGGCTACAGCTAGGATGGGATCTAGCAACGACCAACCTTAAGAAAGCTCGCGCAAAGCACGCTAAACGATACAATCAAGCAGCAAAGGAGAGAGAATTACAACCAGGAGATAAAGTTTTGTTGTTACTGCCAACCGGAAGCAACAAGCTACGCATCGGGTGGCAAGGGCCGTTTACCGTCCTGAAAAAGATCTCGAGAACGAATTATCAGATCTCTATTAAAGGAAAGGAGAAGGTTTACCACGTAAATCTGTTGAAGAAATACTTGGAAAGACCGGTGCCGTCCCCCGAACATCTCCTGGCGATCGCCATAGCTACAGAGGATGTTGAAGATGACGATAGTTGCATGGAATATCCATTGCAACAAACTGAATCTTTCGAAGATGTAAAATTAGGTGACACTCTCTCTAAAGCACAACAGACAGAAACGAGGGCTTTACTGAACCAGTACACAGCAGTGCTAACGGATGTACCTGGACAAACTCATCTCGTAGATTTCGAAATGAAACTTAACAACGAGACACCCGTTCGAACCAGAGTATACCCTATTCCGTATGCGAAAGCTGATACGCTACGCGCAGAGATAGACAAACTATGTAAAACAGGAATTATTAGTGAGTCTACATCTCCGTATAGTGCGAGCGTAGTGCTGTTGCAGAAGCCCAATAAGGAAGTTCGGCTGTGTATCGATTACCGTCTACGTAACACAGTAACGGAATTTCAGCCGGAAACCCTCCAAAGCGCTTCTGAGCTGTTTAGCAAGCTAAGCAAGGCACGGATTTTCTCAAAGATTGACCTGAGTAAGGGTTACTATCAGATACCAGTCAAAGAGGAAACTACAGGATGATCCATTGCACAGTCCACATATCAACAATTTTATGGACGATATACTAATTGCAACAGACATATACGAAGAACACTTGGCTACGGTTGAGATGCTCCTCAGGAGACTACAGGAAACTGGTCTCACAGCTAGACCTAGCAAATGTTTAATCGGCTTCGAAAAACTTGACTTCCTGGGGCATACCATTGCTCACGGTGCCATGTGGCCAGTTGCTAAGAACGTAGAGAAGATACGTGCAGCAAAGAGGCCAAGGACGAAGAAAGAAACGCGATCGTTCTTATCACTATGTGCTTATTACCAGAAATTCATCAAAAACTTCAATGGGTTGACAGCACCCCTTACTGACCTTACGAAAAAGGGGCGACCGGAGAGAATTATCTGGGATCAAAAGTGCGAAGAAGCTTACGTCACGCTCAAGAAACAGTTGTCCGAATATCCAATTCTGCGACTGCCTGATATTACCAAATCCTTTGTATTGCGAGTTGACGCATCGGGACAAGGCATCGGGTCCACTTTGCTTCAGGCAGGTGACGATGATCCCAACCAGCTATTCCCAGTGGCATACGGCAGTCGTAAATTGAATAAGGCAGAACAAAATTACTCCACAGTGGAAAGAGAATGTCTGGCATTAGTGCATGGTATAAGGAGGCACCATGAATATCTTTACGGAGCAACATTCACAGTGCAGACCGACCATGCTCCACTGGCATTTCTTGGGGCTAATAAGGAATTTAACGCGAAAATAATGCGCTGGGCACTGCTGCTAAGTGTATATTCCTTTAAAGTCGAATACATTCCAGGAAGAGAAAACGTGGGAGCAGACTTCATGAGTAGGAATTGGACAGAGACGGAGGGGGGAGATGAGAGGGAAGAGAACAGACACCCTGAAGCTACGGATATAGGAAATTTATTTCCATAACGTAGACATGGAGTGCTTCCATATCTTAAAGGGGGGACGTTCTGTCGCATAGAGATTTATGATCAATAAATTTTCTATCTTCTTTCTTTTCTACCCGTGTCCTCTACTTTATTATCGCTCGTTAATCCTTTTCCTGGGGTTTTTTCCCGCATTCGTCCGTTTGCGACAAAAATTTACTTTCCCATTCTGACTTTACCGTTTCTTTTTCTCATACTAGAAACGCATTTTATTACGTCATGTGTCAGTCCTTGGACGAGACGTAATAGTGTGAGAAATTCGTTCGTCAGACATGATGGCAGACATATCGTCTAAATTTTCAAGCTGACACGAGTTTTCTTCGGCTAAGTTTCTCGGCGAGGTGTGGAAACTGCCATCCGCATCGCTCAGAAATGAGACAGGTCGTCGTAGAAGGTGTGAAGACGCACGTTTGACAGTTATGGGCAACGTCTAAGTTAATGGGAAGTGTTAAGAGAGAGAGAGAGAGAAAGAGAGAAAGAGGAGAGGGGAGACAGGGGTTTTGGAAATAGCGCGCATCCTTTGTCTGTTTTATATATCTACCCCGGAGTGGAAACTGGATTTCATTCAATCTCCAAGTTGCAGTAGACGTGATCGCTTCGTTCTAGATACTTATATTTATAAGTGAAACTCTTAGTTTCGTTGTGATACTCGTAGTTCTGGTTGGAGGTAATATAATATATCTAGTATTTTGTGAGTGATTTAAGTGTTAAATCGCCTCTTATATGTCACTAGTTTCTTTTGTGCAGAAGAAATTAATTTATAAGTCTGTTATATTCTCTAGTGACGTGTTTTAGTGGAAAGCAGAATAAATTATAATTTCTAGCTTAAACTCATGCAGCTATAAATAAATTTAATTTAACTGCTAAATACTCAGTCGAGAATATTTTAAAACTAACTTATAACTGCACTGATTCATCATTGAGTATTGACGAAATACGTATGTATTTCTAATTCATGATGATTGATTTTATGAATTATACTTTATTTCACGGGAGTTTTAAACGATAAGTCAAGCTCTCCGCTTGCAGTTTATAATGTAAGTTATAACCGAGTACATAGTATGTATAAGTATTTTATATGTTGTTTTTTTCTTTATTCAGTGAAAACTGAGGTAGCCCAACTTTGCCAGCGTTTTGTATGGAGAAATATCCGTGAAGAACAAAAACATGTTTTTCCTAAAAAACTTGAGTGTATAAAGTAAAACCTGTCTAGATTGCATTGGCATCCAGAACGACAGAGTACCCATTACATAAACTTTTTTTTAAGATTTAACGAAGTAACGGGCCCATCGAGCCTGATTTAATTCTTCCAGAGAAAAAAAACCTCAAGCACATTTCAGCCCTTGTGGCAAGCAAAATATTAATATCAGTAACATTCCGACGAAGTTTTGACTAATGGTTGTGTGACCAAATAAAGTCCTATACTGAGAGAAGGCACCGACCTGACATTCCTCATTACTAGAAACCTAAGCTATTGACACTGTTCGCGCTGTTAACGTTCGTGCCTGGACAATTTTAATGTGACTTACACAGATATCCATAAATAAGAATAACCAAGAAAACGTTCCCTGAACTAGTGAATTCAACCCGTCTTTTTGGAACTGGGGTTCTCTTGGACAAGACTACCATTGGAGAGTCTGTATGTGCATGTCCTAAAAATTGTGTTTCCAGAAGTTGCTACCAAAGCTGTAAGTACGAATGAAAGCACGTGATCACGGCTGACTGAATAGAGTGAATGCAGGACTGAGTGATTCCTTTATTGTTGTATTTTGGCACCCATTTTGCTGTCTTAAATTTCTTTATGCAAGTTTTTTTTGTTGCTAACAATATGTTTCCTTAGGATAGATCAGAGTATCCAAGTCTGTTCATACCTTTAAAGGGAAATCTTAGACTAAATCATATGTATCCGTGACTCTTTGGGCTATCACTTTTCTTCTAACAGGACTGTGGGCTATACATCGAGGGAAAGGATCATACCAATGGGTCTATCATTCTTGTAGCAATTCATTGACTTTATGACTATTTGTATATGTTCGATGTAATTTTTATATGTTGTGATGGAAGTTTATTATGATAATTAAACTTCACATAAACTTATTCCAGTGTGTCGGTCAGTTCGTTCCCAATTATCTATATTTCCATTGTCATAGTTTCACGTATGTGTGTCTATTGTAGTCACTTATGTGTGTGTATGTATGGGAGGTATATATATACTACTATATATTATATTAGATTTGTCTGACTAATCTAACTCTGTTGTAGATGATAGGCTGACTGAGAGAAGCTTCTCGAGTGTCAGAGACAGAATCTACTATATTTCCTCCACCCCACTCGTGAAATCTATTTCTATTTTAATCACCACCCACTGAGCTCTCACTTATTTCTATGTCTATTCAGAAGGGACCAAACTAAGTCTTAATCACCTATCACAATTCTACGACACCAAGGTTCTGGCAGTCGTGAAAAATGACAACGACTGTCCACCCCTGGTCAACCATAACACAGTGCGCTGTACACTAATAGCAACTCTTACATACGCAAACATTACAGTTGATATCCATATAGCACAAACAGTCTTTCGTAACAATGTTCAAACATCTACCCAATTCAACCTTATGGTAAATTGCCTTTATGGCGCCATAATACATGAAATTCATAAATATCACATTTTGCACAACCAAGATCTTAACATTTGAAAACCACCTCCTTAGTCACCCTCTCAACATTATAAAGTTGCATAGAACGACTTATATTTTATCAGAACAGTACTAGTGGCGTGGGTCAGACTCTACGGTTCGGGTCGCGTTAACCGAAACACCCTACTGAACGCGAACCCGATACCCAACCCTTGCTATTGCTGGACTATCAGCAGATGGTTATGAAGCAACGACATGCGCTTCCACCTGACTGCATCACGCGCACCCCACCTATTTGCGAATGTAACTCGTGCAACCTTGGTATTGTCTCGCAATGACAATACCTCAACAAACTTAACCGGTGCGGCCTCATTAAACGCACGTCTGAGTGTGCGCCAGCTAGCACTCGGGGGAATATTGCGGACCCATTCCTTGCGGTCACTAGCTATCAGGCCCTCAGATATGCCTCTACTGTTCCTATTCATGTCCCACGGCCCCGGACTGTGAGTATTCATAGGCGCCTGCCGCGAACCCCGTCTCAGATGTACTTTCTTCTCAGGTGGTGATACCCCGACCACCTGATCGTCCGCCCCGGGACTTCGGTGTTGCTGAGACCCCGCTTCAGCCCGACTCGTGGCGTTATGCACTCCCCGCACATTGCCGACGATCAAATCTGCAACTGGGTTCTCAAGGACAAACGCGTTCACTCTTCGTGATAGAAATGGGGTGTCCACATTAATACACGTCTGGGGGTAAGACTCAACTTTGCCCCCAAACGTGGTACACTTTACAGTTTTGCCTTTGAAGCAGGATTCGTCGATGCACGAACGCCGCACCCCGCCTGTGGTACAGCCAGTGTCCCTCAACACCGAGACTGGTTTCTTCTCCACCACGCCTTTGTGGAGTGACACCTTACCAGTCTCATGGACCGCCGACAGACATGGTACCGCATGTCCGCAGTGTAACACTATATTTTTGTTCGAATGGAATAGAGGTCGACACCCCACAGTCCTCGCTGTTGACTGTGTCCAACACAAACGCAGAATTCGCGTGTTAGATTGGGTACCACACACGTCTGCATTATGTCCCCTGCCATTACTATTAGAATATCTGCGTTCCCTTTTTGACCCCTCGCGTGGACTTTTGCTGGGACTGCTAACTGGTGAAGACCGCGCATCGGAGTCGGATGATCGACTATCAGCGGACCCATTCCTCCGCTTGGAATGTTTTGTTTTATAGTAAAACCGATCTTCGTCACGAGACTCCTCAAAGCGTACCTGCTTTCGCGTTTGGCGCTCTCCTCCATCGCTATCACATTTCCATTGTCGGTTGTGCCAGTTCGACCGACCATTCCGATAAGATCGGAAGTTACCGTAATTCTCTCTGCATGGTTGATAGGGACGGGAGGGCCTATCGTCATTCTGCACTTGGCACCTGTCTGCACCGCCTGACTCATTTTGCCATGGTTGTCGCTGGACTTTGCAGACACCTGCAACTAAGGCGTCAGGCAGACCAGACCGATGGATGGATTTGCCCGGATGGGCAAGGACATAATGGTGGCCTAACTGTGCCATGGACTCAGTGTCCCTTGGCTGGCGCTCTTGGAAAAATGCTACCAACTCAGTAGAACAAGACGACAACACTTTGTCCCGTAGCATTAGATCAAACAAGCCATTAAAGTCCTCAGTAATTCCTTCCAACTCAATCCACCTATTGAGCAGAAGCTTGATCTTCGAGATAAAGTCCTCGAAGTCCTGGTCTGCACTTGGCATAGTGATTCTAAACCGCGTCCGGTACCCGACAGCCGCAAGACGGAACTTCCGGTGCAACCGTTCCTTCACCTTGTCGTAATCTGCGCGCTGTTCCAGCGGGAGGCTATAAAAAGTCTCCATCGCAGGCCCCACTAGCAATGTGGATAACAGAGAGGGCCACTCGTCTCTGTTAGCCTTCCAGGCCACGCATTCGGACTCGAACCTCTCAAGGAAGAAGTCTAAACTATCAATCTTGTCATTAAAATTCGGCAGACGCAGCTTAAAGGGACGATGAGACTCCCTCAGAGTCGAGTTCTGACCTCTCGCACCCGCTTCTATTCTCTTTAATTGTATTTCCTTATCAGCCTCCATCTGCATTTTTTCTCCTCCAGAGCTAAATCTTATTCTATCCTTTTCTAATTCTAACTCTCTATCCTCTTTCATCTTCTTTTCTTGAAATTCTTTATCTTCTTTCATCTTCTTTTCTTGAAATTCTGTCTTCTTTTATCTTCTTTTCTAGTAATTCGAACTCTCTTCTTCTGAGCTTTAACTCTTCAGCTCGAGTATCTCTTTTCTGCTTCTGCTTCTCAATCTTCTACTTCTCCAAATCTTCTTGATTTTCCTCTGACTGGTATTCTGCCTTGGCAAAATCCATCAGTTCTTTCCCAGTGTACCCAAATTCTTTGCATATCAGAATGAAACCCTGTAAGTCCATGATGTACACTCACTATACTCAATATTATCTATACCTCTGCTTCTTCTGCTATAGATTATGACTATGCAACTACTCAATAACATGTACTATAAACCACCTCACTTATATCAACAGATAACTCTCTGCTTACAAAGTATGCATTAATGATATATAAATAGCAATATCACTGCTCAAAGTACAAACATATGAATGTATATATAAACCACTTCACCCCTCAGTGTATGTATAATCCACCTCACCCCTCAATTCAGTATAACCATTCTCTGCCTCTTGGCTAATGTCTCCTTACTCTCTAGGTTTGGTCCTTCCGACCACTTAGTCTCTGTGATACAACTGAAAAGACCATTACTATAGTCGATAGTTGTATCTCCCTAGCTGATAATACCCCTTGGTACCATACCACCTCACCACTGTAAGGGGCACCGACACAAAATTGAACAATAAGTCAGCGTTTGCACCACAGTATCTTACTAGCACGCACGCTGGTGCTGTACTCTGACAGTATTACAGTTCTACTCAATATGTTTACAAATGGCAAAAATGAACATTCCACAGATGAAAAGACACGCACAAAACACCACGACAACTACCAGTCACGACAAGGAAGAATTAAACTCGCCACCTGTCCACCATTGAACTCACAAATATAACATAAAACACAGCAGACTAGAACAACAACTACACTTAACAATGAAGTGCTGAGAGCTATCTTCTTAACTAGCCACTAACTAAATCATACCAATCAAAACAAACTAAATAACATTTAAGCACTAATAACGCTATAACATATCACTTGATTTACTATGGATATAATAATAATGATCCCAAGTGAAAGGGAATCAGAATGACAGATCCCACGTAACTAACTAACACCCTATAAAGACACAGACTAAGTTTCTACAAAGAAAGCGAAAAAGAACACAACAAAAGGAAAGAAAGAAAAAACAAATCAGAATACCTCAAGAAACAGACTTTGAAAAACGAACAGAAAATGCTTATTGCTTTATGCTAACCTAACACGACCCCAACAGAAATGTCCCACTGATCTAAAAGACCAGACTGTACGATAAGTTGAACCAGATGGATAGACAGATAAGGAAAATTTGAAAGGAAAACCACTAAAAACAAACAAAAATACAACAAATCATACACAGATATTCAAACAATAACTTAACTGACGATCCAGCGATGCACCTCCACGTAGCTCCTCAGACACAGATGATGGTAGATGAAAACAACACGAACTAGTCTCCACAAACTTGTAAACATCCAAACGTAAACAATGTTCTTCACGGTGTTATCCCAGCACTGTCCACAGCAAGAATAACGACCGTATCCGCAATAATGTCCCGATGACATGACTTCTTCACTAGTCTCTGTGCCAGATAACAACGAACAAGTCCTTTGGCACGGTGATGCATACAGTATTTAAGTACAGTTCAATACACTACGTCACTTCGTAGGAGGACCCAGCAGTCTTCACTCTTCAGGACAGTATATTCCAGGACCACTCATATCAGCAGGCTTCGGTAACTGGCATCCCTTCAAACGGTACTAGGGTCACGAAAGAGGCATGGGTAGGCTCCCCCTGGAAAGGCCCATCGGTAAGGCATGATGACGACAGAACTTGGCAGGAACGCGGGAATGTAATGTTCCCCAGGTAGGTAGAGCAGTACGAACGATGACACTGCTGCAGGTTGGCTACATGCACGACAATGGTTGCGATGATCTAGACCATGATCCCGATAAGAGGAGTTACACACACCCTGAGATACCACCACTACTATTGACACTACCAATACCAACAAACACGGACGATCTAATCTCTTCTGACGACACCACAGTCAGTCACCAGAGCCCAAATACTGCCACCAACACTATTGACACTACCAACAGCAACAAATATTGACGGTCTAATCTCTTCTGACGACACCATAGTCAGTCACCAGAGCCCAAATACTGCCAACATCACAAGAAATTCTGCTCTTCTTTACATCCCCACACGGACCAACTGTTGACAACTTGCACAACTAACATCCGCTGCTCCGTCTGGATTACCCCCTTCCTAGCACTAAGCTACAAAGTGTACATTGTAATATATCAACCTGTGATGCCAGCCGCCAGCTGCAACTTTACTCTACAACTTATGACACTCCTTCTATCAATAATTGAACAACCTAGCACAAAATGAACTTTCCAACACCACATTGAACACCATAAATGTCACCATAAACCTTCCACTGTGCACTCTTCCCCAAAGTAGGTCAAATACCGCGACGGGTCACACCTGACCGAACACAGTTCACTGCTCCTTTCTAACACCAGAAAACAAACACACTACCGTGACCACTGGAAAACACGATGAAGTGTACACAATGCTGCTATAAACCTCTATATATATGTGCATAGAAACTTCTAGCATATACAAGTACTGTAAAATGTTGGCCCCACGGCCTCTAAAGAATCGGACAAGAGCTCCCCAGCTGTCAGGAACCACATATCGTGGAGAACACTCTACTGGTTACACCACTGTAGTGTGGATTTATAATAACACATAAAGGCTCGTTCTTCCAAGGGTACCACCACACAACAATGGCTGACATAAGAAATAACACCTTCAACCGGTACTTCCCTTTAATTATTTACACACACACTAAGGCTTCACACGGCCAATCAACGCATCACATAGAATAATGAAAAACCACCGTAAACTTGCCTAAGCAGCTTAATCTATCAGCATCATACACGAAGGTACGACTTACAACAAGAACACTGCAATGAATATCGCTCACCTGAGTGGCAAAACAGTGACAATGACACACTCACATCATTGACATCTTATTAAACTACGGCCTGTAGAAATTACACCCTATACCCTTCACTGCTCTAGAATTACAACGTAAATATCAACCAGGACCGAAATATGGCAAGCACTCAGTTAATAGTCTATAATCTGAACCACACAGCAATCTCGATGGCAAAAGGGAAATATGCGTCCTTACTAGACGAAGGCTAGTTTCTGACTACCCAAGTTCGCGCCTTTTTCCCCCGGGAGTCACATGACCCACCGGTTTGGCAAACCTCGGTCTTTCCGAGTGACCTATCACCGACCACAATACCTAAGATGCACTGCGAAATAGCGCTGTGACAATATTCAATATCATTATTTACGCCGTAAGTTCTTCGGTCGGTCAGTCACATTTTGCACACCGTCATTTGGGCACTTTTTCTATTTTCGAGAGAGTACATTAACCTTCGACCACAGCTAACTACAACTGTGGTTGAAAGTTAGACAATAATTGAATAGTTTCCCCTTATATGTACTCTCGCGAAAATAGAAAAAGTGCGACGGCGTGCATTAAATCAACACACAATCAAGATACTCTTCTGTCCAGTTTCATTCGGGAAAAGGATTTAACTCTTCCTTTTTCTTAAATATAACCTTAAAATGTAAGTTTCTGATTGTTTCTTCAAGACAAAATTTTAATTTAAAGTATTGCAGACTTATTTTTATGGATCAAAATGATAAGATGGCTAAAAGGAAGAGACGATCGCGTCATTCACAGCGAGCAAACAGTTTGATTATGGACAGCAGCCAACAACTTGAACTGGAGACAGGAAGGTGCGGAGATGCACGTTAAATCAAGAGACAATCAAGATACTCTTCTGTCCAGTTTCAATCGGGAAACGGATTTAACTCATCATTTTTCTTAAAAATGTAAGTTTTTGGATTGTTTCTTCTAGACAAAATTTTAATTTAAAGTATTGCAGACTTATTATTATGGATCAAAATGATAAGATGGCTAAAAGGAAGAGACGATCGCGTCATTCACAGCGAGCAAGCGAGACTATAGAAGAAGCAGCAATGTAATACGTGTAACAGAAACAACACACTATAATTAAAAACCTGCCAATTTTGGCGGGTTGTTGCTGGTATATATATATATATTTCAACTGTCGCTTTTCGCTGTCCAAAAGCACTTTCATCCGACTCACTAGGGTTAGAATAAACGCTCAGGAGGGTAACATTTCTGAGGAAGATGGAAGTGGAAGTAGCCTAATGCTCATATCAGGAGACCCAATACTCATAAGAGGGATTTGTTTCCCTCCCAGTTGGTTGTACAAGTTGCCAGCAGTCGATGCTAGACACCAGCATCAGACGGGCCTTGAATACGCTTGAAACTTGTGTATGATAAATATCATAGCTTCTTTTATTTATAAACAACTTTATTTATTTACCAGTGTTAAACTATAAGTGATTATTAAATCTGTTTATCTGTAAAGCTATAGTTGGATTAATCACTATTGAGTGAAGTGTATGTCTGTACCCGTGTGACTCATATTGTTCTAAAGACATAACCAGATATAACTTTTATATTTTGCGGATTGATCTTTAGTTAGGGGCTCAGAAATAGGAGCGAAAATATATTATCTCACAGAAAAGATGGGAGAATAATAAGTTCATGATAGCTTTCTGAGCGTCAATTACCTCTGTGCCCCCCCCCCCCCCATTTTCGCTGTTAGTTGGAAAAAGGTATCTTACCATCTTACTGTGGCCCTACAGAAATATGGCATGCCGCCCCCTCGGGGGGATATCGGCCATGCTGAGAACCACTGGCTTAGATGATCCCATTTGTTATGCTTGTTTTTCTTTAAAATCCTATGAGGCTCCTTTAAACAGAAGCATCATCTTCTATTTTTATCTCTGTCAATTGAGCGAAGGTTGATACCTTTGAATACTCTCATCATTATACTCTATGTTTAGCCATTATTCGACCACTACCGCGGAGCAGAGGAGACAGTACCGCCACACAAGTTAGAAAATAAAGTTGAAATATAATGTCTAATAAAATGTTTGTTTTATAGTCGTTAACATTTAACAAAAATTAGCTTTCCACGTATTAATTAGTACAGATAAAATTATTATTTATTTATTTTATTTTAATTATTTTTCTATTTTTGTGTGGACATTAACTTTTTAAATAATTCATTACTTTCTATTAAATATTCATAAAATTGACCGAACGACACTTCTTTTAAATGTTATTGTAGAAGCAAAATTACGTGGATGGAATCTACATTGAACATGTTTCTGTCATTTGCCCAGCGACTTTCTTTCAATTAAAATAAGTCTGTCCACGTTTGCATCGTGACCAGGCACCGCAAACAAATACTATGCGATCATTAAAAGTTCAGAATGATATTCGACATTTACTGATTGTTTTAAAAATTTGGTTCGCTTCTCATGTGCCATCAAGTGCGTGAATCCTTTATACCTGATGTTACTTTCAACAAATACTGCCATCGTCAAATGTCACATCTTAATCAATTAAATATTGCCTAGAAGCTCATACATCTACACAAGTTGATACTTCATGTAAGGTCATCCATGACAAATATATGAAATCTTCTAACGGTTACATATTTCAAAGTTTTCTAAATAATTGATGTACAGGCATTATCCTCATGAAACCTGTCACACAAATTACCATGTCCGCCTCTTCGTTTGTCAACACGCGTATTCCACATCTTCTAGGGCACAAACTCTTGAGAAAAGCGCTGCTTAAGAATGTCTGTGACAGATTTATTACACTACTGCACTTCAAAAACAGAACTAAATTCCTTTGAAATTCGTTAAATATTTAATTGAAAAATACCCCTTAAAAATATACTGGCATAAGAGAGACCTCTTCGAAGTCATGTTCAGTCTCTGAGGGGAAAAATCCGGACAAATTGTACTTTTTAAAATAGCCGCCATGTAACAGGTATATTTTTTAATGGTTTGATTGTTGGTCGAAACTGGAAACTGGCTTTAAAAAAAATATATTTGCAGTTTACGTAACATGTTCTTTCTAAATGGTGTGATTGCTGGCTCGTAAGTATGAAGGGCTACTTAGGACATCAAGAGTAAATGGAAGAAGGCGAATGCTTTCGGAGAGTAAGAAGGTTTCATCAGGTATTCTGATCTTCAGCGAGAGCTTCACTCTGGGATCCCGAAAGATACAAAAGCCCCCACTTCCGGTTTAGCCGTAAGAAACAATGATACACTTAAAACACCCACAACACAAAAAGAATAAACAAGTGATAAACTAAGATATAAATTTAATTACCTATATATGATTGAATATCACAACAGAAGATCAATAATGGTGCAAGATGATGCAATCAACAAAAGTTTAAACAATTATATTGAATTAATTAATTAACAAAATTATTCTTCAACTTGAGACGAGACTGGGGACAAATATGATAAAAAGTCTTCAGTCCCACCACTAGGTGAACAACACGGGATAACGATGAACAGGCTAGTATACTGCTTGCTGACGAATACAATAAGATATGCACGTAGGAAACAGTCTATGCCACTATCACGTTTGGATAACAATGCTTGAAAAGGATATTGGACATAAAGACTATTCAAAATGAACCTGAAGATCTCTTAACAAGAACAGCCATAGAATATCTGAACCAGCTGTCCGTCAACAACAAAGTTTCACTACAGTGGATTCCTGCACACTGTGGTATTGCAGGAAATGAGGCAGCCGACAGACTGGCAAAAGCAGGCGCCCAGAAGGAACAGTTTCACAGCAGAGTCTTACTGAAGGAAGCAAAGACACTCATCAAAAGAAAGTACAAAAATGCATGGAGCCAGAGAACAGGCAGCAATTACCCACAAGACCCCATCCTAAAGCTAGACAGAACACAGCAAACCACCATTTTAAGGCTCCGCACAGGACACTGGAGACTACAAGCCCACCTTCACAAAATGAAAGCTGCCCTATTTGACCAGTGCACATGCCAAAATGGCCCCCAGACTCCGGAACACATTCTGCAAACGTGCCCTCTCTTTGGTGACTTGAGAGCTCAAACCTGGCCCCAGGAGACGAAAATGGAAGAGAAACTGTGGGGCACCCGCGAGGACCTCCTGCTGACGACTGAATTCATGGAGGCAACTCATCTCCTTGTTTAGATTGCTGAGCACAGGAAACTGATCGCAGAAGAAGAAGGACATCAAGACTATCTGGTCATTGATGGTTGACTGGGCCAACGATACTATGGCTTTGGTGAATGACTGTTGCGCCTCAGTACTATCCGGCGATTTGTGCTGAGTACTGTTATGTACCTATGGCTGACTAGGCCAATACGTAAGGCTGGTTTGATATGGTGTAAGGCTTAGATGTCTTAAGAACCACCACTTTGATTTTTTAGACACCCCGTGACTAACGTGGATGCACAGTGGTCTGAGTAACAAGCTATCTATCTAGAGGAGTAGGGAAACCCGTTCGCTCGCTCCGTTAACGACAGTAGTCCTTCCTTGTGCCTGTCCGATATTACACAAAAAACATTCGTAAGCACTAACCTAACAGATAGTTATTTTTGTGTGATTGTATTGATAGTGTTATGACTGTGTAGTTTAGCAAGTCGCGTGCACGTTTAGCTGTTATGGACATGACTGCAAGTAATAGCAGTATATCTATGATACAATCAATGATAATGTAGTACGTGTTATTACATCTTGGTATCATAGCATGTCATTATAGTAATCAGTACATTTCTCGTTTGTGAGATCAGTTACATTTTTATCAGACTACCTTTGTACAAAAATTTACAAATGTATATGCCAGTTGACTAAAAGGTTAACTGCGGCGAAAAATGAAATAGAAACAGTCTGACACTGCGAGCCTGCACAGTTATTCAGATTATGAGAAGAAAAAATGTATGTCCCTGATTATTATGAAAAAAATGATTACTCAAAGTATAAACGTCTTCATACCTTGAATAATAAAAGAAGGATTTATAAAAAAAAATAATTTATCCTATTGAAGTTTATTATTATTATCTAGTTATTCTTTATTATATGGACCCTGTCTAAAACACTTGTTGAAGATTAGTTTGTTAGAGCGGTTTCTTCTAGTTCTCTCTCTCTCTCTCTCTCTCTCTCTCTCTCTCTCTCTCTCTCTGCGCAGAATTTTGAGCCGTTCTCTCTTTCGTTCAGGGCGTATGTGAAAATGACTCGAAATTTACCAGTTTACACATTGCGGGTTGCGAAAAGATTTTGAAAATAAGTTTTGCCGGTTAATTAATATCACACAATGTTTAATTTCAAACTGAAAATACGAACGTTTCAGAATGCTAGTACTAACGTGTGACACAATGGGGCGACCCTCTCGATCTCTCTTTTACTCCGGCAGTAATCGGTGCATTTGTGGTTCTGATTTTATTGCGTGCTTTCAATTGTCGCACTTTCTTTCTTTCTTTCTTTCTTTTTTTCTTTCTTTCTTTCTATACAGAAGCAGATAGTTTATATTTTCAAGTATTCTTTATACTAAATTTATACTAATTTCAGTATATTGTGTCTTGGCTGTTATCTGACACTCCTTGCTAATGATAAACACCTCGCATTTGCAAGGAGAGGTAGAGATAATACTACAAGAGGCAGGTTGGTAAAATACCTTTGTACCAAGCTTGTCCGTGGCAGATTAACACGTACATTGCCCAGCGCAATCTGCCTAATTACCGATAAGACCGGTGCGCGCATCACCAAAGCTTCGAATAAGGGGAGACAACTGATCGACAGACACAGATAAGAGATTACTTTCTGATAAAGTGTTGATGAATTTCTGATGAATTGTTACTTTTGGAACACGTTGTCATTTGAGGTTAACGACATGTTCCCGATTCTGTACGCAAGGCATTGTATATCTTATTGCCATATATGGTAATATGTGACCTTTTGCTTTACGCACCTTATTTCACGTGGAATATTTTGAAAATACCACACCCGACCCCGCCTGTTTGAAAATGATTGGAACGTTTATTTAACTCCATTACAAACAGATGCGTGGGAGACCGGGAATATAACCTGACACGCTTCAGTGTTATTCCACGGTGAAGATCGCTTGCCAAGATACTAGACAATGCTAGAGTGAAGCCTAGAATTCAGAATTCCTTCTTAACATACCGGGCACCTTTTATTGGAGAATTTTGGACGGACTTTCATAGCCCAGGAAATCTCTTTCATATTAAATAAGGAAACCGGAACTGAGGAAACTGAAGGACAACACACGAAGTCAGAGAGGGAATTTATTAAATTAATGACACCACAGATGCGTGTAAGAGGCCGATTCACGTCTCTTTTATTCATCTGAGCAAAAAGTATGTGAGCCAGGTAGTGTAAGTTGTCATTTTACATTAGAAATTTCTCATTACTAACATGTGAACTAACATATATATGTATATTGCCATGTGAATTTTAATATGTGAAAATCGCTAGTGGATGTCTCAGTCAGTTGAGGCTGGCAACCATTTTGAATTCAGCAACCTATTCTATTTAAATGTAAAGAAAGTTTTATCCCGAGGGATTAAATTTAATTCTCATCGAGGGTAAATTCTGAGATAAATGGGATGGTAGAATAGAAGAAGGGGGCACATAAGTATGTGTCGGAAAATGCAATACACATCAGAGCTTTTCGTTCTATTCTTTTACCATAGTTATTGGTGGTACCAGCAAAAAGTACTATCTCTGGAACCAAGTGAAGGTAGAAGTGGACTGACGTTGTGCGAGACGCCATCATAAGAGGGTCTTATAGACAGACTCAGGACCAGCTTGGCCGCTACTCCTTGACGTTCTAGGAACGTGCGGCACCTTTAACCTTTACCAGCGACGAGCGACAGCAGTGTAAACAGAATCCATCAGCGGGAGCAGAAACTGCTATTGGCAGCTAAGTTAAAATATATACGCTGCCAAAGTGAATTTTTTTCCCATCACCTCTACTATAAATCAATGATGAAACTTGTCTTCCAAACTATTCAATTTATTTTCAAACTGTTAAAACCTAAAGTGATTATTAAATTTTGTTATTTGTAATGTTACATTTTAAAGTTACTGCATGTTTGTCTCAGTCAAATTACTATACAAACTCTAAACAGAGCTATACCAGAATAATAAGAATTCCACTGAGTCAATCAGGAATGGGTGCTTAAACAAGCTGAAATTAATAATTGCTTAATTCCTTTACAAAAGTTGTTGACAGATTCTAGAATTAACGTGCTCAGCCAAAGCAGCATTGTTTTCGCTTATCTGAATATCTTGTGAAGACTTCCGTTGTCAGAGAAGTGTCAGTACCCTTCTATCTACATCTCTGCCAAGAGTAATCTTGTGCGAAGGTAGATACCTTTGAAGCCCATATTAGATACTCTTGAGTTTTGGCCACTTTTGGACCACTACTGCAAAGCAGGGGAGGCAATACCGTCTACTACTTAGTCGTTCCCCTTCTACCATGAGGTGTAGAGGTTTGGAAGAGAGAGCGCCATACTATCCTATCGGCTGTCTTCCTCCTGGCCTGGTTCCATTCTAGTCCACGGTCCTTCAAAGATTGTCTAATGTTGTCATCCCAGCGGACTCTGGGTCGTCCTGGGGGTCTGGATCCCTGGCTCTTTGTTTCCCATGCTTGTCGTGGTAGCTGATCTTCTCCCATTCTGCAGACATGGCCAGACCATCTTAGATGGGACTGTTCTACTTGGGTCTGCAGGGGTGGGATTTTAGGCCTTGACGTATCGTCTGGTTGCGGACCATGTCTTTTCTTGTTACTTCAACCACCTTCCTCGGATACCTCATTTCGGAGGTTTGGATCTGGCTTTTGTGGTTAGCATCATCTAGGATCTCTTTATTTGTTTTCTTCTTTCCATGAGACAAGTCCCATTCTTCTATATATCCACATCTCAAGGGCCTCAATTCTTTCTTCTAATTGCTTGTTCATTATTCATTTTTCTACACCATACAGTAATGAAGAGTAGATATAATATTTGATGATTCTCAGTTTGAATTTGTGTGTTAGCACTTTAGATTTTTTTGTTTGTTTTTTTTTTTAAATAAAATTTTGCCTCGTTTTGGCGAGGCGCGTCCTGTTCAACCTGGCCGGTTATATTAGGGCGCATGTCCAAATATAAAAGACCTTTAGGTGTGGTGAATTGTAAAGAGATAAGTTTCGATGGTAGCATCTGTCTCATATTATTGAATTTAGCTTTGACCATACCTATTCTCCTATGGAAAAGATATAAGAATACTCAATAACCTTTATTGGGAGCAAACTGCCACAGTAAGATCTGGAAGGAACAATTCGCCATACATAGACATAAAAAGAGGTGTCAGACAAGGTTATGTGCTGTCCCCCTGCCTATTTAACCTATACACCGAAAAAATTTTCAAACAGATAAAGGAAATGCCAGGACTGAACATCAGTGGAAGGTCAATAAACAACCTTAGATATGCAGATGATACCGTGTTGTTAGCTGAAAGTGAACAGGATTTACAAGAACTAGTGAAGCAAGTGAACAGTATAAGTCATGAATATGGACTCGACATTAATATTGAGAAAACAAAAACTATGATAATTAGCAAAACGGACGATAAGCCCACATTAAAGATAAGCATAAATGGGGAAATCCTGGAACAAGTCAAGAGCTACTCATATCTTGGTCATATAATAACAGAAGATGGCAGATGTGAAACAGAAATCAAGATGAGAATAGTGTCATGGAATATTCTAATCCACATATATAAATTATCAATTAAATATAAAGCCTAATAAATACATATAATAAAGAAAAGAGCAATGGTAAAATGACAGTGCTATCACAAAGAATGTACTCGAAATCCCCCTTGTTTTCTGCTTCGTCTGCAAATTGTAACGCTTTAACGTTGATAGTAAAGCTTACTGTATTATTACCCGCCTTCTTCAATGAAACGTGTGCTGTATTTCTTGGAAAAAACATTGAATGGCCCTGCGTAATGACCTAAATTAATCCTAACATTAATTATACTGCGTTACCAAAACGAACGAACAGATGGACAAAAGGATAAAAAGAGAAGGGAGAGGCAAAAAGCCGAACACTAAACACGCTTCGCGCGATACGCAAATGCTACCATCACGCGTGTAAGTCTACATGCACTAATTTTTTTTCAGACGGACAGTGATAAAATACACTACCCTTTCCCAGAGTTAGGTTTATAAATCATAACAGACTCTTATTAGAAAAGACAACATTATATGGGTTTACGTTTGAACACAATAATCTACAAGTGAAATTGCATTATTTTGAACGCAGCAAAAACTTATCCAAATATCCAGATAGAACTGAAAAATCATTTCTGCCTTCATAAAATTTTTTTTATAACGACAGTACGTTGAAGCCAGCTCACATTTTTGCTAAAATAAAAGCCTGGAACATAGGCAGAACGGAATTTGTGCCAGTTTGTGCCAGAATTCATTGCTAATCAACGTATCTGTGTTTATTTCCATGAAATTGTGGTAAGCTTGAACCATTCAGTATCTTTTAATGAAAAATTGAATGTGAATTGTTGATTTATGCCTGTATATATATGTGTAGTTCAGTGGCAAACGTGAGGTAAAGCCTATAATGCTCCAGCCTGAACAGAGGGTGTCGGAGAGAAGTAAAACGGCATGGAATGGCCAAATAGTACACTGACACCTGGATGATGGACTAGAAAGAAATAATGCTGGAAGTGCAGAGGCGTAGTAACCATTAAGAAGGGTAATACTGGAATAAAGTATTTCAAATGAAGCTGACTGTTGGCCTAACGCTCTGAACGCAATGTTTGTGCTGTATTGTGATCAGTGTAAAAGAGAATATAAATTAGTTATGAAGTAGAAGGTACATCCTTCTTGATTTCAGGGACAGTGGTCTTGATGGTAGTGAGCAGCATCTGGTCAGAGATTTGCTGAATCCAGAGTCGGACAGCATACTCCTTGGTCTTTTTAGCTATCAGTGAGGTGTCTCCTGAGCCCAGAGGAGAATTCGAGCAGAGGAGTCCTTTCCTGCCGCCATCACGCCAGATAAGCGAATTGGCCAGCTGAGCTCAACATTATGTCCCCTCATCTTGAAATAACTTTATAAAAATACCATTCAGAGGGGAATTTACTTGTCTTAAAATCAGGAACTGTGAACATCTCCAATAATAGTCCCTAAAGACAAACTATTGAAGTCATGATGACCAATACCAACAGAGCTTGAACAAAACAAAACCAGTATTACCTCATTTTACTACTACAAAACTGACACACATAGAACATTTGTAATAAAATATGTCACTACAATATTCATATTAAATACATTCTGTACATAACTTGTAATTTAAATTGATTGTGATTCCTGGTTCCCTTGTAGTTGAATCAGGACACATATTCATTCATGCTAGTAATGAATACATATTGTTATTTGAACCGTTACGAGTGACTTCTTTAAGCTATTCTCATAGAGTGTTATATGTATGTGAGTGTCACAGTGTTGTTAAGAGTAGTGGATTAAATTAAATTGTTTATCTGTCTGTTGTTGTGACTTACACTTCACCATACTCATACCCTAGACACATAACGTAGCATCACACTATTCCAGAATAATTCTGACTGAGATAAGAGATATGTGGTAGCAAGTAAGGTTATCTATAATACACTACTTTTAATAGATATAGATACCTTCACAGCTGATCTCAGTCAGTACACTAAGTCCCCTATAAATATTTATAACATCCCACTTCACCACAAATAGGAAAGGCCAAAGCTACATTCAACAACATGAAACATATACTGACATCTAAACAGTTATCTCACAAATTAAAACTGAGAATGTTATATATATTCTGCATTTCTGTATGGTGTAGAAACATGAACAATGAGTAAGCAATTGGAAGAACGAATTGAGACTCTTGAGATGTGGATAAATAGAAGAATGGGGCGCATCTCACGGAAAGAGAAGAAAACAAATAAGGAGGTCCTACAAAATCAAGGTATGAAAAGAGAACTAATGAGGGAGGTTAAAGTTAGGCAGCTAAAATACTTTGGTCAAATAAAAAGGCATAATACCTTGCAGAAGACCACAATAGAAGGGAGAGTTGAAGGCAAACGTGCAAGGGGAAGACAGCGCTATAAGTGGGAAGATAACATCAAGAGATGGACAGGAAAGCTCCACCAAGACAAGAGACAGAAGACGTTGGCGATCCATTACAGCCAACCTTCGTTGTGGAGATGTCAGCTGATGATGATGATGATTCTCCAATATTAAGGTAGCAGGAACTCTAAAACTCATTTATATATCCGCTTAACTGCAATAAGTCCACACTAGCAAAATGACGTTTGAAGCTGAAATGTGCGCTTAGATCGAAGCCTTTTAGCGGTTTCAAAAACATTTTCTAAAGAGGCAGTTGTTTGACTACAAAACATTAGCGTCAAAGAAAAGATTCCGCACAGCTTTTCATCAATGCCTGACAAAGAATTACACTGGGCTTGTATTTAACGCGTCCCGTATGTATTCGCTAACTGTTTAATTCGTGTTTAAATGTTCAATTTTTGCAACGACCGATAATACCAGACTACTGTTGGCTTGTTGGCTTCGAAAACATTACGACAATCAAAGAGCTTGTTTGAAAATATAAATCTTGTAATTTTATTCATTGTCCGCGTGTCTCGTTGTTTTTTTCTTTTTTTTAGGGGACAAAGAAAGAAAAGACCCACTGAGACATGTAATGATGAGAAGATGAAAGCTGGAGTATATTTTGACAACAGGAAAGATTGAATGGGAAAAAAGAGGACGTTAGAGTAAGAAAATACTTGACAGTTGAACATCGTGGCATGAAAAAGCCACAAAAGTGATAAACATCACAGTGGGACAGATAGTTGTAGAGAAACATGATCAACTGCGTCAGCAGGCATGATACAAGTAGAAGACGAACAACATAACGCACAATATAGACAACGTTAAGATCCCCTTGACTTCCGTCGATTTGTTTACGAGAGTCTCCGATAGCCATTGTCTAAAGTCTAACTTTCAAGGCAGAGGAAAGGAGAGATGTTAAGGTATCTTCATCTCATTAGTTGCGAAGTCACAAAGTTTTAGAGGTGCTTTATAAAAATAGCTGCCCCTCCACATCTACCAAGCCTCGCCTTCAGTGACAACCACTTGTTTTGCTCCACAACGGCTTATTCAGTATTTTCAGCTAACCTGTACAAATAAGGAACGACAACAAAATAAGATATAATAGCATACCACAATGAAGGAATAGAAATGACTTTCAAATGATGTCCACGGCGCCTGCAAATGACTTAGAACAGGGTGCAGCCGTGAACGTATAAAGCCCTAAGAAAATGAATTATAATAAGCCGAGTACTAGAACCATCACTGCACACCATAGGCATAATAAGCAATAATTATAACTTTAAAACTAGACATAGTAAAAATATCGTGTTTGGTCTTCAATTGTTCATGAAAACGAGACGAGAAGAATAAGATATAAAGCAATATTGTAAGCTTATGCTGTTAGAAGATATTAACGATTTTAAGTTTTGGGTTCAAAATAGTAAAAAATCTAAAACCTTTACAGACTCAGATAACGCTATTTTGACGAGAAAATGGGATAACAATAACATGGTACAATGCTCGCCGCGTAGCTCAAATGAGCTCATTACAAAAAAAGTAATTATAATTATGAAACGTTAAATCCGATTGGAACGTTAGCTAAGACTACAACCATTCAATGTGCATCATTTGGTTGGCAGCGAATTGAATATACTGTAGCCGCGTGCGAAGCACAGGCGATTTTGTAGATGATGAAAATAAAGAGAACATACAAGGACGAAATAAGTAGCATAAGTTCGGTTATGTTAAATAAAAGTGCCAGGAAAGTAACTGAAATTCAGAACAGATAACAATGACCGGACAGTTGTATTAAACGACAAATTATCAAGGTCAATTAGTTTTTAGTTTGAATAAAACTAAGAGGTGAAATGACCGCACAAAGAAAATAGATAACATGACACAACATGTGACAAAAACTGATGAGTGAACAGTCCGTGGTATGTGACAAAAAGATTGCATAAGCAACAGTTTTAAAAGTATATAGGGAAAGTCTCTAAATGTGAGTTGCATCAGGAATGGTTCTCAAATTATATGAGGAAAGTTCCCAACTAAGTTAAATGTTAATCACTATAATATGTTTAGAATCGCTCACACGCACGTGAAATAATAAAATGTCAGTACGGTTTGACACGAGACAATGTCGGTCAGCCGGCAGAAAGTACGTGGGAACGGTTGAAAAACAAGTAGGGGTATAAAAGAGACAGATAGGGCAGACAGGGAAGGCTCGAAGACAACCATGTAGACGTATACCGCAGAGAGACGTTAAGACGAGAGTGCTACTCTTTCGGCCAGAAGAACTTCAAAATTCATAGATAGGAGCAAGTGTATTGAGATCTCGCCAAAAGACTACCAGTCTCCAACAAGCAAGCACTACGTTTTTCGGTTCATGGTTTTTCCAAAATTAGGAGAGGTAACGAATCTATGTACTTTGTGAATTTATACCAGTTCAAACAGAGCGCTGAAACATATGTGAAAGTATAGAGAAACATTTATCTTCGTAAAGTCGAGAGAAGTTTAAAGTGGCTGTTACAAGAGAAATAGACAAGAGATGAACAGAAATTGACAATTTAAGTTACCAGAGATTATAAATAGATGAGAACCGCTGCGGTAGCATGTTAGAAAGTGATACAGAAACCAATCATTGGTTGCTAGTAAATAAATATGGTAGATATCAAATGGAAGAAGACAGACAAGACTGACCCACCTCTTACTGCTCTTAGGAGAAACGATAAAGAATTGTATTTCTTTGCTGAGCAGTTGAACAACCATTGTACCAAAGAGGAATTATGAGAAATTCTGGCTAGCCATATTCAGCCAAATAAACAGCCATCTAGAACCTTTGCTGGGTTTTATTTGAAACCTGACCATGTAACTGTCGTGACGTCACAGTATTCCACGTTGTAAAGTCTACATCATCGTAACCTGTATTGGTGTGCGTTCATGTTTGGTGACAATCATTCCTTTTAAAACCAAAACTAGTCATCAGCAGGCTACTCAGGAGAACCTCGGAAATGAGATTTCCATCAGCCTCAACCTCCTAAGACAAATAACAACTCAAGTTGACAACACTGTGCTAAAACTTCACCACTATACGACTCTTCAAGAGAAGACACAATACCTGGGATAATATAATGCTAATACATTTCGAGAACCATTGACAAAAGAAATTCGCTACTTTAACACGAAGAGAAAATACGTCGTCAACAGAAAGACTTACATAATAGCCTACCTGACAGACTAACCAACACACTGGATGGACTAATATGCCATTCTACCAAAACGAACAGTTATCAATTTACAACACTAACAAACAGACAGATAACACAACTAACAGTAACACGGCCACAATACCAAGCTAACTCGATTCCAAGAGACCCACGAAAGATGTAGACGCATTAAGACGTATGTAGACAGCAAGTTATTCGAGGAGCAGAAATTGTCTGCAGGCCTTTGAAGAACTTAGACTTTGAGCAGAACTCAAGAAAAATTAGCACATTTTTAAGTGTTAAAAGATATGTTCACCGCGAAAAATTGTCTGCATAAATTTGTAGAGCTCAGATACTGTGGTAGATCAAGTAAATTATACTATAAAGCGAAAACTGACTATTCAGAAGAATGTCTCCACAGGACACCAGATCCGCGAAGCAATTTAAGTTATTGGACAGAAATCAAATCGCCTTTTTGTGTGCGCTGGTCAAAATTTCCAAGAACATCGTGTGTATTGATTCATGATTTACAGTAATTTGAACATGTTGATCAACCTTTGAAATATTGCAGTTATAAAATTGTACCAAAATCAGAAACAGTGCTGCTACGACTTATAAGAAATGGTACATTGTATAGCTCTACCAAAAATTAGACTGCCTCATTTTGTACAAGTCAGCCATTGCTCTTGTGTGCATTAAAATGAAGGATGGATATGAATAAAGGTCTGGGACGTTCAGTTGATCAGGTATTTCTAGTGCCCTGTATTCATTATCATGTCCTCGTTGATACTATAGAAGGGAAGGACGAAAGCCTATAAAAAGGAAATAAAAAGTTATAAATAATCTACATGAAACCCAGAAGCCTTTACCTGGAGCCTGAAGTTGAAAAAATACTGCACTAGGTCACGAGCAAAATAATAATTTTCTTTCGATCTTATCAGCTCAAGCGGTTAGCTTGGAAATCTAAGTGACTTGCAAAGATCTGTGGATGTTCAAACCCTTCTCCCAAGAATAATGAAGACTCCCTCTCCATTTCCAGTCCCATGCCTCGACAGCTACTCACAGAATTTTCATTAGACCCAACTACGTGAGGTAGAATTGATGCACTGCTACATAGGGTAGAATTTAGAATTTATGAAACGCTACATAGCAAGTAGACAGCGAAATCCAAGAAGAACAGTTTGGTTTTAGACGGAACAGTGGAACAAGAGAGGCAATATTTTGCCTAAGAAGATTAGCAGAAAAATATACAGAGGTCCAAAAAAGTATGTATATGTGCTTCATTGACTATAAGAAGGCTTTTGACAGAATCCATCATGAGAAAATAATTGAATGCCTCAAAGACATAGGTATTGATGGAAAAGATATAAGAATACTCAGTAACCTTTATTGGGAGCAAACTGCCACAGTAAGATCGGGAAGGAATTATTCACCATACATAGACATAAAAAGAGGTGTCAGACAAGGTTGTGTGCTGTCCCCCTGCCTATTTAATTTATACACCGAAAAAATTTTCAAACAGATACAGGAAATACCAGGACTGAACATCAGTGGAAGATCAATAAACAACCTTAGATATGCAGATGATACCGTGTTGTTAGCTGAAAGCGAACAGGAGTTACAAGAACTAGTGAAGCAAGTGAACAGTATAAGTCATGAATATGGACTCGACATTAATATTGAGAAAACTAAAACTATGATAATTAGCAAAACAGACTGTCACGTAGGTCTTTATATCATTAAATTACCTACATCTTCTTCCTATTCTCTCACCCAAATCCTCTTATTTATTATCTTTCCGTACTTGTTTTTCCTGTATTTTTCGCATCACTCGGGTGCGGAAAATATTTTCTTCTGTATTCTCAAACTGTACCTGTTTCTTTTCTCAAAAACTGAGGATCGCACGAGTAAACTTGATTACGTAGATGTCAGCTCTGCCGGTCGAACGATAGCTGTGAATATACGGTCCTCGCCAGACATTCGTCTGCAGTTTTTTCCGGTCAGAGCGCTGACTGACCAGTGTCCCCGGGCGGGGGGTGTGAGAATTCGCTCCATCGGGGCATGGCAGACAGACAGCTGTCTACAGTTTGCAGAAACTGCGAGCGTTTCGTCGAAATAGCTCCGGCGTAGCGTGAAAATCGTTCCGCACCGCAGACAGGCTGTCTGGGATTTGAAACTGACACGCGTACATCGTGGTCAGTAGGTGGCAGTTACGACACGCGTGAAGCTGACGTAAATGTTGGGAGTAAGGGAGATAATTTCGCTTAGCGAAATAAGTTAGGGGCCCTTTGTCTAATTTTAAGATATTGGCCCGAGTTTGTAACTCACTTCACTCATTCTACATTTTACAGTAGACGTGGGCACTTCGTTCTAGAACACTTAAATTTATAAGTGATATCTCTTAGTTTCGTTGTGACATCGTAGTGCTGTGCTTGAGGTATATTAATATTATATCTAGTATTGTGTGTAGGGTTTAAAGTGTTTAAAGCGTTAAATCGCTCATTTCATTTTAACTAGTTTCTTTTGAACTGAGTGTATAATTTATAAGTCTGTATTATTTTCTAGTGACGCATACAGTGGAAGGCAGAATAAATAATATTTCTAAGCTTAACAAACTAGTAGCTATAAGGAATTTAATTTAACGGCTAATACTCAGACGAGAATATTTTATATCAAACTTATAAAATGCTAGACGCGACATCAGCGAATATTGACGGAATACGCACCATATTCCTAAATTCCTGATGATCGATTTTATATAACTTATTTCACCGGAAGTTTAAATATAAGTCAAGCTGTAGGCTTGCTGTTTTAAATGTAAGTTATATTGGGTACATAATATGAAAATGATTTATATGTGCTTTTCTTTTTATACAGTGAAATACTGGGGGTGACCCGAACTTTACCAGCATTTAATAAGAGTTCATAATTGTGAAGAAATAGACAGTCCTTATTTTGAACCACGTGGGTTTCTCAAGTAACACTGATCTGACGGTGCAAGTTAGACAGTAATACCATATCCCACTAACGGGCTTTTTCAAAGACTGTAATGATCAATACTGGGCCTGTGAACCAGATCTTAATTTCTTCCATAAACTCTACGTAAATTTTCTGCCTGGCGGCGAGAATAATTACAATCTATGACATAAACTTTCCGACAGTGTTGACAAGTGAGTGGGGAACCAATAATTTCTGTTTTGAGAGAGGTTGTCCACCGGTCATCTTCCTAATTAAGGGAAACTTCGTGTTCTGACGTTTTGTGCTCGTTTAAGCCTAATTCTTACCTCGGGAGTCAAGTGACATTAACTTTAATCTGAAATAACTATCGCCTGAAGCAGACGCTCCCCAGATCCATTTTTTTAATGAAACCAACAAACAAATCTGCAGAGCTGGGATCTGTTTCAGTAAACGACAGTAACAGATAAAAAGTGTGAGTGTCCAAAATTTGCGCCAGCCGGCGAAACCACAACCCGATTGTAAGTATATCAGGGCCCTGATGAAAGAATCGAGTGAAAGTGACGGAAGGAGGTTCGTTGTATAATACCCTCATTTGTTATATGTGTTTTTTTTCCTTAGGCGAGATTTGCTGCTTAAGTAACGTGTTACGTTAGAATAGATACTGCTGTCAAAGTCAGTCTATACCTTCAAAGGGGGACAATACTAGACTCTAACCACATGCATCTATGACTTTTTTTGGGCCATCATCTGTCATCCTAACGGGGCTGTGGGCTAAACCTAGAGTTAAGATCATAGCGGGGCTATCACCCTTGTAGCATTTTCTTGATATTTTATGACTATTTGTATATGTTTTTCCTTGATGTATTTCTTTGGTGTTGTGAGAAGATTTTACATGATAAATAAAATCTCTCTTGAACTAAATCAGTGCGTTGGTCAGCTCGTTCAAATATTTAAATAAGT
>JAMPIV010010115.1:0-35000 GCA_024509875.1 Oreohelix idahoensis | reverse complement strand
GCCCATGTAAGATTCAAACAATACCTTTTGGCACCCCGAGGAGCATAGTCCTTCAACAAACACATGCCAAGTCTTCCTGTCCTGTGCCATCCGCTCAAGTTCTTTCCATGTTTTCCTCATCATTTTCACCTCTGTTTCCAGTTCTCTTCTCCATGTGTTTTTTGGTCTACCTCTGCCTCTCTTTCCCTGTGGATTCCAGAACAAGGACTAACTTGTAATGCTATCAACAGGTCTCCTCAATGTGTGTCCTATCCATCGCCAGCGTCTTCTTCTCAACTCTTGTTCCACTGGCACTTGTCTGGTTCTTGTCATCAATTCCACATTTGTAACTTTGTCATACCATTTCAGTCCTTCTATTCTACGCAAGCACCCATTTATAAACGTCTGTAGCTTTTTAGTTGTTGTTTTTGTTGCTCTCCATGTCTCAGAGCCATACAATAGGACTGACTTGACATTTGAGTTGAAGATTATTATTTTCGTGTTGGACTTGATTTCTCTTGTTCTCCATATGTTTCCCAATGCATTGAAAGCTCCTCTTGCTTTTTGTATTTTTATTTTGATATCATTGTCCCTCCAACTTTGTCTATATTACTGCCAAGATATGTGTACGATTCTACATCCTTTAGAAGAAAGCAGATTTGAACAGAAGCAATCTTTAGTGTAGGTAACCTAAAAGGAACCATCTGTAGTGGTGGCGTCAAGCCCTTTAAGTGATTACAAAGGAGATGATTGATTGATTGGTTGACTGATAAGAGAAGACGAAGAACAAGATCATGATGATGAAAGCGAGAAGCAGAAAGCGAAAAGTAGGACAGACAGAAACAAACATGCCATCATCATCTGAGTAACTGAATGGCTTGAGAAAACCTGTCAAGATCTCGTGCCACACTTCGCAATCAACAACGTCCAATCGACAAGACAGATTAACTTAAGTAGGTCGAGAACAGTGCATTCTTCACAAGCAGTCAAATGTAAATTTGCAAAGGACTCGAAAGATGTCCATTTGATGAGGCTAAGTAAATGGTGAAGTTGTGGAGAAACATTATCGCCTACGCTTACCAGCACGGCCTCGAACAATGTAAAAAAGAACTGGAGATATAAATGATAGAGATAGATAAACTGATGTGGTTATATGAGCGAGATGAGACAAGTCTGAGACGAGAGAAATAGATGTGGTGATGTGAGACAAGTCTGAGACGAGATAAATAGATATGGTAATATGAGACAAGTCTGAGACGAGAGAAATAGATATGGTAATATGAGACAAGTCTGAGACGAGAGAAATAGATGTGGTAATATGAGACAAGTCTGAGACGAGAGAAATAGATGTGGTGATGTGAGAGCGATGACAGAAATAGTTGTGCTGATGTGAGAGCGATGAGGCAAGTCTGATACAAGAGACATATTTGTGGTGATATGAGAGCGATGAGACAAGTCTGAGACAAGAGAAATATTTGTGGTGATATGAGAGCGATGAGACAAGTCTGAGACGAGAGAGATATATGTGGTGATGTGAAATGAGACAAATCTGAGACGAGAGAAACAGATGTAGTGATATGAGAGTGATGAGACAAGTCTGAGACTAGTCTGAGACGAGAGAAATATATGTGATTATATGAGAGCGATGAGACAAGTCTGAAACAAGTCTGAGACGAGAGAAATAGATGTAGTGATATGAGAGTGATGAGACGAGAGAAATATATGTGATTATATGAGAGCGATGAGACAAGTCTGATACAAGTTGAGATGAGAGAAATAGATGCGATAATCCCGAGACAGATAGCCAACTTTATGAGAGTAATTAATGTGGTTATATGAGAGAAAATAATGTGGTTATATGAGAGAAATTAATGTGGTTATATGAGAGAAAATAATGTGGTTATATGAGAGAAATTAATGTGGTTATATGAGAGAAATTAATGTGGTTATATGAGAGAAGCCTCCGACAGACAGCCAAGAAACAATCTATTCAACAAGCTAAAGATAAGAATTACCGATCAGTGTAACTGTAGCACTGATAAAATGACTACTGAACATCTGCTTCAAAGTTGCCCAACATATGCGGAACAGAGAAAGCGCATATGGCTGACACCACTACCATTACTGGAAAAGCTCTACGGAGATTCAAATAGCCTCAAACTAACTACTGCTTTCTTTCAAAACATTCAAGTGGACGTCTGAGAGTGTACGAAGGAGAAGATATGAAACCAGATGATAACAAAGAAAACGAAGTACTGTAGAAGTTCGAGAAGACGAAGAATTATTAGAGAAAGATGAACAAGAGTGGAAGAAGATAAATGAAAACGACAGAAGAACATGAACAACAATAATAAACATTAAAAAAAACCTAAAAAAAAAGTAAAAAAAAGAAACACAGTTATAACCGCAATGACTTGCCCAACCCACAAGACCAGTTGACGATCTCACGACCTACTCAAGAAGTTGTATTACGTTTGAAGAACCTACTGAAGAGGATCTCAGTCCTTCTCAAGTACCTGATCAGACTTTTCTTCCAGACCAGGAAGAGTGGGCAGTGATCACGTGGTCAACAGACATCTACTTTGGCCACCAAGGAAGAGAGACTAGAATCGATATTGAATTTAAAGATCCCAGAGACAATTACGTTCATGGGAATCAATTACTATCAAATTAGTTTAATCCTCAATCCGATTAGCGCAGTTTCCGCTTTAAGCGAAGGGGTATTATCTTGCCTAGCGTCAGGTCGTGTTCAGTTAGGACATCAACGAATAAGTAACCCGGAAAATGTTTATATTGTGGTCTTTCCGCCGCACGTCCTGATGACGGTACTAACGCTCTTGTCGTGGGTTTATTCATGTCCATTTGCATTCAGAAGTAAATCAATGATACGTTAAGAGTGTCTCGAAAGCACAGAAGCATCATCTGTGATGAGCAACGATGTTTCTCTGGATAAAATATAAATATAAAATGGAGATAATAATTTATACTTACCCGCAATGCATTGGGCGATGAACTCTGCTTAATTAATATGAATGGGGAAAGTGTTGGTTACGAAAATCGCCGAAGCATAAGTCGATGCCTTTTGGAGTGCCAGTAATATGGCGTGAACCGACAAATCACGCTACTGATTGTACTTCTCTCTTGAGTGTGAACTATCCATGGTTTTACTTTTAAAACTAGAAAGTCTGTGGTTTATCCAAATATTGAATCGGTTTCGAAACCAGTGCCTCATGATCCAATCACGTGTCCGATCCCAGTTCCACCAGAACAATATCCGTTAGACGTGAATGAACCATCAGAAAGTGATAGTTTACGTGCTTTTGAAACTAATTCTGACTTGGTGTGGTGAAGTGGGATGTTATAAATATTTATAGGGGACTTAGTGTACTGACTGAGATCAGCTGTTGAAGTATCTACATTAAACAGTAGTGTATTATAAAGATAAACAATATCTCTTTATCTCAGTTTATTCTGGAATAGTGTGATGCTACGTTATGTGTCTAGGGTTATGTGTAACAGTGTGACACAACAACAGACATAAACAATATTTAATTTAAATCCACTACTCTTAATGAGACACCACACATTATATAACTTAAAGAAGTTACTAGTAACGTTTCAAATAACAATATGTATTCATTACTGGCATGAATGAATATGTGTCCTGATTCAACTACAAGGGAACCAGGAATCACAATCAATTTAAAATTACAAGTTATGTACAGAATGTATTTAATATGAATATTGTAGTGACATATATTATTACCAATGTTCTATGTGTGTCAATTGTGTAGTGGTAAAATGAGGTAATACTGGTTTTGTTTTGTTCAAGCTCTGTTGGTATTTGTCATCATGACTTCAATAGTTTGTCTTTAGGGACCATTATTGTAGATGTTCACAGTTCCTGA
The DNA here is from genome assembly GCA_024509875.1 of Oreohelix idahoensis. NCBI lineage: Eukaryota > Metazoa > Mollusca > Gastropoda > Stylommatophora > Oreohelicidae > Oreohelix > Oreohelix idahoensis. Next base: position 31,113 of record JAMPIV010010115.1, on the reverse strand, counting down.
TTTTAAGACAAGTAAATTCCCCTCTTAATGTTAATTTTAAAAAATCAGATCAAGATGAGGGGACATAATGTTGAGCTCAGCTGGCCAACTCTGCTTATCTTTAGTGATGGCGGCAGGAAAGGACTCCTCTGCTCGAATTCTCCTCTGGGCTCAGGAGACACCTCACTGATAGCTAAAAAGACCAAGGAGTATGCTGTCCGACTCTGGATTCAGCAAATCTCTGACCAGGTGCTGCTCACTACCATCAAGACCACTGTCCCTGAAATCAAGAAGGATGTACCTTCTACTTCATAACTAATTTATATTCTCTTTTACACTGATCACAATACAGCACAAACATTGCGTTCAGAGCGTTAGGCCAACAGTCAGCTTCATTTGAAATACTTTATTCCAGTATTACCCTTCTTAATGGTTACTACGCCTCTGCACTTCCAGCATTATTTCTTTCTAGTCCATCATCCAGGTGTCAGTGTACTACTTGGCCATTCCATGCCGTTTTACTTCTCTCCGACACCCTCTGTTCAGGCTGGAGCATTATAGGCTTTACCTCACGTTTGCCACTGAACTACACATATATATACAGGCATAAATCAACAATTCACATTCAATTTTTCATTAAAAGATACTGAATGGTTCAAGCTTACCACAATTTCATGGAAATAAACACAGATACGTTGATTAGCAATGAATTCTGGCACAAACTGGCACAAATTCCGTTCTGCCTATGTTCCAGGCTTTTATTTTAGCAAAAATGTGAGCTGGCTTCAACGTACTGTCGCTTTATCAAGCTTATTTGAATTAGTGGTCTCGAACTAACGCTCCCAAGTGTGTATATCAGCGAGACTGGCCAATGAGCCACGTTTCGACAAGTGTTTGAAAAAATGTTATCTTTTCCCGTCTCCCCCAACAACCAAGATAGTATTTATAGCCCGACCAATCGTGGTTAGGCTTTCATTTGTTGCGCTCCAATCAATTTGGAGTTTACATGGTAGGCTATTTATGTAACGTAAGGTTTTTTCAAACACGTTATAAAAAAAATTTTATGAGCAGAAATGATTTTATGCTGTCAGGCACCCCCAATATTTTATTTTGGGTATAATTTATTAATTCCTGGACTATTTGCGTAACGTTTTACATATTATTTGTCAGCAAACCCTAAGGAACCCAAAAATACTAATTTAAAGGAGCTACGTGGCTGCGTTCAAAATATGCAATTTCTTCTATCTCCTGTTTAGAAGATGTGCTGTCTGGGTACTGTTATGTGTTCAAACGTAAACCCATATAATGTTGTCTTTTCTAATAAGAGTCTGTTATGATTTATAAACCTAACTCTGGGAAAGGGTAGTGTATTTTATCACTGTCCGTCTGAAAAAAAATTAGTGCATGTAGACTTACACGCGTGATGGTAGTAATTGTGTATCGCGCGAAGCGGGTTTAGTGTTCGGCTTTCTGCCTCTCCCTTCTCTTTTTATCCCTTTAGTCCATCTGTTCGTTCGTTTTGGTAACGCAGTATAATTAATGTTAGGGTTAATTTAGGTCATTACGCAGTACGTCTCAATGCTTTTCCAAGAAATACAGCACACGTTTCATTGAAGAAGGCGGGTAATAATACAGTAAGCTTTACTATCAACGTGAAAGCGTTACAATTTGCAGACGAAGCAGAAAACAAGGGGGATTTCGAGTACATTCTTTGGGACAGCACTGTCATTTTACCATTGCTCTTCTCTTTATTAATTTTATTTGTTAGGCTTCATATTTACCTAATAATTTATATATGTGGATTAGAATATTTCATGACACTTCCCCTCTTAAAACAGACATTATATGTCAGTCCTTTATTCTATATACACATAGAGAAATTTATTATTATTTCTGGGGTTTACGGTGATTCTCACACACGGATGGCGGCTTAAAAAATCCGCTCCCAGATTTGTTTTTCCAGATATATATTCAATGCTAAAATTATATGGAGCCAGAAGCAAAGACCATCGGAGTAACCTAGAGTTCTCATGCTTAGCCTGTGCTAAAAACGATAAAGGTTTGTGGTCAGTTTGCAACTTAAATGCCTTCCCATATAGATAAATATTGAATTTCTTTATTGCCCATATTACTGCAAGACATTCTTTTTCGCTAGTTGAGTAGTTGATTTCAGCTTTATTCAACTTTCTGCTAGCATATGCCACTGGGCTTAATTCCCCATCCAATGCATCTGATTTCTGTAGTAAAGTTGCACCTAGCCCAATATTACTTGCATCCGTCCTTACTATGAATTCTTGACTTAAGTCAGGTAATTTCAAAATGGGTTTACTTGTGAGCTTTTCCTTCAATTCTTGGTAAGTCATTTCACATTGTGGTGTCCATGTAATGCGATCTGGAAGTCCTTTACGTGTCAATTCCGTTAAAGGTGCACATATGGAATTAAAGTTTTTGATATACTTCTGGTAGAATCCACATAATGAGACAAAGGATCTCACGTCCTTCTTGGTTTGTGGTCTCGGGGCTTTCTGTAGTTTCTCTAAATTCTTTGGGGCAGGGGTCATGTTTCCCTGATAAACTGTGTGTCCCAAAAATTCCAATTCTTTACATCCAACGCAACATTTGGTTGGTCGGGCTGTTAAATTTGCCTCCCTAAGTCGATCAAACAGCATGTTCAGAGAGTCAATGTGTTCCTCAAATGTTTCTGTTGCTATAAGGATATCATCCATAAAATTTGTTATACAGGGATTATTCAGAGGATCCAATAATTTTCTCATCATTCTAGAGAAGACACTAGGCGCATTCTTCAATCCAAATGGCAATCTATTAAACTCATAGTGTCCTTCTGAGGTACTAAAAGCTAGGTATGGTCTAACCTCAGGCTTTACTGGAATCTGATAGTATCCTTTACTCAGATCCACTTTTGAGAAATATTTAGCTTTATTTAGTCTGGCAAACAGCTGATTTGTATCCGGCAATGGATCCACCTGTCCTTCTGTAATAGCATTCAGTCTCCTGTAATCTATACAGAGTCTATGTTCTCCAGAGGGCTTCCTTAAAAGTACAACACCGGAACTATACGAAGACTCACTGTGCGAAATAATTCCTTCCTTCAACAGATAGTCTATCTCTTCCTTCAAAGCTTTTTCCTTAGCAAACGGAATCGAATATGGTTTCATACAGACAGGTGTGGAGTCTATTAATTTCATATCATATTCCAATAGGTTTGTATGCCCTGGTCGGTCTGTTAACACCTCTGCATGATTATTTAGAACCTGTTGCACTCTCTCTTTCTGAGTTTTCGTTAAATGTGTACTGATTTTCACCTGTGCTGCTGTCTCACAGGGGTGTAATGGATATTCAAATGATGAAAGTGGTTCCTTTTTCATCTCCATGGCGATGGACAAGGTCAACAAGTGTGTCTCTTCCTGATGTTCTCTTTCCAAATATTTCTTCAGGAGATTCACATGATAGATTTTTTCTTTCCCCTTCTTATCTATCTTATAATTTGTTCTAGACACCTTCTCTAGAACTGTATATGGACCCTGCCATCCAATTTGTAACTTATTCTGACTCCCGGGCAAAAGAAGCAGTACCTTCTCTCCCACAGCCAAATTTCTGTCTTTCGCCTTCCTGTTATAATAGGCAGCATGTTTCTTCCTGGCTTGTTTCAAATTTTCATTGGCAAGTTTCCAGCCAGTTTTTAACCGAGTGGTCAGCTCATTCACATATTGGTATGAAGATGTAATGTTTTCCTCTGCCTTTTCATCAGTCCACGTTCTTAACAAAGCTACATATGGACCTTTAATTGTGTGGACCTATTTGTCCATGCACCGGTATGGTCTCTCCACTTGAAGCTTTATAGTGATGATTTTTCCTCCCAGAATTATCATTCACAAAACGACCGCTACCAATTTTTCTTTTGGGGCTTTCTCCCCTCTTAAAATTCTTGATGAGAGATTTCCTCTCTACATCTTCTTCCTCCAGTTTGTTTAAGTCCGATTGAGGGATTTCGGCTTATCCTGGGGTAAGACATCTTTTTGCACTCTCCGCATAGTGGCCATTGTAAAACAGTTAAGTGAAGCTTGTCCGTGAAAAGGGGCTTCCCATTCCATTTGGTCCACTTTATCAAATCTATATTTCTTTTTATTATCAGGCCTAATTTTGCCCCGTGGCGTGTCCAGGTCCTGATCCATGTTCCCACTTGTGGGTGTTCCCTCATGTGCTATGCTACACCTTTCTACAAAATTCTCAATGTCCCATCTTGCTTTGGGCCAATAATAATTGTGAGCCACCTTTTGAATGATGGTACCTATCTTCTCATGGTCCCCATCTGGTTTCACATGTAGGCTCCTTATTAATTCTGTCCTGGATCTTTTTGGAAGAACCAGCTGTCCGTGACCATGGGATCTAGTTCCAGTCTTCATATACATCAACTTGTTTTTCATGTAAAAATCTCCCTTGCCTGGAGTTGTATGACAAGTTGACAATTTTCTGAAACAAGGCTTGAGTGTTTTATCCCCAGCCTGTGCCTTCCTCATCTCTTCTGGAGTGGTATCTAACATAATATCCTCCTCCTGTCTTGAGGTCGACCTGACCTGAAGGTTTGCCATATACACAGGTTTCCTTCTGCAACGGTCAGTGTCATGATTGTCCATCTGACAATTCTTACACCACCTTTTTCCTTGGTTGAAAGATTTTCTTTCATCATATTTCCTTTCATCGAATTGTGGGAATTTATTTTTATTGTCATACCGTGGCCTATCAAATTGGTGCTTACCTTTATTTTGATCCTTAGGATCAAATTTATTAAAGTTCTGTGGTGCCCTAAAGTTGTCCACCTGTTTCTTTTTATTACCTGTTACCTCTGCTTGAGCTGCTTGATACCTTTCAGCAACATTTAGCAACTCACCCAGCCTCTCTGCACCTTGTTCCATGAGAAACTTTCTCAGGTCTGGAGCCATGGACTCTCTTAGTTGCTCTATAAGGACCATTTCCTTAAGATCTTGGGTTTTCCCCAGAGAAGTCCATTTCTCCAAGTATGTCTCTATTCGTGCAGAGAACTGGTGATAGGTTTCACCTGACAGTAGTTTAGCATTCCTAAATTTTTTCCTGTAAAACTCTGCATTCTTTTCATACCTTAACAAAAGAGCCTGCTTTAGCATGTCATAATTTTCCTGATCACCTCTGCTCATTTTTGCAAAAACTTCATAAGCTGCCCCACGAAGTCCCTGAGATAACTTTAAGCTCCACCTTTCTCTCTCTAACCCATACGTGGTAGCTAATAGTTCGTACCTATTTATATAGCTCTCAATATCATCGTCTTTCTCAACAAAATGATCTAAATGAAAATTCATAGCTGAGATTGAGGCTCCTTGAGTAACCGTAGCATCAGAGGCAAAGGGACTGGCACCATTTTCAGGAGCATGGCCTTGAAACTCAAACTCCCTTAGTCGTAATTCATGTTCCCTTTGTAATCTTTTCTCCTCCTTTTCTGCTTCCCTCTCTGCAGTCAATCTTCTTTCTTCTGCAGCGTGTCTTCTTTCCTTGGCTTCTGCAGCTAATTTCTTCTCTTCTGCTGCTAATCTTTTGTCTTCTCTTTCTGCTTCCAATTTCTTAGCCTCAGCCTCAATCTGCAACCTCTTAGTCTCAGCCTCAGCTTCAAATTGTAACTTCTTAATTTCCCTTTCAGCCTCTAACCTTCTTTCGGCTTCAAACCTTCTTTCTTCGCGTTCAATAAATTTGTCACATTCCGTAGTAACATAGGCAACCATAACTTGCCCATCTAATCCTAACTCTTTTGCAGTCTGAACCGCAGCAGATCGAAATTTGGCCAGGTCCGCCATTGTCTATCAGGTAACTTAATACAATGTCTAACCAACAATTCAATCTCTAATGGACAACACAGGCACCGTGAGCTCAACCTTATTTAATTCCACCCAAGGATACCTTTTAATTCTTATATTCCCTGAAGTGAATTATCCCCAATATTTTTAATAGTTAAAGATTCAAAATCCCAAGAGCGAGACCCCAATATATGTGGTGAAGTGGGATGTTATAAATATTTATAGGGGACTTAGTGTACTGACTGAGATCAGCTGTGAAGGTATCTATATCTATTAAAAGTAGTGTATTATATATATAACCTTACTTGCTACCACATATCTCTTTATCTCAGTCAGAATTATTCTGGAATAGTGTGATGCTACGTTATGTGTCTAGGGTATGTGTATGGTGAAGTGTAAGTCACAACAACAGACAGATAAACAATTTAATTTAATCCACTACTCTTAACAACACTGTGACACTCACATACATATAACACTCTATGAGAATATCTTAAAGAAGTCACTAGTAACGTTTCAAATAACAATATGTATTCATTACTGGCATGAATGAATATGTGTCCTGATTCAACTACAAGGGAACCAGGAATCACAATCAATTTAAATTACAAGTTATGTACAGAATGTATTTAATATGAATATTGTAGTGACATATATTATTACCAATGTTCTATGTGTGTCAATTGTGTAGTGGTAAAATGAGGTAATACTGGTTTTGTTTTGTTCAAGCTCTGTTGGTATTTGTCATCATGACTTCAATAGTTTGTCTTTAGGGACCATTATTGTAGATGTTCACAGTTCCTGATTTTAAGACAAGTAAATTCCCCTCTTAATGTTAATTTTAAAAAATCAGTTCAAGATGAGGGGACATAATGTTGAGCTCAGCTGGCCAACTCTGCTTATCTTTAGTGATGGCGGCAGGAAAGGACTCCTCTGCTCGAATTCTCCTCTGGGCTCAGGAGACACCTCACTGATAGCTAAAAAGACCAAGGAGTATGCTGTCCGACTCTGGATTCAGCAAATCTCTGACCAGGTGCTGCTCACTACCATCAAGACCACTGTCCCTGAAATCAAGAAGGATGTACCTTCTACTTCATAACTAATTTATATTCTCTTTTACACTGATCACAATACAGCACAAACATTGCGTTCAGAGCGTTAGGCCAACAGTCAGCTTCATTTGAAATACTTTATTCCAGTATTACCCTTCTTAATGGTTACTACGCCTCTGCACTTCCAGCATTATTTCTTTCTAGTCCATCATCCAGGTGTCAGTGTACTACTTGGCCATTCCATGCCGTTTTACTTCTCTCCGACACCCTCTGTTCAGGCTGGAGCATTATAGGCTTTACCTCACGTTTGCCACTGAACTACACATATATATACAGGCATAAATCAACAATTCACATTCAATTTTTCATTAAAAGATACTGAATGGTTCAAGCTTACCACAATTTCATGGAAATAAACACAGATACGTTGATTAGCAATGAATTCTGGCACAAACTGGCACAAATTCCGTTCTGCCTATGTTCCAGGCTTTTATTTTAGCAAAAATGTGAGCTGGCTTCAACGTACTGTCGCTTTATCAAGCTTATTTGAATTAGTGGTCTCGAACTAACGCTCCCAAGTGTGTATATCAGCGAGACTGGCCAATGAGCCACGTTTCGACAAGTGTTTGAAAAAATGTTATCTTTTCCCGTCTCCCCCAACAACCAAGATAGTATTTATAGCCCGACCAATCGTGGTTAGGCTTTCATTTGTTGCGCTCCAATCAATTTGGAGTTTACATGGTAGGCTATTTATGTAACGTAAGGTTTTTTCAAACACGTTATAAAAAAAAAATTTTATGAGCAGAAATGATTTTATGCTGTCAGGCACCCCCAATATTTTATTTTGGGTATAATTTATTAATTCCTGGACTATTTGCGTAACGTTTTACATATTATTTGTCAGCAAACCCTAAGGAACCCAAAAATACTAATTTAAAGGAGCTACGTGGCTGCGTTCAAAATATGCAATTTCTTCTATCTCCTGTTTAGAAGATGTGCTGTCTGGGTACTGTTATGTGTTCAAACGTAAACCCATATAATGTTGTCTTTTTCTAATAAGAGTCTGTTATGATTTATAAACCTAACTCTGGGAAAGGGTAGTGTATTTTATCACTGTCCGTCTGAAAAAAAATTAGTGCATGTAGACTTACACGCGTGATGGTAGTAATTGTGTATCGCGCGAAGCGGGTTTAGTGTTCGGCTTTCTGCCTCTCCCTTCTCTTTTTATCCCTTTAGTCCATCTGTTCGTTCGTTTTGGTAACGCAGTATAATTAATGTTAGGGTTAATTTAGGTCATTACGCAGTACGTCTCAATGCTTTTCCAAGAAATACAGCACACGTTTCATTGAAGAAGGCGGGTAATAATACAGTAAGCTTTACTATCAACGTGAAAGCGTTACAATTTGCAGACGAAGCAGAAAACAAGGGGGATTTCGAGTACATTCTTTGGGACAGCACTGTCATTTTACCATTGCTCTTCTCTTTATTAATTTTATTTGTTAGGCTTCATATTTACCTAATAATTTATATATGTGGATTAGAATATTTCATGACACTTGGATTATATACCGGTGAATGATGGTGTTCACTTAATTAACCATTCAGAACTTTCAGATCTAATACGTGATCTCGCTCTTATCAAGCGGAATTACTCGGTTCGCGACTCAAAGAATGGAATCTTTTAGCGCCCAATACTCCGATATCTAAATTTCGTCATAGACACAGAGAACTTGTTGATGGATGATGACATTTGCTATTGCAAAGATGTAAACGGTCTAATGGTGCAGCTCGGTCATGAGCACATAGTCAACGAATGGCGACTTTTCATCGACTCTTCCAAGACTAGTCTAAAAGCCGTGATATTGCATAACGGAAATTTAATTTCATCAATTCCAGTCGCCTACTCTGTTCATATGAAAGAAACTTATGACAATATGGCTATACTTTTGGCAAAAATAAAGTACAATGACTACCAATGGCGGATTTGTGGAGACCTAAAGGTCATTGCAATTCTCACGGGCATGCAGACTGGGTATACTAAATTTTGTTGCTTCCTATGTGAATGGGACAGCCGCAACAGACAAGAACATTATGCAAGAAAGGTGTGGCCTATCAGAGATCGTATGCAGTTCGGGCATAAAAATGTAATACACGAGCCATTAGTTAACAAAGACAGCATCATTACACCGTTACATATAAAGTTGGGGCTCATGAAGAATTTCGTAAAAGCGTTAGATAAAACGAGCAAAGCTTTCACTTATCTTCAAGAAAAGTTTCCGCATGTTAGCAATGCAAAGACAAAGGAAGGTATCTTTGTAGGACCTCAGATTAGGAAAGTTATTTCAGACAAACAATTCGAGAACTTGTTACATGGTAGTGAACTTCGCGCATGGATGGCATTCAAATCGATCGTCGATAACTTTCTGGGAAATCACAAATCTGTCGACTATGTGCATACTGTTAAGCAGTGCATAGATGCATACAGAATTATGGCTGTAACATGTCCCTCAACATCCATTTGCTAGATTCGCATCTTGACTTTTTCCCTGACAACCTTGGCGAAGTCAGCGATGAACATGGAGAACGATTCCATCAAGATATCGCCGTAATGGAGTCACGTTATCAAAGACGGTGGAATGTGACCATGCTTGCCGATTATTGTTGGATGCTTCATCGCGATGTACCACATGCCATTCACCAACGAAAGTCGACTGCAGAGAAATTCAAGCCTACATAACTGTTATACTTCTTGTACGAATGATGTTGTAATACTGTATGCGTTGTTAAAAAACTTCAATTGCGTATTTCTAGAGATCCCGACCTGATAGAGAAAAACGGTTTGCAGATTTAAAAACAGCGCATTAAAATTGACCAGAAAAATATAGAAATGTTAGAGAAAGAAAAAAAAAATTTTTTTTTGTTAGCCAGTGTAATCTTACCCGAGGACCTGGTTGATCCACCGTGGGGTACCTCAATGAAAAGGCTGAGAACTACCATGCTAAGGCAAGAACGTATAGTGGCATCATGGACTCACAAACAAATGTGACAGGTGTTAGGTTATTCAACAATTGGCAGAGGTTTTGAGTTTATTACCCTCATCACGTGACTTTGGAATTTGTGTTTTTTTTTTTTTTTCTTTTTCTGTCGGTTCAAACAGGAAGGTTTTACACTGATTCTACTAACGTAAGTCCTGAAAGTGGCACGGCTGTCACAGAATAAAACCCGTAGCGCTTTTCCGATAAACCTACTAAGGAAGAAAAAAATTAATTCTCTACGTAACATACTCCAGTAAATAGGTCAGACGTGCGCATTATCTAGACACAAGGAAAGGTTAAAAAAAAAAAACACGAAAGAAGGCGGGCACCAGATAATACTTAAGTAACAGAAGTCATAAGTACTCCTGTGACCCCAGCCTGGGGCCATCCGAACAGCGCGACTGTCTCGCTGCGAGAGTGAACCGTGATAGGACACACTACCATCTAAGACTCAAATAAATTGCATCACCACAGGTACCCGCTGTCAAGACAATGCACGCAATGCCAGACGAATTTACGTAGAACATTTTCGATTTTAGTTCGTCGAGCCAACATATAAAGCTTCAAATGTTTAATAAAGTTTTAAAAAGCTTCTTGTCTTTACGGGAGGTAACATAGTCACATAGCATATACTGCCGTAGGGGGTGAAGTGTTAGATACTTCACTATAATAGGTCTAACATCGTGAGGTGAGGTGATCAGTTCCAATCCTTGTTGTCTTTTCCTTCCCTAACCCAAGAGCAGAATGAGGTACCCATTTACAGCAGGGTAGACTGAAACGTGACGCCACTGTGTTTCGAAGCATCACCTTTGCCGCGATAGGCCAGCGCTCTAACCACTGTGCCATTAGGACGCTACTTACGGGAGAAGCAACAGAAAATAAAATAATAAATGTTTTTTCCTATTGAAAGATATTTACATTTTTGTCTTTTTGTCTTCCTTGCCGTCTCAATATTACTGTTATTTGTGAAAGTTTTTTTGTAGTTTAAAATTTCTACAGGGTAGGGTAGCCAGCCGTATGCTCAAACCTCCTCCGTCGCTTTTTACGACATGCGTGGTGGGTAATGGTGTTATTATTCATTGTTCGCCCCGTCAGGAACAAAAGGACAGAGCCGGCACTTGGGATTTTTCAAGGTGGTGAGAGGTCTCATTTTGACGCCCTCCGCTCCCGTGATACGCTGTATTGTTCTCTTATGGATACAAATAACTAATAATAAAAATAGTCCCTCCCCTCGTAACTGACTATGGGAATGCGCCCCTGAGGTGGCAGCTTGTCAACGTCATCCTAAAGGACTTTTATATATTTCGACATGCGCCCTAATATAACCGGTTGAACGGAACGCGCCTCGCCAAAACGAGGCAACATTTTATATTAGAATGAAAAAAAGATGACAGCCCTCAGCTGTTTATTTTCCTTTCGACGTTTTCTTTTCTCTTCTGCTTGCCATGAGAGCTTCTTTATCGCCCAATCTGAGGTGGCGCCGTAGAGAGCATCGCCACTTGGTGCAATTGGCAGCTTCGTCCTCCCAGGCTGCTGGATTTATGTTCAGTGCCCTCATGTCTCTCTTGTACACATCTTTGAACCTCAGCTGTGGTCGCCCAACTGTTCTTTTGTCATCTGCCAGTTGTCCATAAAAGATATCTTTCGGAATGCGACCATCTTCCATGCGGCGGACATGGCCAAGCCAACGTAGTCAGCGCTGTACATATATCTCTTATGAATATAAGCGAGAATATAAAAATTTGTAAACAGAAAGTGACCTTTCAATCACCCTGTAAATTCGTGAAGGCTATTTTCAGGCAGTTAAAAACACTCCAAGGGTCAGGACTGTCATCAACAATCATTACCACAGTATTCATTAGAACAAAAATGTAGCAGTAGGAAAATGAGCTGACATAGGTTTCGTCGGATTTTAAGGACTATCTTTATTACACATGGACAACTCCATCAGTACTCATCTCCGCCCTTAGATCACACTGGGAAGATCTCAGCACAGTGCACGAACTCCGTAGCACCGTCGAGAATCCCAATGTGTGTATATATAATTCGCACTTTCTATAAATATTTTTGTGGTGCGTAAGTTTCTAATGTTTTAATTTAATCATTGCAGCAGCCTTAGGGCCTACTCTTTACGCTTTCCAAATGCCGAGGAAGTTTTATCGTGCGCAACTTGCACACGGGACCTTCTATTCTGATTTGCACTTATCCAAGAAAGCAAGGCGTCCGATCTCAGTAACCAGAAGACCTGGGGAGAGTATAACATTATTAGGACCACTGGTTCTGAAAAAAAATTTCCATAAACTATATTCCCGCTAATTAGAATAGAACCCGGTACATTTAGAATTCGAGGCGGACGCCATACCTCATAGCCACTCCGACCCCCTGACATAGGTTAAAAAAAAAAAAGAAGAGAACAAGTAGACGACAAGAAAACATCACACGCAACAAAAACAAGGGAGGCGAAAGATAATAGATAACAGGCAAAAAGACTTTTAAAAAAAGTTAAAACAAGGGAAAAGAAAGAATTAATAACAAAGAGATCAGAAAGAGGACACTAAATGAATAATAAAAGAGAACAGACAACACATTAATGGATAGAGAAAAAAAGAAATTATTAACAAAGACTTTTGAAACAGAAATACAGTAGATGAATAAATAAAATAGAGAGCATATAACACATTAAAGGAATGGCAACATAATAGACAAAAGCAATTAACAGCAAAGGTACTTGAAACGGAAATATAGTAGATTGATAAAAAGAGAACACATTTAAGGAATTTAAAAAAACGGAATTAGTTAAAGGCATTTGTAACAGAAAGACAGTAGATGAATAAACGAACGAACTTTATTTTCAAAGGGTTTAGAATTGGGCACGCAGGCCCGTCTAACATTCTGCCCTTCCGTTCTCTCGTCTTCCATACTGAATACATTTATCTCATTTGTATCTTAAATATTACTTAAATAATAAAATAACAAAATAAAATACAATAAAATAAAATCCCAACAATGTAACAGTAACACACATTTACACAAAATCCCAACAATGTAACAGTAACACACATTTACACACATCGGCGTCTGTGGCCTAATGGATATGAACGCAGTTTCATAATCCAGATATTGGTAGCAGATCGCGTTGTGTGGATTTTTAACAATGGTATAAGCGCCGTACCGTTCAGAAAGCAATGGCAAACTACTGAATGAAAAAATTGCCTAGAAAAATCACAAACAGCCAATAAAAGCTGGGGTTGATTGCCACGTCCTGTAAAGGATAAGCAACTAACTTTATTATAATTAATATTGAAGAGGGCAAAATTATCTTTAAAACCTACATATGATGTTAATTAATTATTTAGGAACATAACTAAATTAGGGTGGCATATAATCTGCACTTACCTTCACATACCTAGGAAGCCTAGGAACACCAGACGGTGGGGCAGGCAAAGACATCAACATCAGAATGAATAAATCAAGAACAGCCTTCTTTAGCCTAAATAACATCTGGAAGTCCTCCCAATACAGCACAAGCACAAAATTAAGATTATACCAGAGTTGCGTGCTTTCTGTGCTTCTCTATGGTGCGGAATGCTGGAGAGTCACAGAGAAGGAAATGTCAAAATTGTCCTCTTTTCACACAACATGCCTAAGAAAAATTCACCGCATCTTTTGGCCGAATACCATCACCAACCAAGATCTGCTTACTCGTAGCAAGCAAGAGGACATGCACACCATCATAGCTGGCAGACGCTGGAGCTGGGTTGGTCATGTCCTCAGAAGAGACCCCGATGCCATCACAAGAACAGCTATGCTTTGGACCCCTGAAGGAAAGCGAAAGAGAGGCCGACCAAAAACAACTTGGCGGAGGACTGTGGAGGCTGAGATGCAAAGAATGAACCACAGTTGGGGCACTGTACGAAGGATGGCCACCGACCGTGCAAAGTGGAATCAATTTGTTGTTGCCCTACAAGACGCCACTAGGCGTGATGGCCACTGACTGCTTTGACGGTCGGTGGTTAAGGATCGAAGAAGAAGAAGAATAATCTGCACTAACGATGTATTTGAAAAGTCTGTGATTGAATGAATATGGACTAAACGTGTTTCTTAGGTCGTGTGGAAGATTATTCAACAGATGAGCAGCAGAAAAAGCTAAAATTTTCTTGAATAACTCGAGGACGGCAGATAGCAAATAATAAGATGATATACACATTTTACAAAAATCAACAGGTTTCCTAATTAGTGCCAACTTCATCGTAAGCGTCTTCTTCTTATCTATTGTCCTACTGGCACTTATCAGGTTCTTGTCAACAGTTCCATATTAGTGATCTTGTTATCAGTTCCTGTCGTAGATTTTTATAAGATAGGTCTGAGATGTTTATGGTCCCGCCCGAGCAGAGGTGATAGTGATACTATGTGAGAGTAAGGTGTAAGAAATAGTGTTATTTTTCACGAGGGTGACAGTGTAAGAGGAAGGACAGTCTCTGGATTGAGTAATTGCTCTAACCCAGCCTATCTTTACGACTATATTTAAATCAGACGCACTTTCTCTCCTTGTACAAAATACAAGTTACACTACACGCACGTACACAATTTTTGTGAAAAAAATTCGCACAAACGTGAAAACAAACTAAGGATAACATATAGGGTAGAGCTTCGACCAACACGATAAGTTAAGTTTTTAGTAAGTTTATTTAACTTAAAGAAATCTTCACAACTTCAAGCAATTTACATATCAACAAAAAAGGCATGGTTTAAGACAAAAAATGAGAAGTAACCCAATATTGCCCGTCCCTCTGATAGAGAAAAAGATCCCATCAGAAGTGGATAACCCCAAAAGGTCAAAGGTAAACAATAAGGGTAGTAGAATAGTCACTAAAGGTAAAGAGCCAGTTCCTAGTTAAACTATCCTGTAAATAATAATAATGCAAAAAAAGAAGATTAGTATACAGATGGTAACAGTGGAAAATATGTTCATCTCTAATTTTAGTTCATTCAATCATTCATACTGTGGCCACATTCGTATTCGCTTACCCAATAGTTTCTGCAGATATTCCGTGGAAATAAACATTAACAAGTAATGAGACTATTCAGTGTCAGATCATTTTTGCCAAATTCAGCCCAGACTATCCGTGGTTGCTGACTGCAAATTTCACGGTAGTCGCTGAAGTTGGTGATTTAATTGTTTTTTTCTTTCTTTCTGGATAAATACTGTATCACTGCCTTCCGTCGGTTGGAGTAAGATTCATACGTGGCGATCACCGTCATAGGATGAATAAAACATATATGTTTCCTGTGTTGTTTTAGCCTTAGGTAGCTGAAACACTAGGTTACGTTATACAACTGTTACTTTATGACAATATCGTGCCATAGCTGTCTGATGAGATTTATGCAGGTAAAATCTGGTATAGTTCTGGTCCAGTTAACCTTTACAATTATTGTTCTAGTTTGGTCTCTCTCTCTCTCTCTCTCTCTCTCTCTCTCTCTCTCTCTCTCTCTCTCATGAAATGAAAAAAATGGACCGCACCGGTCATAGCAAGAAGACGCAACAATATTATAAAATTTCTGTGCCGCTTATAAAATTATAAGACCAAAGGAGCATAGTTCATAAGACTGTAAGTTCATATGATCATAAGACCGCTTAGTGCGCTGGTTTTTTTATCAGCCTAGATTTAGGAAAGAAAATATAAACATTTAACCAAATTATCAATATTATATCTAACGCGCGTTAAGGTAAGACCTTTTAACCACTCCGTTATTAAATTAAAATATAAACCACAATCGCCTAGCTTATCTTATCGCTTTTAACACGGGATATGAACACTAGTCATTTATAAAATTACACAAAAAATGGATAGAAGTAAATATATATATATATTCCGTCAGTAGACATTTGCCTAATGTATGTACTAGTCGATTAAAGCCTTTCTTTATGGGGAATAGCGAGTAATTAAATTTCCGTTGCGGCTGGAAAAATTAGCTATATGTTATTTAATACGCTATTCAATTGACACAGAAAATCCTAGTGAATTAAGATGGAAAAACTTTAACACATTTAAATCACTTAAAGGCTAGTATATAAATTACCGCAAAACAGAGAAAGATGGCAATATCTCCACTGTAATTCACTTTGTACGAATGTACGAAAACTCTTAGGATATCGAGCTAGTTATTCCAGAACATTTCCTGAGCGCCTGATAATGACTTTCGGGGAGACGAGGTATATATCTATAAATGCCGTTCTTTCGTTCCTTAATGCGAAAAGTCGCACCTACGTCCAGGGCAGGGCAATCTACGGTTCGATTCCTGAATGAAAGCCTTTTTGCTCACCAATGCCGACCGACAACCTCTGGCTTATCTTTGATTTTCTCCGCCTACGTAAGTTAAGTCCCCCTGAAATTGTAACTTTCCAAGGTACGTCTTTTCTTCTTATCGCCCTTGATTCTTCAAACGAACCGTTAGCGGCTGCCTCCGGCCCGCGTGTTTCCCTGATCAAAGTACGATTACATCAGCCGCGCCCTTCGGTCTGTTCCACCATGCTTAATTGCCAAACGGCTCGCGTGATAATTGCGATAGCGAATCAGGGTTATTGTAGACTATAATTTTACAAGATAGAACGAAGGTGAACCTTGACAGCACATGTCAACAGAAAAATAGGCGTGGCTTCAAAGGTGAAAAATATGAAAAGGCTTTAAAAAATATACCTTAGACGGGGGTGGAGGGAGGGGGGTAAAAGTAGACGGTCACTGCTGCACTATTTACATATATGAGACAGTTCCATATTAGTGATCTTGTCATCAGTTCCATATTAGTGATCTTGTCATCAGTTCCATACTAGTGTTCTTGTCATCAGTTCCATATTAGTGTTCTTGTCATCATTTCCATATTAGTGATCTTGTCATCAGTTCCATATTAGTGATCTTGTTATCAGTTCCATATTAGTGATTATTTCATCAGTTCCATATTAGTGATCTTGTCATCAGTTCCATATCAGTGATCATGTCATCAGTTCCATATTAGTGACCATGTCATCAGTTCCATATTAGTGACCATGTTGTCAGTTCCATATCAGTGATCTTGTCATCAGTTCCAAGACGTAGTCGGCGCTTAAACAAATTACAGGTACCCAAGCCCAGGCTAGACCTATTTAAGACTAGTTTGGCTTACTCAGCTGCTCATCTTTGGAACAATCTTCCCAATGACCTGAAAAACACGCACAGTCCTTACTCATACAATCGTATACTGTTCAAATACTTTATGAGTGCTGATTATATGCCATCCTAACTGATTGTGTTGTACATTTATCTAATATACTGTATGGAGGCGCTGATGATCTAGTTTTCATTACAATATACTTATTCTTAATATTATATTCTTAGTAACTTATATTCTTAATTTTGTAATCAGGTACTGTTAATGTATGCTGTTATACTTCCTTGTAATGTTGCACTGCCCTTACATTAATACGAGGGACGGTCAAAAAGTAATGCCTCGTAATTTTTAATTTCATTCAATAGGCAAGAAAACAGATACAATTCACATTGAAATGTAGCCCCAAGTCAGAACTTCAAAATTTATTTCTCAATGTAGTCTCCGTTATTTGTTACAGTTTTTGTCCATCTTCTCACAAGGGCATGTATCCCCGCACGGTAAAAATTTGTGTCCTTTTTCCTAAACCACTGGCGTACGGCGCGTTTAAGGGTCTCGGTGTCCTCAAAGTGATGTCCGCGAAGATCTTCTTTCATTGGTCCAAACAGATGGAAGTCAGAAGGTGCAAGATCGGGACTGTAAGGGGGATGTGGTAATAATGTCCAGCCAAATTCTGCAATCGCATCAATGGTGCGTTTAGCAGTGTGTGGCGTGGCATTATCGTGCAACAGTAGTGCAGTTCTCTGATCTTTTAATGGGTAAAGTCGCAGAAGACGACCTCTAAGCTTCTTCAAAGTTTCAATGTAACGGTCTGCATTAACCATGTTTCCCTGTTCCAAGAAGTCGAGAAGAATCACACCCTTCTCATCCCAAAACACGGAGGCCATAACTTTCCCTACAGATGGTGAACTTTTGAACTTCTTTCTTGTCGGCGATGTTGTCTGTCTGTCAACATTCTGGGTACCCACCCTGCACAAACTTTTGAATAACCCAGGTCTTTAATGATGTTCTGGACACTGCCTTTACTAATGGACAACATGGAAGAAAGTTCATCCAGTGTTACCCGAACCTTCCCTCGTACTTTCAGTATGCTGGAGAATGTTTGAGTAACAGTAATAAAAGATGAGCAAGAGGAAGGAAGAATGCAAGAGGGGACTGTGCCCGATTTTCAACCCTTCGCAAATTAATTGCTTTCGTACATGTCTATCTAACTATCTACCTAGTCTGATTCTGGTCTTGAGTTTGGGACGCAAAGACAGCGAGGAAAGTAACTGTTTACCCCACCTCATCTTGATGAACCTAAAAAAAGTCCACGAGTCATTCAGTTGCACACAGTTTGAAAATTTCATGAGTTCTTATAACATACCTCTGAAAATGTCTCAAATCACTAATTTACTGTACGAAGAATTCGATTTTTATGTCTTGTTGTTGTTGTTGTTTTTTTAATGTTTATTTTTATTTTTATTTATTTTATTTTTAAATTCATTACTATTATTATTTTAAACGTACTTTTATTATGATGATAATTGCAAATGTAATATTACTTTTATAATGATAAATGCCTTAATTATGCTTAAAGTAAATGTGAGGATGAAAGGATATAGTATACATGATGAGAGAGAGAGAGGAAGGGCAGAATGTCAGACGGGCCTGCGTGCCCAATTCTTAACCCTTTGAAAATAAAGTTCGTTCGTTCGTTCGTTCAATACTAGTGATCTTGTCATCAGTTCCATATTAGTGATCTTGTCATCAGTTCCATATTAGTGATTTTGTCATCAGTTCCATATTAGTGATCTTGTCATCAATTCCATATTAGTGATCGTGTCATCAGTTCCATATTAGTGATCGTGTCATCAGTTCCATATTAGTGATCTTGTCATCAGTTCCATATTAGTGATCATGTCATCAGTTCCATATTAGTGATCATGCCATCAGTTCCATATTAGTGATCTTGTCATCAGTTCCATATTAGTGATCGTGTCATCAGTTCCATATTAGTGATCATGCAATCAGTTCCATATTAGTGATCTTGTCATCAGTTCCATATTAGTGATCTTGTCATCAGTTCCACATTAGTGATCTTGTCATCAGTTCCACAAGAGTGATTTTGTCATCAGTTTCACATTAGTCATCTTGTCATCAGTTCCATATTAGTAATCTTGTCATCAGTTCCACATTAGTGATCTTGTCATCAGTTCCATATTAGTGATCTTGTCATCAGTTCCATATTAGTGATCTTGTAATCAGTTCCACATTAGTGATCTTGTCATCAGTTTCACATTAGTGATCTTGTCATCAGTTTCACATTAGTGATCTTGTCATCAGTTCCATATTAGTAATCTTGTCATCAGTTCCACATTAGTGATCTTGTCATCAGTTCCATATTAGTGATCATGTCATCAGTTCCATATTAGTGATCTTGTCATCAGTTCCATATTAGTGATCATGTCATCAGTTCCATATTAGTGATCTTGTCATCAGTTCCACATTAGGGATCTTGTCATCAGTTCCACAATAGTGATTTTGTCATCAGTTAATATTAGTAATCTTGTCATCAGTTCCACATTAGTGATCTTGTCATCAGTTCCATATTAGTGATCATGTCATCAGTTCCATATTAGTGATCTTGTCATCAGTTCCATATTAGTGATCATGTCATCAGTTCCATATTAGTGATCATGTCATCAGTTCCATATTAGTGATCGTGTCATCAGTTCCATATTAGTGATCATGTCATCAGTTCCATATTAGTGATCTTGTCATCAGTTCCACATTAGTGATCTTGTCATCAGTTCCATATTAGTGATCATGTCATCAGTTCCACATTAGTGATCATGTCATACCACTTCAATCCTTTTATTCTACGCAAGTATCCATTTATGGAAGTCTGTAACTATTCTTAATTAACCGCTAACTTTCTTCTGTTTCGTCGAATGATTTCGCAATATCAGAAACTTTTATTTCCGGGCAAGGGAAACATGGGGAAAAAAAGCAATTAATAACTACGGCATTTGAAACAGAAAGACAGTGTAGAGGAATATAAGAAGCAGATAACAATAACAAATGAAAGGATAGCATACAAATTAAAACCTGGCGAAAAACAATGGATTCCCCTTAACCAGCAGCACTTGGGCTTTCATCCCTTTGGCCCAATGACATGTCATTGCGAGGCTGGGGAGCCTGTGGACTTTCCTTCCAACCCGGTCAGGAGCTTTGCTCCTTCCCATCCACAGAGGGTCTAAAAACAATGGATAAAAAAGACATCTGAAACGCGAAGACAGTAGATGAATCATCATCATCAGCTGCTATCTCCACAACGAAGGCCGGCTGTAATGGATCTCCAACGTCTTCTGTCTCTTGTCTTGATAGTGCACTCTGATAGACCCTTTCCTGTCCATCTCTTGATGTTATCTTCCCACTTATAGCGCTGTCTTCCTCTTGCACGTTTGCCTTCAACTCTGCCTTTTATTATGGTCTCCAGTAAGGTGTTATGTCTTTTAATATGGCTAAAATATTTTAGCTGTCTAATTATGATCTCCTTCATTAGTTCTCTTATCATACTGTGACTAAATCAGTTTTGCACTTTTCTCACCTCTCGTTCTCTCCGACAGTATCACATCATTTCTTCATTCTCCTCATCGATCGTCCTGTTATTTGGCATATTTTATGCCCTATTGTTATGATTAAAATTCATAACAGGTGTTGAATTATATAGCTGTAGCTCAGCGGGGCTCGTTGTGTGTTTATTTTACACGGGTCACTGAAAAAGACGGGTGAGCTACATTAAGCCGATACGCTTGGCTGGCTCTCGTGAGACAGGTCAGCGGATAATGCTTTATCACTTAAGTCTAGCCACCTTTGATAGTAACGGTCATTGTTGACACACAGGCGGTCTCGCCCGATCGACTTAAAGAAATCCGTTTGGGAGGGGTACGCGTAAACACAGGTGATATATGTAATCGCTTCCGCTGGGCCATCTCTGTATCAATATTACAGATAACCTGTCAGAGGAGACAATATGGGCGGCAGGTATTAGTCACGAAATAAGTTCACCGATGTGTTTGTGAGTTTGTACAAATACAATCGGAAGTATTAATGCCATATTTGAAAGATGACACGAGTTTAAATTTTAAAATTTGATATTTTAAAACACGCGAGGGATAGTAAAGGATTTAACACCCTGACCAACTTAGTTCTAAAGAGCTTACCATTGGTTTAATTTGAGAGCCGGAATAGACTTTGACTTTCATTGGCAAGATGGTCTAAAAGTACAATCTGGGACTTGAACTGAGAAATGGAAATATAATCTAGCGAAATCGGAGACACAAATGAGGCTGCATCGCAACGTCAAATTCGCAACTCCCAGGAGCCAGGGAGACATCGGACTTGTATTCCAGAATTAAAAGTGACAGATCAAAGTATTTGGGCGTCTTTATAAATTAAAAGAGAACCCTCAATTTTAAATACAAAGACTGGAAACTTAAGGAATCAGAGCACCATTCATAAGAGAAATACAAAATTTTCCAGACCAAATGTTCGAAGCATCTAAACAAAGTTGCTGTGTCCATTCTACTGTGCCAGGAGACTGTATATCCCATTGGGGTAAGTTGTGAATATATAGTTTAAAATGTGAATTGTGACATGTCTGTACTTGCTAAGTGGTTATACCAGTCATAGGAGGCTGGCAACCTCAACATATGAAAATAGTATATTCATAAACCACTACAGCAAGCGCTGGTGATTGCTTCTTGGTAGTCGTACAGAAAACCAAAAGCAAAGGTGACCCCAGACTCCCAGTGATGATTACATCTCATGTGCCTTAAGTGTATAGTATCATTTTGTGAGATATATGTACCTTGTTAATTGTAACTCAGGCAAGCCATTGCCCTCGCGCTGTCCAGACACATTCCCCCCATTAAAGTAACCAGAGGAATAACGGTGATTTCTAATCATATTCCCTGAGTTATACTGTGTATACTCATGGAGAATAATTATTCAAAGAAGCTAACATTGGTGGGTGGACAGCGAGACAATGCGCCTGTCAATTTGCAGCCCACAAATGAACTTAGCAGAGGCATTTGCCCTTTTATTTTTCCTAAAGTTCGTGGTTCGAAGCTACAAGACGGTTCTTAGACCAGACCAGTCTGGAAAAAAGAATCTTTGCCACTATCTTTGTGATTCAAGAGCTGTGTTCGACACCAACTACATGCAGTGGACGCGGTGTAAAGACACCGACATTGACATTAGGAGTGAAGTTCATCTAGACACCTCTAGAGAAGAGTCCTCATCACAAAAGACTTGACAACGACCCGGTGCAGTACTCAGCAAGCTAAGTCTTTTGTAACCGGCACGCAACGGACACTAACAACCATCAGTCCCCAAATAAGCCTCAGTGAAGACAAATTTTAAAACCTCCTAAAATCATCTTCATCCATATTTATTTAAATTTGTTAAAGACTAATTGATTATTAAATGTGTTGAATGCTTTTTTTTACAAATTCATAGTTGATTCAGTTCGGAGAGCGCATGAATGATCGAAAATCTTAATTATATATATATATATATATATATATATATATATATATATATATATATATATATATATATATATATATATATATATATATATATATATATATATATATATATATATATATATATATATATATATATATATATATATATATATATATATATATATATATATATATATATATAACAGCCATAGAGCCAAAATTAACGATAAAAGGAATTTCGCTGAATTAACTCAGCTGGGGGCTCCAACAAGCCAAACCATTGCCTAAAACTTCACAAAAGGTGCCGGAGCAGATATAAGTTAATAGTGCTCTGCCATATGCAGCATTGTTCTTGACTTCTGAATTATCTTGGGAACACTCCCCTAAGATAGAATCGTCATTATCCTTCTTTCTACAACTCTGCCAAGAGTAATCTTGTGCGAAGGTAGACACCTTTGACGACCCATTTTAGATACTCGTGAGTTTTGGCCCCTGGTGGACCACTGCTGCAGAGCAAAGGGGAGGAAAATCCCGTTACACATACCTAGGTGATCTAGGACCTCCTTATTTGTTTTCTTCTCTTTTCATGAGAAACGCCCCATTCTTCTATATATCCACATCTCGAAAGCCTCGGTTCTTTATTTCAATTGCTTATTCGATGTCCATGGAGATGAATCATATGTGGCCGTGTACATAGTTGTTCCTTTGGAAACAGACTATATTCTTACAAGACAGAGGAAGCACAGACCACCCCATAATTTTATATTTTATGAGAAACAGAAAATAATAAATAGTGTCACATATTTAGGGTAGAGTCGCTTCTACACGCCATTTCTAATAATTGGGTGATTTCCCCTGACCAATCGGATAGCTCAGATTTACCCCGGGGAAAGTGGAACAACGACGCCATTTGGCAGTAGAATGAAAGAGCGCAACTCAAGAGGTCGTATCTGGTCCAGCTCTACATATTTCTTAGTTTGAGAAAATCAAACTTCAACATTTCTTATAAAATGTGTATTTCAGGACATTGAGTGGTTATAATTTTCTTACTGGCGTAAGTAGTGACAATCGTTAAATATGTATTTTGAATAGAGCTCCCAACCCTAGTCGCAGCAGAACTAGGTTCGAGGATTTGAGTCAATTTGCAAAAAATAGTCTTACACCTCAAACCATGTAGAGTAGAAAATATTCTTGTGTTGGAAAGCATTTAACTCAAGGAATGCTTATGATTATAAAGAAATCAAGGACAAATCTGAGGAGATGGGTAAATGTCGTCGAACCTAAAATAAGACTGTAACTTAAAGGAAGGATGGCCAGAAACAGATTTGTCTTGCTTACACGGTGGAAAACGTATGGTAATATGGTGCCCGTGACCACTTCTCTTTAAAAAGCAAAAACCCACCACTATAAGTCAAACAGAAAATAGCGAAGATGGACCTAAGGAGGAAATACCCACACCAAGAGTACAACAACAGCAGCAAACGCATGCACAACCATTACAGCCCACCGATTGACATGGCTAAGAAATATTTGCTGACGGGAAGTTACCCTATGCAGCATGAGCCATCACTGTGTCAGAGCTTTGCCCATCAGTTCCCCTCCCCAAGTTTCTCCAACCCACGCCGCCCCTCTGACTCTGACAAGGAAAAAAATCGTTTTCTGACGGGAGGTTATCCCAAACGTAAATCCTTGAGCTTACATCCCATTATTCATGGGGCAGATATGAAGTATTGTAATCACACCTCTATCAGGAGGAATGCAGTAACAACACACGCGGATGCGGAAAGTTACTCTGTCGAAAATTTAAGAAACCTACGATACCCATGTCTACCAACACATCATACCGAGGACACAGATAGTAGGCCTACGCTGTATCATTTTAACAGACGTGCTAAGAATCACTGGACGAGTTTAAATAGAAGAGATTGCCGCATTGCAGTCCGAAGCCTATTCACCAATGTCAAAAGTCATAGGACCTACGAAATAAAGAATCTCCATGCATCTGACAGGGCATGCATTGTCACCACAGATGAAGGTTTTCGTGCTGTTATAAAACCACTACATCCATGGCGAAGACAGGTCAGTTCGGTGAAAGTAAACACGACGCTACATACCCCCCCTCATAATAGACTAACCCGAATCATGCACAAACAAGAAGAATTTATGAATGAACCAAAGACGACCTCTGTCGCGACACAAACAGAGAATAGAGCTGCAGTTTCAGCAACACAGACAGACACTGACACACCAAGTCAAGTTTGCGACCCCGTAGCACCAGTAAAACAGTTCGCCCAACAGAAATCCTTCAATGCTATCCCAGTTACTGCACTGAGCACAGAGAGGCTGCAGGAAGAAATAAATGACATCTTGAGGAAGGGTGATTTCAGCGTTCTCACGGTCAAATTGGTGTATGAATTACTAGAGGATAAATTTGCTGTGAACTTGTCTGCCAAACAAGATGAGATACGTTGTTTAGTAATAAACACGGTTCAACAGGATGATGGCACTCTTGAACACTATAACAGCACGTTAGATCGGGATGAAAGCAAGATTACCCTACAAGAGAAGAATTCTACAGAAGTATCCATCCGACCCATTAGAAGGGCAAAATATTGTTATCGCTCCACATGTTCGGTCCCCTTTAACGACACAGATTCTGACATGGACACACAAGAACCAATAGACCAGGGTTTTCACACCGACGAAATATCCAATATCTGCCCTGTTCAAACATACGGTGAGATAGTGTAAAGGGCAATTTTTACTATCTTGCAATATAATACATTTATATTCTTATTATGTTCGCAAATATTTTGGAAGCAAAGTATTTCCTTTTTAAGTGCTTAAGGAGAAGTCATTTTTGGGTTGCTTCCCTTGAAAATAGTTCTGTCATCTTCGATCGGACTCCGCAGACGACTCTAGGCCTACTGCGATTTATTCTGTGGCTGGGTAGGAATAGATTGTTCTTGCTTCAGTATATCTATGGCCTGAATTTATACGTAGTGTTTGTATGAGTAGGACGAGTCTGTCTTATATATGGATATCTTTGCATTTCTAAGTCGAACTAATTTGGTTGTCGCTAGAAAAGGTCAAAGGCTATGCAGCGGAAGTATCGCTAGCAAAGGGTGTGATCCATGGCTGTCATCCTGTGAGGATGCCGAGTTTTGTTGTAGCAGGCTTTTTGCCGAAATAGTGATCTATATATGGATGGGGAAAAGTGATAATCATTTAGATATGTTGTATGTACTTTACCCCAGTGTTTATTCTCTTTTGCCAAGGAATGGCAAAGTTATATTTCGCATAAAAAGGTAAAACCACAATTTATTATGAACTTGGGCTTCGCCATCGTTGTTGATAAGCAGATGCACAGTGGTACTTTTAAAAAGAATATCCATTCAAAGGAAGAAGACATTCCTATGTATCAGCACTGGATTGTATGATATTATTCAATTACCTCTATGAGAGAACCTATGAAGAAATGAGGACATTTAATGAATGACTAATTTTGGTCTATATTCTATAGTGAGTGAAGCTCACGAGAGAGAGAACAGCCATGTTGAAATTCATATACTTTGTATTTATCGAGTGAGAAAAAGGGATGCCTGTACTATCGCTCGATGAACCAAGAGATCACTGCTACATGTGAGAACCCATGTCTGGGATTCCTATATTATGAAATATATATATATTGAACTTTACGTGAAGGAATATTCACTAGACGAGGTTAGGTCTAGGAGCCTTCCTATGTATTGGTTATGGTCTGACGTGCCCAGTCAGTAAAGCCAGATGATTTACATGATGGAACGCTGAATGCTTATTTACGAATGCTCCATTATATTTGCCAAGCATGAATGCTAACTTAAGATGATATTCCTGTGATCAACATTATGCTGTCTATGTCGACATTTGTTCCTGTAACCATACACGTACTGTCCAAGTGTGCGTCCCATTAAATGTTATAAAAAGACCACCGTAGTTCCAGTACTTCTTGAATTCGAACAGTGTGAGTATGAGTGATGTACTACCAACCTGTCAACTCTATCGAATCATTCTACCATTCGCGTACTGACATTCAGATACACACTCATTGTTTACACTCACATTCTTGTCGGAGCCTCATCACGTTCCAGGACAAGATGACCTGTATGACCAAAACTGTGCTGGGTTTGATGAGTTGACAATCGTTACACTTTACTACACCAGTCCCAACATCTACATTTATCCACTGGTGGACATTCACATCATTTAGCAAATAAAGCATGATTCAACAACTAGTAGCCAGTATGAGTTAACAACTACACAAAGAAAGAGCTTTAACAACTGGTGTGCCAGCTTCCTGGGTCAACCTGCACAGTGACCATATTGAGAAGTAAACTACTGAGACCAGACGTTCCTTGGGGTCTGTTACGACACACAAATACATCAGCAGTACAACTCTACAGTGATGTCAGCGTGACCTGTCCTGTCGAGAGTATGCAGTAACTAGGTCAGGGTTTGTTGACATTTGGTTCATTGGACATTTGCCATACAACTGACAGTGTTACACAGCGAGCTTGGTTGAAACATAGAACATTACACATCAGGACTGGAGAATATTTGACAGTGTTTGCGAAAGAAAATGTTATTGAACTGAGAAGTCCTACATTGATTGTTATCATTCAAATCAACGATGGAGCTTCTATTTCTGTGTTGAATTTAAAATAATTAGACCAGAAGTATTTGTTTAATAAAGTACCACAGTACTGTACTATTAGGCAGTGTAACTGAGCCTTCATTCCAACACATTCTTTCTGCAACACTCTATTTACATCATATTGCCATACTATTTATGCATTTATGTATTTATGTTTAACTATTTATATGTGATATTTGTTTGTATCCAGCGGGTTGTTGTTTCGGTTGGGCGGTGTCACACAGCAGAGTATCCCACGTAATAGAGGGTCTGATGTGTGCGTTTCTATAGGTGCAATTTTCTTCATTGGAAATTTGCTGCGACAGCTGTTGCTATTAGTGTTAGCTGTGAAGTCTGTACTCATTGTTGTTTTTGTAATATTCCTCTGTTCTTTAGTTTGTTTTGATTTGTTTGTAATTTGTTGGTCTACCCTATTCTATCTTTCAGTTCTATTCTCAATTTATATTTATATACTGTGGCGTTATTTGTATTTGTTATCCTCTTGCGGTTTATCTTTTATTGTTTTTCCAATTTTATTTATTTCATTTCCGCAAATGTTTTCATGTTTTTCTGTATAACTGTTTTGTTTTGTGCCTGATCGACATACACTATTTAAAATATAGTTGATCATATAAATTGATGTACAAGAATCAACTGATAGTTAATTGCTATTACTAAAGGTACACAGTTGATGATATAAAACACTATTTCTGGTGCACTGCACTTATATTATAGAGTGAACCAGCAACTTATAGCTGTTATTATATAAGGATTTATACAAGACCTTTGTAAGGCTTGTTTCCCACAGTGATTGGGATAGTTAAGTACTATTTTTCACAGGTTACAAAGTTATCATACAAAGTCTTTGATTAAGACTAAGAAAGTAAATTTATTTACTTTTGCAAATTACTGATCTTATTAGACAAGATGTCTACCTTGGATTATTTTATCACACAAGGCAGGGCTCTTGATAAGACTGGTCAGCAGTTAGAAGAATGGGCAGTTGCTCAATATGACAAAGCATTGGCTGCTGAAGAAAGAAAAGCATTGATTGAAGAAAAGAAATTAGAAGCTGAGGAAAGAAAATTACAAAGAGAGGATGAACAAAAGAAATTGCAGATACAGACTGATGAAAAAAGATTCCAGATGGAAATGGAAAAAGAGAAAAGAAAAGATGAAGCTGCTGCTGAAGAGAAAAAATTACAGGCTGCTGCAGAAGAGAGAAAATTACAAGCTGAAGCTCAAGAAAAAAAAGCAATAAGAGAACATGAACACCAAAAAGAACTTTTAGCATTTGAGTTAGAAAAGTTAAAGTTAACAAACATAAGTAATGTTAATCAAGCATCTAGTGGTAATGGTAAACCCTTTACTTACAAGGTCAAGGTACCAGCGTTCAACCCTTCCAGTGATGACATAACATTCTGGCTAAACAGATTTGAACGCTCGTGTCGAGCACATAATGTGGACAAATCACAATATGCTAACCAGTTATCAGAAAATCTGAAAGGTGATTCTCTGACTAGTTTAAGTTTGGTTGAAGAGGCTGACAAAGATAACTATGATGTTATTAGGGCAGCCTTATTAAAGAAGTATCAGTTGTCTGAAGAGGGTTATCGGAAGTTGTTTAAGACAATGGTGCCTGAGGCAGGTGTAGAATTCTCAGAATTCATTGCTAGGACACGACTTACATTTGATCGTTGGATTGAGCTATCCAAAACAGAAAAGACTTATGAAGCCCTTATGGACTTGATACTCAGAGACAAGATTATGTCAAGTATAAATAAACCTTTCCTCGAATTCTTACATGAGCGTAAACCTAAGTCTCTAAAAGAAATGGAACAGTATTGTACCCAATACGTCACTGCACATCCGGACGTAGCCATTAGCAACAGTAAGGTTAAAGAAGGTATGCCAGTTGCTTCTGCAACACCATACAACCCTAATCACTCTCACAAATTCCAAGGACCTCAAAATAAGTTTAATAAAAAAGGTAACTATTACAGTTATCAGAACCAAGGTAACCAATCATTTCAGGGTTCTTCTTCGAATACCTGGAGAAGAGCTGACAGCCCTCGATTCAGGGGTGGTCATAATTACAGGAACTTTCGCAAAGGAAGTCATTCTAGAAACTATCCAAGTTTTCCTTCATGGAGACAACAGGATCATAATTACCGAGATACTCATTATAATGAATATGATGATAGTAACCAAAGGAGCTATGATTCAAACCCGAGTAGAGGTTATAATAGTGGAAACAATGATAAGTACAGAGGCAATAATAACAGAGGTAGAGCACAATTCAAAAAACATAAAGCTCATTACCAGGCGAACTCTGCACAGCAAGAGTCCCACGAAGCCTATAAACAAAATAAAGATAATGATGACTCTAATAATATGGCATGTGCCGCTTTTGATTTTGGGAGAGCATCTCAGTGCCCCCAATGCAAAACATTATTTGAGCCAACCACAGTGTCTACTTTAAGCTGTGGCCATCCTCTTCCCGCTCTTCCTGCGTCAATCGCGCATGATGGGAGAGGTTCTCTTGTCTTACACAAAGGTTTAGTAAATGACAATCCAGTCTCAGTACTTTTTGATTCTGGATGCACAACTATTGGGGTTAGGCAGTCACTCATAGATCCTTCTCATTCTACAGGCAAAGTAGTCAAATGCGTAACATTTGGCGGCACCATAGAGAAATACTCTACCGCTATCATTAGGATTGCTACTCCTTTCTTCACAGGAGATGTACACGCATGTCTTTTGCCGGATCCGATCGCTGATCTTATCATCGGTCGCATTCACGGAGTCAAAGAATGTACTCCGGAGCAAATTTCCGTTTGGGAAAATCAAAATATGCAATCTGCTAATGCAGTAGTCACTAGAGCTCAAGCTCTCAATATGCCTGAAACTTCATCTGTTGAAGATAATGAAGTGCATAACCAAGATGATCCCTTGGTAATTTCTCGTGACTCGTTTATAAAACAACAAGAAGAAGATCCGACTCTTAAGAAATTCTTCACTCTTGTAACAAAAGGTGATCCGAATAAAGATTCAAATTGTAAATCTTGGATTACAATGAAGAATGGCGTACTTGTACGTATGGTGCAAGACTCCACTAAGTCAAGTCATTCTCAGATTCTTGTACCCAAGAATTTGAGAGTTAAGATCTTACAACATGCACACGACTCTCAGTGTGCTGGTCACATGGGTTTTTCCCGTACTAAGTCAAGAGTTCTTGCGGCTTTCTTTTGGCCTTTTGTGAACAAGGACATACGGATCTATTGTCGATCCTGTAAAGTATGTCAAGAAGTCAAATCCAAAGGTCCTCGTCATGCTGCGCCTATTCAGGCTGCAGATATTCCTATTCGTCCATTCCAGAAAATGGCGATAGACATCATTGGTCCATTTAAGATCAAATCTGCTAGAGGACATCAGTTTATCTTAACGTGTGTAGACATGTGCACACGTTGGCCAGAGGCTATCCCTCTAAAGAGCATTACTACCGCTGACATTGCAGATGCTCTTTGGCTTATATTTTCTCGGCTGGGATTCCCCGGAGAAATATTATCAGATCATGGCACCCAACTGATATCGGATACCATGTCTCAAGTAATGTCTACTCTACAGATAGAGAGATCTTTGAGTAGCATCTATCATCCTATGTCCAATGGGATGGTCGAGCGACTAAATAGAACACTTAAGAACTTATTAGGGAAGATAACTGAGGATCATCCTCAAGATTGGGATAGGGTTTTACCCGCGGCCCTCTTCGCGTACAGAGAGGTCCCCAATGAACATACAGGGTTTTCGCCCTTTGAACTTGTCTTTGGCGCGCGACCGCGCGGCCCAATGTCTTTGCTGCATGATCTTATA